>JAKUBZ010000001.1:0-27034 GCA_030567055.1 Petasospora taoyuanica
AAAATTTACGTGATTAAAACTCTTTTTCTTTTCAAACCTCAAATTTCCCCCCCCCCCCCCCCCGACTTTATCACCAAAATATGAGTTTAAATAACCTCAGGGTTTGGCTTCATGGAATCCGTCCACAGTTCAACAAGCGGTTTTTGAACTTAAATCTCTTTTTAGGTGTGTTGGTGGTGTTGATATTCGTGCAACAATATGCACTAAGTTATACTCCAACCACCAATTCGATGCTATTACTGGGCAGTGATTTACACCATTCGGCGTATGATACCTTGTTGAGTAAGTTGTATACATCGAATCAGTTTGGTCAACTTACAATGGGCGGTAAATGTGATGGCTTCTTTAAAGCAATGAATCTGCATGATAGTGAGTGGCAATTGGATGACTATGATACTGAGGGTTACGATGATAATTACATTTCATGGGATCATTTCATTAGGGATGTTGAATGGCCCAAGAGCGCTAAGAAGAAGCAAGAAAAATTTAAAGAACTGGAGGCAAAGTTTAACAGGAAGCATTCAGAGGTGGTGGCAATCGATCAAAAGATTAACGATGCCATAGCGGCACTTAGAATCTTTGGCCGTTGTTATTTGGAACCACAACAAACCTCAAGCTCTGGATTCTTTTCTTTGGAACAGCAACTGCAACAACAACAACAGCGGGTCGCTTCTCCAGACAAGTGCGCTGATATCGAACATAGATTGTTTCCCTGGCTCACAAACTCGTTGCCTACTTACAGAAGATGGGATGGGTTCATATCAACTGGGTTGCCTACGTTGGACTCAGAGGTGAAATATGAGGATTTTAAGAAGAGAGACCTTGATGACTCAAACTGCTACTGGACGTCGTTCCAGAAGAAAATCAATGGAAGAGGGTACGTCATCTCAGCATCAGATGGACAGGTGGACGAATTGATGAGACTCGCATTGGTTCTTAGAGCATTGGGAAACACGTTGCCCATTCAAATCGTTCATAAGAAAGACTTATCACAGGACAGCATCAATAAGTTGATCAACGAGTTCAGAAAGCCAATCGACCACAAACACTTACCACAAAGCTTTGCCGCTTTAGAGGCAGTACAGCAGAGTCAATTCCCTGAACAGGAGGTATGGTTTGTTAACACTGAGTCTTGTATTGACTCTCAGCATGGTGAAAAATTCAAAAAATATGCCAACAAACTGTTGGCATATATGTTTAATTCATTTGATGAGATGATCTTGATTGATACTGATACAGTACCATTTGTACCATTGGAACAGATCTTTGAATTCCCAGGATACTTGGAAACCGGTGCATTCTTTTTCAGAGACAGAGAACTTCGGGGTCAAAACTCGGAGAATGAAGTTGATTACTTCAAAAGACTCATGCCTTCCAAGTTGGACCACGTCTTCTTTGACATCCCGTTGGCTACGCAGTTCACACTGGGGAACAGATTCATGGGAGAAAGAAGAAACCACTTTATGGAATCCGGTGTGGTGGCCATAAAGAGATCTACACATTTCACAGGTATGCTGATAGCATCACAGCTCAACTTCTGGAAACCAACATATGACAAAGTACACGGTGATAAGGAACTATTCTGGCTGAGTCAGTCCATTGCAGGTAACGAACAGTATAGTTTCAACCCATTAGGAGCTGCCTCCATTGGTGAGTTAACAAGAACAGAGAACAGACGTTTCCCATCTTCAGAAGCACAAGAGTTGTGCTCAAACCACCCGGGGCATGTCAATGGGTATGATAACTCTACTTTACTATGGATAAACTCAGGTATTACCTTTTGTAAATTCCCACAGGCTGCAGAATTTGATATGGGCAAACCACTTTTCAAACATTTCACAGAAAAGACTGACTTGGAAAAGATGTACAAGTCCAAGACTTTAATAAGGAATGCCATTGTACCGCCACCACAGGAAATTAATGGTACGAATGTACTGGACAACCCAAATATGGGATGGAGCGATGAACACAAGTATTGTATGAGTTATACGTGGTGTGCAGTCGATTTCGTAGGAATGGACAACGACGATCAGAAGGGATTGAAAGTTGACTTTGATGATGAACAGGTGAAATGGTTTGACTTTGTGGGGGATCTGTGGATGGATGGAGCTTGAGCTACTAACGGCAGACTCTAAGGATATTCATATGGCATAACACCTACGTGCCCAACTACTAATACCAAGCATATAAACTATTCGCACTACAAATAAATATCAGTACAATGTCTTTAATATCCATATGGATTCTCCTGCGACACAAAACTTCCCTGCTGCTGGCTTTGTAGAGGCGGCTTCCGCATAGGATGGCCCTGTGATGCTTCATACCCTTGTGGTGGATACTGTTGTGGCTGTCCTTGTGGTTGAGGACCAGAAACAGGAACAGGTGAGTACGCCTGCTGAGGTCTCCTTTGTTGAGGTGGATACCCCTGTGGTGGATACCCCTGCTGCTGTAGTGTTGGCCCCATCCTTTGTTGTGGAGGGTACCCTTGCGGCTGTTGAGGCCTCTGCTGCTGCTGCTGCTGCTGAGGCGGGTATGCCTGCTGAGGTCTCTGCTGTGGAGGATAACCCTGCTGAGGTCTCTGCTGCTGTGGTGGAGCCTGATGATGTACATAGCCCTGTGGTAGCCTTTGCTGCTGCTGCTGCTGCTGCTGCTGCTGCTGCTGTTGTTGTTGTTGTGGTTGTTGTGGTTGTTGTTGTTGTGGTTGTTGTTGTTGTGGTTGTTGTTGAGGATGACCTTGCTGAACAGGCCTTTGCTGCATCTGCTGAGGTGGTCTCTGCTGAAACTGCTGTGGAGGCCGGCCCTGTTGCTGTACAGGTCTCTGATGGTACTCAGAAGGTCTCTGCTGCTGGTATGGGTCATTTGGATATGCCTGCTGATGGTGGTGGTGTGGTGGTTGTTGTTGTTGTTGCTGCTGCGGCATTGGCTGGCGGGGACCTTGAGGATGAGCAGGTGCACGCTGTGGCGATCCTTGTTGTGGCAAGTACTCCTGAGAGCTTGGCGGTGTAAACTTCTGGAAGTCAGATCTTGGAATAGATGGTTTCGGTACCTGTTGCGGTTGCTGTGGAGCACGGTATGGTTCGTTAGTGGCCTGTGCAAACTTGGCATCTTTGTCAAAGTTCGACTCAATCGGACTAGAGATCCTACCACTGGTATACTTCATCTCCTTTGATGCAACCACAGGCTCAGGTAATGGCTTACTCGAAGTCTGGAACTTCAAAGCAGGTTCTTGTGCAACAGCATTCTTACCAACATAGTCTGGAGTGAACAAGTCTGGAGTGTTCGAGGATCTCTTCTCGTCCATAGTCAATGCAGAAATGCCGTTCTTGAAAATCTCATCATCATCAAAGTCTTCATCAAGCTCAGTAGCCTGAGGCTGAGTAGAGGCTTTGTAAGCTCCATATGGATCACTGGTACTGAACTGTGGGGAAGTCTGTGATACGGTAATCTCGGGAACAGCGTACTGCTGCGATGGAGGAGCAGGTGCGTGACCAGAACGTTGTGAGAACGAATCCACAGATCTGTTGATGTTCTGGGACACAGGCTTCTGTGGAACGTATGGATCAGCAAGAGCATTACCACCAAAGCCAATACCTGCGCCTCTTGGTGGCTGGGAAATCTGCTCCTGAGATCTTTCATATGTCTGTTTCTGCAACTCTGAGGATGAAGCAGGGGTCTGTGTCATCTTTGCAACATTAGAGTAATCCTCGTAGATCTGTGTAATCTCTGAGTTTCTGTTGCCTCTCTGTTGTTGTGGAGATTGACCAGACGGTGTAAGGTCATCATTGGAACCACCCAGATTCAGTGAAGAGCTGGACTTGGACATTGTAGAGTCTCTGAATTTTGGAGCAGGGAAGAAACTTGGAGATAGAGGCGAAATTGGATTGAGTTGTTGATTACCGGATGCGGATCTTTGACCGGTACCCAAGAATTCAGAAGACGAAATAGCTGGAGAGTTCATAGCACCAATGATACCATGGTTCGAGCCACAGCCAGTGTAACCCGTAGTCAGTTTTCTAGCCAGAATTTCTTTAATCTTCTCTCTCCATTCTGTCACCAGCCAATTCGTAGAGTTGGCATTGCTGGACAACAGGATCAAATCATCAACCTCCAAGTAATGAACGTGCGGTAGCACTGGGAGACCGAACAACAAGGAGTTCATCTCTGTCTTATTAGCGTTCAATCTTTTTGGTCTTCCATAGAGCACAAAGGCGTTCAACAACGGTACAAGGAATCTGATGATTGTGTCATAACCTGGAACAGCGTTGTGCTGTTCAGGCATGAAATACACCGAGGCCTCTTTTGGAAAGGACTTCTTGGAAGAATCAAAGAACACTGTACCTTCCAGCTTGATCATTGTACTGTGGTCGATCATCTTGACCGAGTTCGGATATAAAGCATATGCGGCCTGAGCGTCCTTGATAATGGCCATTGCTGTCTTCTTCTGCTTCTTCTCATCCTTGTAAAAGGACACTGAGCCCTTGTGCACTCTACCGCCCTTCTTGGTCTTCTTCTGTGGCTGCTCAATGACAGCATAGCACCTTTTCCACGGCATACCAGAGCCGAATCTAACACTAACCCAATCCTCATGATCAAACTTGGTCTCGGCCAAGATGGTTCTGATATCAGAGAGTTTGCACCCACGGGCAGAGAGTAACGCACCGGTGTATGCCTCCTGAAGAGAGGTGTATTCGAATGTGGATAGTCTGAAAGCGGCGTTCCATCTGTGGAAGTCCTCGAGTTCGGAGTACTGGAGCAAGAACTGGTTCTTCAAAGTGGTTGACACGACGATGACATTCTTAAGCCCGTTAGAGTTCTCGAGTCTCTCCACCGCTCTGAACGACGAGTCCGTGAAGTTGATGTAGTCCGGCTTCGAACTGGCACTCATCAAAGCATCGGTGTTGTTCTGATGCTTCTCCAACTCTTCCACGCTCCAAACGGCAAGCTGAGTGCCTAGAAGAACGCCATAAACTTCTCTCCATTGGCGGTTCGGCACTGGCTCACCTTCGGAGTTGATCGACTGGAGTAACATAAAGACACCCTCAGTGTAACGACGATGGGACTGCGCACTTAGAAGCGTTACGATGGGAGCCAACTCTGGGGAGATGTTGGTATCATCGACAAAGCCCGAGTGAGGCGGCGTCCCCGGGGAACCAGGCTGCTGCTGAGGTGACAAGTTGGAGTTCGAGCGGCTTCGGTTGCCGTCAACGTTTAACCGTGGCGACGACGCTCCGGAGCGTCCGCCAGAGAAGAGTCTCTTCATCTGTTTGGCTTCAGAGAGAACACACTAGAAGTGAGGCGGGGAGGGAAGGAGGGATAGGAAGAGCTTCCGCTGTGGTGGAAATTGGCTCTCTGTGGGGGCACCAGTGTGGAAGTTCAGAATATTGCGTTAAATCCCTGTAATTCTGGGGCGGAATGAAGAAACTAGCCAATGTTGCACACTCCTTCCAGGTGTTGTTGACAGTGCAAAGTGTGTCCTTTTTGGTTTGTTTGTTGATCCGAAGCCGCCAGCTGCGCCCTTCGCGCCAAACCGCCACATTTGGTTCTCGACGCTCGGCGCTGGGCATTTTTCGCGCCAAGCTGCGCCCAAGTGACGCCAAGTGACGCCAAATGGGCGCTAAATGGCGTAATTTGACCCATGCATGAGCCTCATCGGGGAAAGTGATCTGTTTGCGACTTGCCGCATTGGGCAGCCAAGATCTGGCGCATTTACAAAAGTACATCCTGGGGCGCTGTATTGCACTCTGCCCAGTTGGTTGTGTTGACCATATCTGAGTATAGACAGTCTCGTTGCCATGGTGTGTGTGTATGTGTGTCTGTGCCCTGGGGGACTTCTAATACTTTCATAGTTTGACCCCGCTTACGTCAAAGCACGCGTAAAGCGCAATAAGACGCCAATGAGAGATGCACTACCCCATATTATGGCTCTCATTCCTGATGTCAATTGCCTGTAGTACACGGTTGGGTCTTAGTATCTCTACAGAGTTGTCAGCTGTATACGCCATATGGTATTCAAAAGATCTCTGGGTCCGGCAACTTCTTCTGTGCTCTCAGTCTCCAGTACTCACCGTTATATTTCCAGTACTCTTCCTGCGTAACTGTGTGCGTTTCTCTAACGAAGAATCTTGGATCGTATCGTTCCCCAGACTCTTCCCGCTGCTTTCTCGTAGCTCTCTGCTTGTCCTCAAGCCTGTACTTGATCTCACCA
The DNA here is from genome assembly GCA_030567055.1 of Petasospora taoyuanica. Classification (NCBI taxonomy): domain Eukaryota; kingdom Fungi; phylum Ascomycota; class Saccharomycetes; order Phaffomycetales; family Wickerhamomycetaceae; genus Petasospora; species Petasospora taoyuanica. The sequence goes on from JAKUBZ010000001.1 coordinate 6,206, forward strand.
GCGTCGTCGTACAACCCGTCTTCCATAGCTCTTTGATCAGGTCTCAATCTCGTATCCGATGGTGCAACCCACTCTTTTATACCTGGTGTTAATCCGTTCAAACTGATGGCATACTTGGTCAAATTGAATGGCACGGAAGGTCTTGGAACCGGTGTCCACATCAGGAACTTGGATCCGTCAAGTAATGGGCCCTGTGTTTGGTTCGAAGGCTTCTTTGTGTCAATCTTGGTATCGTGGTTCTTCACCACTTTCTTACCATATATCTTGGAGTTCCAATGACCACCCAAGACCCACCGCTTCTGTCCTTTACAGTCAACAACATAGCCAGACAGTTCATACGCCTGCGATGCTCTCCATCCTCTAGGAGTACACGTCATTAAACACTTATCACCGGTATTGTGGTTGACAATCTCAATATCACCATAGTTATCAATCTGTGGATTACCCACTATTATACCGACAACCGAAGTCTTGAGCTTTCTCCAAGAATAGATCTCCTCCTCGCCAGAACCGTCAGGCCTCAGGTGTAAGTACCAAGTAGCGATAGGCTGGACATCAAACGAACGACCGTTAAATCCGGACTTGACAGTTGTGTCACCGTAGTAGTCCCACTTTGGATGCTCAACAACCAATGCAGAAACAGGCGGGTGATGGCTGACCTGTTCCGTGAAGAATCTAAACCCTTGGTCAGGTCTCGAGTACTCATAAGTCTCACCTAATAATGGGTTGAACGGCTTGGCCACACGTCCAATGGTAGAGGAGTACTGAGAAACGGCAAAGCATCCAACATACAACATTCTCAATGTAGAATCATCAAATGAACATGCTTGGTTTAACAACTCAGCATATTCAAAATCCTCCGCCACTCTTTGTAACATAGAGGTAGGCTCATTGAATGCCACAGGCAATGCGATCTTCGTGATGTCCTTACCGATCATTGACTTTAGGATACCCCATAAACTGACTTTTGGACGCTCATCCACTTTCAATGGTAATTCAGTTCGTGGCCCGTCTTCGTACCCACTGAACGAGGCTTCGGTGTCGAGAAGTTTCTTCTTTTGCCTTTGTAAGTCGTTGAAGTGTTGATCTTCGACATTTTCTGCTGCTTCTAATATCTCTGGTACTTCTACCTTTGGCTCAACTTCTGCTTCAAGCACAGTTTCATCTGGAGTGGTAATCTCAATAGTTGGTATCGTTTCCTGGGTGATCTCTTGGATAGTCTCAATAGTCACTTGAGTTTCATTCACGGCTTCCAAGGCCAACTCAGCCAATATATCCTCGGTGATAGGCTTTTGTTCATCTTCGTCCTCTGAGAAATCCGCAGCGTCAAAGAACTCATCATCTGAATCCTCATCATCTTGCAAGAACTTGGAAATCTCAGCCACGGCGCTTTCATCAACTACCTGCTCAATAGTCTCAGTTGGTGATGCGACAGTATCCACAGTATCAGAGGTGGTCTTTTCCAAAGACTGAGCGGAGTGGCCAAATCTCTTTGTGAGCACCTTCTTGATCTGTTTCCTCTCAGACTCAAAGTTCTCCAGCTCTGCATTTCTCTCAATAAGCTCATTCTCTAAGTCTCTTATGGAGTTGATCCACAGCTCGTTGATATCCCTTTGTTTTCTCAAGGCGTTGACTAACTTGTCATCTCTCTTAGTTACCAACTCGGATAGTTGGTCAAATGACTCAATGAGCGATGAAACAGATTTCAGAGAAAACTCCACCGTCTCTGCATTCTCACTGGAGTCTTTGGTAATAACACCGACAAGATCCTTCAATGAATGCAATTCAATCTCCATCCGACTTTTAAGAACAGAGATATCCTGTGCATATGGCCCATTGTCTGTATCGACATTCTCGTTGTCGTTCATAGAGACGTTATAAGCGGAAACTTCATCATCATCGTAACCATGGTGTTGTAGTTCCTCGTCATTTTGATCATCGTCATCATCATCTGAGTCATGCAATATGTCTTCCGAGACAATGGATGTAGATCTCTGGGGCTTGGCTGGTTTCAATGATGCAGATGCAGGGTTTAGAGATGGGGAAGTAGCCAACGACACAGTACTTGGACTTCTAGAATGCTGACGCGATGTGTCACCAGTAGATGGTGGTTTGGTATCCAACGTTCTTGCCATCTTCGCTTTTTCCTTATCCTTTGCATAACGAATGGAGCCTTGTAATGACCATACCCATCTGTTTGTCTCTATTGGATGGTTTCCCTTTAGATGCCAACTCACACCTGTCTTCCCAATGATCTCAAACTTCATCTTTTCCGATGAATCCAGATGTAACAGTGCACTCTTCATGTTTAGCGACCCTCTGCATGCATTTGAAGTGTCGTCCTGAGACTTATAGTATGATAAGATCCCATTGGAATCCAAGATAAACCAACGTAATTTATACCCACCTGCAAAGTTTGTCCATTTACGCAGGTAGCCCTTATATGTAGGAGCCTCACTAACACCACCACCACTCACACGATCCATGTTGATCACTTGCTGATCTTTCGACGCCTCTTTGAGAATCCCCTTCATAGTCTCATTGGCCTTTCCACACAATTCCAAGGGTAAGCAACCTTTGCGGTCTCTCTTGAACGGATCCCCACCATGCGATAGGATCCATTGGACCATTCCGATATCGTTCTTTTTGACAAACTCGTGCAGCACTGTGTCTCCTGTCTGAGGGTCCATCCCGTTGATATCCAAAAGCTCCGAGTTCCGAGGCTTTGCCATGATCTCATCTAGTGTAGCAAAGTCATGTGCCGAGAAGGCCTGGCGAAGCTGCACTGCAACTCTTTCCACATACTGTGCTCTTTCTAGCTGTAGAAGCTCAACCATCGACAGGTCCTTTGCAACATCTATTGGTTGCTTCAGATCGTTGTTCGCCAGCGTGTCGTTGATCCGATGGTCTCTCAAAAGAAGTTGTGCCACATCAAGTCTATTGTTCATCGAGGCCAAGTGCAGTGCTGTGTTACCATCGGCGTCCTGGTAGTTCACGTCGATCTTCAACTCGTCATCATGGATCAACCACTGGATTGTCTTTGCCTGTGCAACTTGTACTGCCAACGACAGTACGAGATTTCTCTGTGCTTCCGAGCTCTGCTCCACCGATGACAAAATCAGAGAGCGCAGTTGGGAATAATGCCCGTTCTTCAGTGCATCCAGCAGTTTTAGCTTGAACAACGCCATGTTCGTTGCTGGCGCCCTATAAAGGATATATGTTAGTTTATATAGCTATACGACGGTGGGCGGCAGGCATGAAAGAGTGGGGCCGAAGATCTTAAAACTTACGCTGGCGGCTGTAACAATGTTGGAGCTTCTGCCTGTGAAGACGTCTCTTCCTGCATTATCAGGCCCCTCCTTTTGTGCTTCTTCTGGTCTAAAATTGATGGACAATTGACAATGGAAAGAAAGAGTTAAATTGAGAGACGTTGCGAAAACGTAAACACAGTGCCTGGATCGGGGAGGAAACGCTGAAATGGCCCAAAGCGGAAACCGCCTTATTTGGTATTAAATAATATTGGTACCTTGTGCCTGGGCGAGTATATAGGAGGAGGGACCCTTAGGCAATTTGATCCTAGACAGCAATCTATTTCAGGACAGCACTCAAGGGAGGAGTGACCTAAAATGACCGACTCTTATCTCGACCTGCCTACCCCGGCTCTGTTCCAGGTCTGCTGGGGTGTCAAAGACCCTCGTGAGATCGCCAGCATGGCGATGTTCCCCAATGTCAGAGAGAAACTGAAGCAGTTCATTCACGTTTACAAAGCCAAGGACGGCCAACTGGATGTCTTTGAACCCTTTGCTGACTTCACGCAAAGATCACTCAGTGAGAGACCACAGGAGTTTACTATCAATCTGGTTGAGTATAACGAAGAACTTCAAGGTGAGATCATTGAGATTGTCGAAAAGTGTAAAGAACTGAAGCAAAGTCGATGTGTCGTTGGGTGTGGTTGGGGCCAGGATACATTGGATCTGATGGTTGGCCTTCCGTTAAACAACTTCGGAGATTCGTTGATCTACTACTCCAAGGATACTCTCACTGTCAGATCGGGGAAGAAACAATCGCAGAACGAAAGGACATGGCTGCGTAACAAATGGGTGTTTCTCACCGACTACAAGCTCTGGGACACTACAGATAAGGTGATGGCACCGTTAGTGAAGACCCTCGTTCTCGAGGACCTGGAGAAGACAGATGACTTGAAATCCGACAAGATCTTACCTTTGGTTACTGGGGTAACGGACCTGACGTGTATCAACTGTGACATGCGGGTATTACGTTATCTTCCATTAGAGGCCCTTGAATCGTTGGAATTGGAGTCTGTGGATTTCAGAGAGTTCATGGAGGATGTGGAGTCTAGAGGAAGCTCAGTGCTCTCGCCAAATGTTGACAACTCTACGGTTTCTAAGCTTAGACTTCCAAGGCTAAAGAAGCTCGTGCTTAGGGGTGTCAAGCGGATCACGGATGTCGATTTCCCATTGCTACAGAGTGTACAGATAAAGATGCTTCCTTCTAAGGACCAAGAACGTCCCTCTATGTTAATTGCTCCGACTATTCAGAGATTTTGTGCTCCGTTGTTAACAGACATTGAGTTAGAAATCAACGGCTCGCTAATGCCCCGTATTAAGAGGCTTTCACTCCCACAGTGTCAGCAGTTCAAGTTCAGTTTCCAGCAGAACGGCATGGATATCAAAGGATCCTCTGTGCATAACGAGATGAACGAGCTGATGATCCCACCATCGGTCACCAAAGTGTATCTCCGTGGTGAGGTTGGATATGTAGATAGGGAATCTCTAATGGGGAAGACAGTAGAAGACTACTAAAAATATACACGTTCATCATTATATGTATTCATCTACTTTAAAGCAGTCTGGAAGCTCGAGTTCGCATCTCCCTTCCCCAGTGCCGCTCTTTTCACTTGTTTGCTCTCTTTCTCTATAGTGTCCAATGGTCTTTTCTTTACATCCTTCAAAGGTGATGACGAATGAGACCCAGAATGTGAATTCGTATGCACAACGCGTGGCTTGCATTGCTTATCATAGTCATCTTGGTCCACAACTTCCCTTTCCAAGTTCTTTGGTGGTTGTCCCGCATGGAAAAGACCAGTACCGTCGTTGATCTCCACAGTAAATGCCAATTGTTCGTGCTTAACAACATCATTGAACAGCATAACAACATCTCCATGGAATACCATCGTCTTCCTGCCCCTTCCGACTTTTTGCCCATTGACATAGCATCCATTTGTACTGTAATCAACAAGCCATATGTCTTCTAAACCCTGTGCGGGCGATTCATGAATGGAGTTACCCACAACGTGACGTTTCTTTGTGAAGGCACAGTGGATCTTAGACATACGGTCCTCCACTATCCGCTTATGACAAGTCATATAACGACCAATAAAGTATGGCGATAACCCTTGTGGAATGTAGACTGGCGTCTTGATGAACTTGTTGCTCTGTGGTATCAACGTGAATCGTGTCGCTGTTGGTGCTTGCGACAACAACACACTGTCTACCTCTGTAGTCTCAACCTCTCTCTGTGGCTGTTCCCCAAGGCTCGTACCTATTAGCGATGTCCTGTCAAAAGACTGGTCCTCCGGTATTGTATGTAGGTTGTTCTTTTCCTTTGGTGACACCGATTGTAGTTGTGGCATAGGCTGGGATCCCTGGGATGAAGAAATTGGCTTCGGCTTCTTTGGAGGCGGACCCACAGGTACTTTGAACACAGTCTCAGGAGATTTTGGTGGTTCGTTGTCTTCTTTCAATTCAGTCTCCGGAATATCCAGTTGTGAGAGTCTCTTCTCCACTTCCAACCTTTGCTGTTGGGACTGTGACTGTGACAGAGAGATCTGGGACGCCAGCTGGGAGTTGGCCATAATCCATGGGTGTCTCAGCGCTGCTGCTGCAGTCAATCGGTCCCGTGGATTCACCTGTAACAAAGCATCTAAGAAAGCACGCGCTTCCACAGAAGCATCGGCTTCTTTCAAAGGTGGTTCATGATACGAACCTCTTTGGATCTGCTTGTACAGACCATCCTGTGTGCTCCCACTGAATGGCAGATGAGCAGTCAGGATCACATACAACAGACACCCCAAGGACCACATATCCACTAGACTCGAGTACTTGTCAGCGTCAGTGCTCTTGATGTGTCTCCCATCGATAACCTCTGGTGCGACGTATGCCAAGGTACCACAAAAAGTTTTCATAAAAGTACCAGTGTCAGAGATCTTTGCAAGCCCGAAATCCGTAATCTTTACCACCACTGGGTCATCCTGTGCAATCAAAATGTTATCAGGTTTCAAATCTCGATGGCTTATCCCCAAAGAGTGAACATACTTAATGGCTTCCAAGATCTGTCGACAGATCTCCCTTGCAGCATCTTCACCCACAGCACCATGCGCAGCAACAAAGTCCATCAAGTCTCCACCACCAACAAATTCCATTACCAAGTAGTAACTCTCAGTGTCTTCATAAAATCCACGAAGCTTGACGATCCCTGGGTGGTCGAGCCGCCGTAGAATCTCCAATTCTCGGGCAACACCATCGGTATTACCCATGATCTTTCTCTTACTGATGATTTTCACCGCATACGTCTTCCCCGTGCTTCTTTCTACAGCCTTCTTGACAATAGCAAATGCACCCTGGCCCACAACTTCGTCCTTTATCGAGAACTCCTTGTGGATTCCCTCCTCGGACAGGTCATCGCCCCGGTCTGAGGTCTTGGGAAAGAACACAATGAACCGTACAACGTCACTAGGTACACCAATTCCCACACTCACTTCGTCACCTTGGCTCAATATGTAGTTTTGCCCTTTCACAATTCTCTGCTTATTCACCCATGTGCCGTTCGTACTTGTGTCCTGAATCATCACCGTGTGGGACTCTCCGCTCCAGATCTTGAAGTGGCGATTCGACAGCCGTGAAGTGCCCACATACACGATATCGCACCCCGCATTTCTTCCGAATGTCCACTCCTTCGGTGCACCTTGTTTCTTATGCCTTAAATCGATGTTCGGTAGCTGCCCCGTCGTACAGATCAATCGGCACACAGTATTCGCATCGAGGTTCTCCTGTGTGAGCTGCTCGACCAAGTTAGCCTGTGCTGCTTGGGTGGGCTGGGTTGCCTGCGTCTGCTCCATCTCCCCTTTTGGTCTCCACCCTTTACAGTGTCTCTTTTTTGCAACCACACCGAAGGTGATGACAATGAGATCAAAACGCGTGTGTTGATCTTTTTCACGCGCGGCGCTCGTTCTTTTACGCGTTTAGCCCCAATGGTGGTTGTCGGAAGAGGCGGCGATAAGCGAGAAGTATTGTGATCTGTGCTGGAGAATAAAACAGGATAATGTGATGAACGGTATCAGTGAATTCATAGCTTCCTGATGATACCAATCAGCCGGCATGCTATCGCCCAAATGTGCTTCTGATACACCAAAGACTCACCAAATATAGGGCGCTCACCAAACCCAAGCAGTGCGATTCAACGATACAAGTATGACAATGGAGTTTAAGGACAACCACCGAATCAGGTCCACACATATGAATTTATCCGTAGTGCTATGATGCCCCCCGAGTCCCGAGTATGGAGTCCCCAACCCGCATCAATCAAGACAATGAACCGTGACGCCACAGTTGCGACAATCACGAAATCCGGGGATCATTCTATATCAAAAGCGGGCAGATAGTCATCACCAGTTTCTATCTCGTCTTCAGATCTTTGGTTTACTCAGCGTGAAGTACGATGCCGAAGACAATCCCAACAATAGATTACCAGAAGGCACTGCAGCCAGAGACATAGCAACAGTTCCTGGACGAGCTCCGGTCAGCGTTGTTCCATTATGGGTTCTTCTATCTCTCCAATGCAATCGAAACACAGACGTTTGAAGACATCAAGCAACAGTCTTTGGACTTCTTTGAGATCCCACTGGAGGAGAAGCAGAAAGTCGCAATGGTTAACGGTAGGCATTTCCTTGGGTATAACGGTCTCGGTGATGAGATCACCGCTAAGAATGTTGACTGGAGAGAACAGGTGGAGTTTGCAACCGAGCTCCCAGAGCCTGTGATCAACTCAGAGAGTGAATTGTATAAGAACATCGAAGGTCCGAACATGTGGCCCAATGCAGAGATTCTTCCGAGATTCCATCCCGTGGTGTCGTCGTATATCACAACTCTTTCGGGTCTTTCTCGTCAGTTGACAAGACTCATTGAGGAGTGTTTGGGAATTCAACAGGGATCACTGGAAAAGTTCTTCAAAAACATCCAACAGGCCAAGCTTAAGATCATCAAGTATCCGGACTTGCAGAGCCTTCCAGATGATGTTCTCAAAGTGGAACAGGAATTCCAAGGCACAGAGTTCCAGACAGATAAGTCACAAGGTGTGGGTGAGCACAGAGATAACGACTTCCTTACACTGATCTACCAAGGGTCTCATCACAAGTGTCTCCAGGTGAAAGACTTCGGTGGAGACTGGATTGACATCCCGCCAATTGATAATACTCTGGTGTTTGCCGTTGGTATGACTCTTGAGTTCATCACCCAGGGAACTTGTGTCTCCACAGTGCACAGAGTGCTTACTCCACCACCGGGTCAAGGCGACAGACTCTCCATCTCATTCTTCCAGACTATCAATATTGATTCTAAAAAGGAAAGCGTCGAGGTGTCACAGGAATCGAAGGACCTCGTTGAAGAAAGAGAGTCTAAGAGAACTCTCAACAAGATCGGGTTCCAATTCCAAGTTGATGAAGATAAACCAGTGGGATACAGTGTGTTTCTCAACAGACTTAAATCACATCCAAAAGTTGCAGAAAAATACTATCCAAAGTTGCACCATTGGATTCAGGAACAAGTGGCTAATGCTGAAAGGGTCTAAGGCAATTGTTATCGCATAGAGAGATCTCTTCAGGAAGAAAAAAAAGTGATTCAAAGGTATGGTAAACTGACCAGATGTGTAGCAAAGTCATAAGAAATCTTGAGTTTATTAAATGTAAAGAATGCAAATGCAGGGTATAGATGGGTATAAATGAATGAACTCAGTGGTTCAAGATAGATATCAATGCAGGCCATAAAAGGAGGGTATTAAGAGTGTAGACTCAGGAGCCGGTGATCACAATGAAGGAACGGTCGAGTGTTAACCCTTCGCTTTCAATCACACCGGTGAAATAGAACCCAATCATCACGATACAATAAATCAAGATCAGCATGGATCCCTTGAAATAATTCGACTTACCCTCTGCGTAAATGTATGTGAACAGTACAACACTCACTGTGGATGCGATGACGTCCCAATTCGGGAAGATCAATGTGAACATCTTATCCTTGACGTTCCAAGTGTTGGCTTCATCTGGATTAATGAAAAACAAAGAGTACAATACCAACGATGGAATCTGGATCAAGCACACTTGAAGAGCGTAAGCCGAACCGATCTCCATTGACAATGCGACGTTACCATGAGTAGCAAAAGAGATGGCATTCAAGAACTCAGTGGTGTTTGGAACAAGGGCAAAGATCGTGATACCAAGGAACTTTGGATTGATAGGGAAGTCGGCCAGCACAGCATCAACACAATCAACGAGTATCTCTGCGATAACAGCATACAACAAAGTAGCACCAAGAAGAACAATAGTAGACTTGGATCTGGACCAGTTTGGAGCATCATGGCCACCAACTTCTATAACTGGAGCGGCTCCAACGGCGTTAGTAGTAGTTGGTGTACCATGGGCAACCTGATGGACATTCTCGACTGATGGTGTGGTGATCATCTTTGGCTTCGAGTCTGTGATTGGAGTCTGCCAAATCAATGCGGCGTGGGTACGCAAGGTGAACCACAGGCCCACTGTATAAGCCAAGAAGAGCAATATAGCACATACAACAGAGAATGGCTTCAAGACAGTCTTGAACAAGTCATCAATCTGCAACGGAGGCTGGAAGAAATGACAAGTCTGACATGTGCTTGGTGTCGATACATCAACATAGGAAGGGTCTGTGCATGGCGTACACTTGATCTCATAAGCTCCATAGATCTGGTGGAACACCGTTGGTGCAAACATCACGCACAGAGAGAACAACAACATAGTACAGGAGACACCAGCACTCGCTGGGTTATATCTTTGGGTCTTCCTGATGAAGGCACCAGCACACATGGAGAGGCCAGGAAGTAACAACACACCAGCCAAGATGGATCCAATAAGCGAACCTTCAACCAAACTACCCTTCTTCTGATTAAGTGCCACACAGTATAGGAAAACCTCGACCACCGTGGAGAAGAAGGCGTTGATAACAGCACCAACACCCATCGAAGACTGAGCACTGATCGATGCAACCGCTTGACCGATGAAGTAAGCCAATGGGATAATGGAGAAAAGGCAAAGGGCAAAGATCACAGATTCATCAGTGATCACGGATTCCCATCCTAGATATTCCTTAATGAAGAAGAAGTCCACAATGGTGAAGATAACCACGGCCATCAAGTTAATAAAGAAGATGTTGGTACCCTCAACAGTATACTTGTAGTAGTGTAGCCCGCATGATCTGTAGGTACAGATCAAGATATTGGAGTCCTTGACTCTTTCGGATGGTAAGATACTGTCAAACTTGTAGAAAATAGCCAACGGATGACGTCTTAAGTGATCGGTTAATGTAGACACGACTTTAGCCATTGGGATGGTGAGAACACCCAACCAACAGGCAAGCCACACAGTGGTGAAGACAGGTTGTAGGATGAGGTAGAAGTAGATATAAAACACGATTCTCCCCAAAGACCAACCACCTCTGCCGAAATATCTCTTTTTTCTGTGGTCATCATCGTCATCATCGTCGTCATCATCAGGCCGTGACTGCTGTACGTGCTGTTGGCTAGTTGGACCTGATAGCTCAATAACTCTGTCCACAGATTTGAGCGGAGCTAACCTCTGATTGTTTGCCAAGCTGTCGCCGGCACCAATAGGCTGTAGTGAAGGTGTCATTGGCAGAGCATTAGAGCCCATGCCGTTGGATTGAGTGAAGGACGAGCTGAAGAATAGCTTATTGTGTTCCTCGTCTCTCCACCTCTCGTATTCATGGATAGTAGTGCCCTCGTTCCGGTCCTCACTCAGATAGTTCTGGTCCTTCATTAGATAGACAACTTTGCCGAATGGGAACATGAGGTATGTTGCCAAGTTGAATAGCACTTTGGCATATGAAGTGGAGCCAGACAGCACAAGGATAACACTTCCGAGGAGACATAGTATAAAAAACACGACACCCACGGTGAAAGACCAGATTATATTTGTCAAATAGACTTCCCAGCCGATTTTCTTTCTCACGGCGCCAGAGTCATGGATATCCTTATCTGCTTCTCTCTCGACGGATCTGATTTTCTTGTATACAGCGGGCTTCCAGATTCTGATACCAAAGGGATGTGTTTCATTGATGGCAGCCTGACGGGCTCTCAAGGTAAAAGACTCCTGGCTCAGGACGGACTCCGAATCGTCATCGTACTCCTCCTCTTGTCCTTGTTGTGGCTGCTCGTAGGCTTCACCATCGACTGTGGACACCCTGTCTCCATTGACCAAATCTGAAGATGGCTCAATATGTTGAGCGATGCTATCTCTTGGAGTTATGGTATGAGATCCATCGTCGTCTCCGCCTTCATGGTTTGACAACTGCTCCACCTGGGCAGAGGAAAGAATCCGAGATAGTCTAGGAGTAATATGCTGTGAGCCTGTTCCGTGCTCCTCGTGGTGATGTCTATGTGAGTCAGCCTCTCTGTGTTCCAATTTCTTCAAGTTAGCATCCGCATTGATCAAATTAGTAATGACTTCATCTGTAAGTGTTTGTAGTTCCTCCTTGTTGGCGGCGTCTTTCAAGTTCTTTGTAGACATCTTGTACCGATATTTCAAAGCATCGTTGTAACCCTCGAGGTACTCACGCTCCATGTCCAATTCCAACTCATCAGCGTCATCATCGACCGAATAGACGTATTTCGATTGAGCAGTTGCACCAAAGTTGTACGATGGGGTCTTTTGAATTGCAGGTCTCTTCTTCCGCTTACTATTGGGTTTAGTGGTGTAATTGATTGATGAGGTGTTGGAGTGGATGTCGTTCCCCGTGGAGATCGCCTGTGCGGCAGATGCGATCACAGGCCCGCCGCTCAGTGCATTAGACAGTTGCCGCCCCAGTGAGGGATGTCTGTTGATAATTGCAGGCAAAGGTGATGCCTGTTGTGATGGCGTGGTGTAGTCTTTGGTGCCCATGGGCTCGGGCGTCTTCCCGTCCTGTGGTTGTGCCTGTTGTGGCATTGTGCTCAATGTCCTTTTCCACACTATCTCGAGGTATCAGAGAATGCCGCCCGTTTCCGGCTTGGATAATAATGAGATAAACAAATAAAAAAAAGGGATTAGTAAAAAAAACATTCCTTGTTTACCCTACAATCTTAAAATTCCATATACATAGGAAAGCGGAATCGCGCGGGGACGGTACGCGCCACAACCACTATACTATATATTTTTAAAATCTCTGTGATAAGTCAAACTCAGCGGGTGGTGTTCCGGTGGAAGTGTGGATTACATCACTGGTGCGGCGCGCACCAGATCTCACTTTTTTTTCGCGGGAATTCCAGGCGTGCTTTTTTTAAAAAAAGAAGGTTAAAAAAGAAAAAAAAAAAGGCAGGATGCAGACAGAGGCTTGGGAAAACAAAGAATTAGGGAACACCCAGCAAATTCGGATCTTGTCAACTTTCTCATCCGATTTCACACGTACCCGTTACGAAAGAAGCTTTGTTTTCTTCCACTCCTTCACAGGTCCACCACCCCCACCCTTCTCTCATCACGTTTACCTCCACCTGCTGACCGCACGGAGTTTCCTTCGCTTTCTCACCTGCTCAAGCACAAGTTCTATTTAAAGCACTCAGCCACCTTTGAAACGTTCTCAACACCACTGAAGAACTTTTTTATTTATTTGCGCTCAGCTTTTGTGTGTGTGTGTGTGTGTGTTTTGTTTTCCAGCAAGACTATACACTCTCCAACAAACACTCAACGTACCCAGACTTAACGAATATGAAGAGTCCTATAGTGCTACTTGCGGCGTTCATTGCTGCTGCCAATGCGCTCACCACATACCAGACGGTGATCACCACAACAAACATTGACGGTATTACTGTGACGCTCACTCAGACCACCACGTCAGGCACCACCACTACGCCTACTACTACTACTACACCTACTACTACCACTACGCCTACTACTACCACTACGCCTACTACTACGACCACTGGGCTCACCACCACCACAAGCACGGGAACAGGTACGGGCACTGGCACTGGTACCTCGACAACGACGGGTACTTCGACATCCACAGGAACAGTGAAGACTTCCACGACCACTGCGGACACCGATGACGAAAACAGCACCGACGGCAGAACCACGACGCAGCTCACTGCCAACGACGATACGACTGTTGTCAACCCAACGTATACATACTCCGATTCGACCACGACATACATCACATCTTCGGTATGGACCTCGATCTGGGTCACGATCACAGGCACCGATGGCGGTATCGCCACTGTACAGACAACGTATTCGCAGAAATTCACCAGCATGTATTCTACCGTGGCGACTCCGGCTTCTGGCACGGTTGGCCTCGGTACGATCAGTGGCAGTGTCGGTGTGGTGAAGACGAACAACGTGGTTACCATCTCTGATAACGGTGGTGCCGCTGGCGGAATGTCCAGCGGTATCGTTGGCTCTTCTCTCCTATTCATCGCTGCATTGTTGTTCTTGTGATCTGGCTGGATTGAAAGGGTTTCACAAAAGACATTCACACACAGACACCTACTCTCTCTCTCTCACTCCCCCTCTCTTTCTTCCCTGGTTCCTTTATTCGATTTCGTTCTGGTTTTGTTGCATTTATGGAGCTCTAGTTATATTACAAACTCATAATATAACGGCTTCACTGTAACTACACGTAGATTTCTACAATCAGTCTTAGCAACCCAAGCTGCACGTCGTTGGTCATTATTTGGTCAAGGGTATACACGAAACACGGGAGATTAGATCATCATCATTGGCTTGGCACCTCTCTGTTCACTGTCCTTGTGGGCAAAGAACTCAATGAGGTCAGAATCGCCGAGCTTCAACACCTTCTTGAATCTCTCACCCACTGGGAAGAGCTTCATCTTGGTGGTGGTCTTGGTCCACAAGCCAACCTTGTAGCCAAATGGTCTGATAGAGATCACAATACCGTTCACCTCGTCCTCATCATCCTGGATGGTCTCACCGATAAGAGCGAGACAACCTCTCAACCAAATATCATTCAGGTCGGTGTTCTTTCTGTCCTTGAAGGTAAAGTTGAACTTACCACCCTGGGCATTAGCAACGTCCTCCCACTCTGGCTTGACGCCCTCTCTGAACAAGTGGTAGTCGGCCTTCATTGGCAACTCAGATGGCTGTGGAATGGAGTTGAAGATACCCCAGAACTCCTCAACAGAGGAGAAGGTGATCACCGGCTTCAGGAGATCGGACCATGATTCGGTCTTGTCGGTCTGTGGCTTGGTGTACCACAGGGTCCAGCTGGAGTTAAGCGGGTGCTTGAACTCTGGATGCTCGTTGTCAGTCAACACAGTGGTGCCGGTGCTCTCTGTCTTCTTCTCCTCGAGGGAAAGGTCCTTGGTGGCCTGGTTCAACTCCTCAGACATTGTGTATATGTGGATGTGGGTGCTTGTATAAAAAGTGCTGGAAGGGGTCGTAGAGAAGCTCGTTTCTCCGCTATCCTTTCAAATAACAGCTAGTTGTCGTGTTTGTGGAGCCTCTGTTTTCTTGGAAAATTTTTCGTGCGCTGGGAAATTCAGTATGGGGTGTCCGGGTGTGTTGATACTACAGGGCTCGTAACCGTCCACACGCTTAATATATCAATTGATCTGATTGCAAGTTTAATGATTTGTTTACACTTTGAAATACATTCGATTGACAGATATTGCAGGCAATTCGCCACGGTGGTTAACTTGCAAAGCTCGCCTCTAAGATGTCCTGGGATAACCGCTCTGCGGGCGACCTCAGCTCGTCGCAGGGATCCCGCCCAAACAACACCTTAGCGAGGTTGGCTTTCAATATCTATGGGAACAGCGGTGGATCATCGAGCACGGGCTCTTTGCCCTCGAGAACGCCCACAAATTATACACCCTCGAGGCATTCACCGCCTCCTGGGGTTCACACTGGAGGCTCTGCGCCACTCATGCCCGTGTACGAAGGGGAGAGTGCTTCTGCCACCCGTGTACGCTATAAAGCTGTGTTCGAGCTCACTGGGTTCTGTAAACTCAACAACGACCAAGAATCGTTTGTCATCGCAGGTAAGAATGCTCTCCAGGTGCTCAGAGCTGGGACGACGATCACGTTGACTCACGATTTGCTCACAGGGACTGCTGCGATGAAGAACAAGAAACTCATTGGTTCGATACTTGATGTGAAGGCGGGATTCCACAACTATTCCAAACTCGTGGCTACATCGACCACCACGGGAAGTGTCATCATCTTCAACACCGCATCAGAGAAGAAGTTATTGTACAAGTTCAGTGACCACACGAGAGCCGTGAACTCCATCTCTTTCAACCAGTTGGACGCACACTCTTTACTATCTGGTTCCCAGGATGGAACGATGAAGCTTTGGGATTTGAGATCACCAGGGAGGGCATCACTGACAATGCATGGATCTTCAGACGCTGTGAGATCTCTCCAATTCTCTCCATTCCACAACAAGAAGCTCGCGGCTATCTTTGACTCCGGTGTTATCCAGAAGTGGGACCTTAGAATACCTGCACAGTTCGAGAAGAAGTTCAATGCTCACACAGGGCCGGGTCTCTCTTTAGATTGGCACCCCGAATTGGACTACATTGTGAGTGGTGGAAGAGATAAACAAGTCCAGGTATGGAATATGAACTCTACAGATTCCCGCTTACCAGAGCATGTGATCTACTGTGCCAATCCTGTGAGTAAAGTCTGTTTCAAACCGGGCCCTATCACCAATATTAAAGATGCTGAAGTCGCCACAAGTTTCTTGAATAATGACTTGTGCGTTCAGGTGTATTCCCTAAGGAGAAAATATATCCCATTGTACACTGTCGAATCGCATACAGCTCAGATTACTGGGCTTTCATACAAGGACGAAAGATATCTATGGACGTGTTCCAAGGACAAGTACTTCATTAAAGAAGACCTCTTCAATCATCCATTGACAATTGACAATTTACACCTAAATTCTGTGGCATGGGCACCAAACAATGACTTGATGTTTGTGGATCAACAAAAGAGGCCTATTGAGTTTGAGATCAGGGAGCCTGGTGCAGAACAGCATTACACAACAAACGCATCTGGCCCGGGGCTGTCGACCTCGCCATCTTCAAGCTCTATCGCTGTTCAATCTGGCTCTGTTCAATCATTTGGTGAGTTCAGTCCACGTCCTGGTATGTCTAGGGCCAGTAGTATGAGGCCATCCATGACGCGGAACCAATCCTTGGGCTCGGGTTATTTGCACCATTCTATTGCCTCAACACCGGTTGTGAATCCATTTGCCATCCCAGTGAGTCTACCTATTATGAAGGGTGACGATGTATTAAGATACCTCACGGATAACTATATCTTTGATGATTCATTGAACCTAGTTGAAAGTTGTGAACACAATGCACATATCGCATCACAAGTGGGGAACAATAGAGACTCACAAACGTGGAATGTTATCAAGGAGAGTTTAATATGGGAAAAGGAGCTGGGTAAAGACAATAGCTTACATGAAGTGCATGAGCATACGCTTGGGGATGACACCATCGATGACAATGACAGCATGAGATCTCACGAAAAGTATCAGTACTCTACATCGAACTCCACCGGGTATGGCAAATCACCATCTTTGTCCGAGTTGTCAGATTTGAATAGTTCTGTTAATTCCAGAGATGCTTCATACACAGAGCGAGGACGTACAAAATCACAATTGAGACACCGGTTCTCTGGTATTGATGAATCCGGAGAGGAGTCTGAAGCTGAGTCGTCATCCTCTTTGAGAGTACGCCGCGAGGATGTTGTTAAATGGGCAGATGCATTGAGACCACCGACACAACAGGATGACTCGGCAGTTGATGATGACTCAAAGGATGATCATGAGGTTGCCGTCGAGTTTACAGACACTGTTCCAAAGCCAATTGCACCACCAACACAGAGGAAGAGATCCCATAGAAACTCACTGTTGGAGGCTATACTACACCCGGATACATCCCCCGGTGGGAAATCAGCTTCTCCTACTTATTCGATATCGTCTTCGTTCTCTGCAACTTCCCAGATCAAGACATACACTCAGTCATTGGTCCCATTGATGCGAAAGCAGGAGTTGTCTAATAAGGATTCACACATGTCTATGCTCACAAAGCAATTGACCAATCAGAATGCTATTGACGAAGCACCAAAGGAGACTGAGTTGTTACCACCATTCGCACCACGAATGATGATTGCAAAGGCTGTTGAGTTTAGTGCCGATCAGGGTGATTTGATTATGAGTTGCACGCTTTTGTTGTTGTTCAATGACAAGTACAAGATCTATAAAGATGGGATGATGAAACAGTTTATCTATCAGTACTTGGACTTGCTACAGAGAATGAAGTTCTGGACTACTTTCTCGAAGATCATCAGGAGCTCAAGGTATGACGACTTGAGACAGATGAGTTCTAATTCTACGTTGGTCAGGCGGTTTTGTTCTGAATGTGGAACATTGGTTGTTAATGAGACTGCAAAGGCCAAGTACTTGAAAGACTCTATTGCAGAGTTTGGTACATGGTTCTGTGAACTCTGTGGCGATCAGAGCAGGTGTATTTATTGTAACGAACCTATCAAGGGTTTAAACATATTTGTTCTCAAGTGTGGTCACGGTGGTCACTTTGGGTGCTTGAAGACATGGGTACTGGATGAGAAGATGGACTGTTGCCCCGCCGGGTGTTAATAGTGGATGAGCTGATAAGCACTGTTTAGACTTTGTCTATGAACTGCCATACGATATCCCAGTAATCTGGCGCAGTACACGTATCGTTATGGTGCCATCCTTCAAAGACCACCCGCCTCTTTTCTGTGACCGGTGAGATCTCATATAAAAGTCTCATGTGTTGCGGAGGCACGATCTCATCGTCGGTGGCACACATGAAGAGCATCTTGACATCGGGGGAGATCTTCATGATATCTGACTCTGAGTCCCATATTTGATGGCACAGGAACGCCACATGAGACAAGATCGGGAACACATGTGGAATGCATTTCGGTATACTCAAAAATGTATTCTCTAGAATAACCTCTTTCACCTGTACGTAGTTTTGGCTGGCGATATAGATAGCGACGGCTCCTCCTAGACTTCTTCCATATAAGATGACATCTGTAGTGGACAATTGTGGGTGTTGAACGAGAAATTTCATCACAGTGTCAGCGTCTATCTTTAGCCCGACTTCGTTTGCCGTGCCCGTAGACTCACCGTATCCCCTATAGGAATATATCAGTACATTCATCTTCATCGTTTTGTATAGCAGCTCCACTATCGGTAAACTGTGTCCAATGTTACCGGCGTTTGGGTTGAGCACCATCACTGTTTTGTTCTTGTAGTCTTTGGCATTCTGGTTGTGTGTCAGAAGGAAGGCATGCAGCCTAACCTGATCTTTAGTGTCCAACCACAGCTCTTCAAATGGCATGCCATACTTATCGGGCCTATCCACTGGCCCACCACCATCCACCAGACCCGCCGGGTACACCAATTTGAGTTGAAACTTGTAGATCAGCACACCAAGCAGTGGTACCATCGCCGCAGCACCGACGAACAACATCTTTGCTGCGCGCCAGAGCATTATATGGTCTGATTTGTTCCTTCTTTGATACTACCTTCCAAGGGATCAGATAAGTGCATGGAGCGGCCTTTTAAGCTGGGAAGAAGATGTCCGGGTGTGTGGAGATGGCGCGCGCACTGCATCTCGTTCATCTCCGCGACAGCTCGTTAGTGGCCACCGAGACTTTGAACAAAGTTGCAATTCTAAAAACCTGGAGCTCGAGGTCTCTATATCTTGAATCCTCAAATCCTGAAATATTATATGGTGCAACGGTAATGTTTAAATAGCTCTCTTCATGAATACGCTTCTGATCTACAGAATGGTATTACTTTTGTCCTGAATTTAATAGCATATGAGGTCCTGGGACAGGAATAGCGTTTGTGGCTGCTCAAGTCCTCCAAACCCTTCTTTCCAAAGCTTCCTAAATGCAAATGTACAAAGTTTTGTGATACTCTGAGACTTGATGGCATTACATTTATGCTTATAGGAAATTCATTATTACACAATTTATATATATTAGTGCGTCCTCATGTCGTGAGTTTATTGGCCATTATTTACGTTAATCAAAGCGTCTAAGAAGCAGTGGCCCTACCATATTTGTTATTCGATGGGGCACTTCGCTATACTCAGTACGAGTATGTTAACTGACATACTACGCCGCCCTACGTTGTCTAATGCTATATCAGTGCTTCTATTCCAATGAATATACACTATATAAGCACTGCTCTGCCCTCCAAAACAAACTGGCGAACTGCAGAGTATCGCATGAGGTAGATACTCCCACCCATCAGATCGATTTCCTCCTCGCCGACAACGATACTATCCAGGATATCCTCTAGTATTTTTACGAACACCGGTTTGTGCATATCTGGTTCCTCGATCATCGAGATACCACCACCGGTGTCGTCCAATGCCTGTAAATGATCAGGCATCTGTTGCAAGAACTGCGAGTTGTATAGCTGTACCAATGCCTTAAAATGGTTCTCCATGTATGCAGTTTCTTCATGTGAGAGTCTCTTTATAACGTCATCAGAACTTCTTATGTAGACTGTATGCTTGTCGATCTTGGAGAGTCTTGTCCTGAGGTATGACCTGATGAGAAAGTTCACTCTATCGAGCTCAGACTCCACCACCATGAGTTGTAGTTTGATATCTTTTTCATTTGTCTGGAGCTCTATTGAGTTCACTTCAATGAACTCCATCTGCTCTCTTATTCTCTCTAGCAATCTCTCAATCAATAGCTCTTTATAGTCCAATAACTCGGGGCACGTCCTCTCTGAGATCCAAGCCTGTGTCAACTCTTCGAGGTCTGCTCTTTTGAGCGAGATGATGTTATACGACACAGGTCGCGTATCACGCTCAAACTCCTGGAGGATGTCATCGAAATTGACATCCATTTTGCAACTTTTTTCTAGGAAATTGAACTCAAAGTTGTAAATCTATGTAGAAAGCAGTAAGACGCGTCTTGAGCATTAAGGCCAAAATTCGCGTAAGCACACGCGGCCCCGCACCGCGCACACACGAGCGTTTACCTAATCACAACATATACCATTGCTTTACTACCTTTATTTCTCTCTTTGGAACCCTCTGGCTTGTTCGTCAAAATCTTTCAGGTTGTTCAGAAGTACCTCATGTGCCACTTCAGTATGATACATAATATTTCCCCCCTCTATAAGTCTAAGACTGGCGAGGTTTGGGAGCATCACTGTCTCTATTGTTGGGAAATGTCACTGTGTCTCTAATTATGTTTCAAAATTGGCTTCAAATGTCACATGTGGACAATCAAGCCGCTATATCTTTATCTCCTGTATCGTTTCTCAAATACGATATCGGTGGTGTCCCATATCTTAGCTCTGATCAATTGAGACATTTGTATTCTCAAGTTCTCAAGTCCTCTATGAAGCGTAACTCATCGCTGGCGTTGTCTAGATGAGGGTATATCTTATATATTCATATATAAGACATTCAGATTCATCGTACATACGCCCGCGTCCCCCCCCCCCCCCCCCCCCC
>JAKUBZ010000001.1:627044-987240 GCA_030567055.1 Petasospora taoyuanica
TTGTGTGAATGAATCCGTTGATACGGCAGGCTTCAATATATAGCATTTATTCATTGGTTTCAAGTCTCAAGTCTTGATCTGAAAACCGGAACTGGCCGATCCAATTGTCCCTTACTTTGTGGTCAGACACCCCTACAAATCACAGCCTCGCAGCTCGCTGTTTTTTTTGTACCCTCCCCAGAGATCTCAGTTCGTAAATGGATCTCTGGAATGTATTCAGATGATGGACCCAAAACTATTCCCACCAATACACACGCACTTGACGAACCCTGTGGATCTCAATTGCAGTCAGAGCAGTTGATAAAAAGAGAAAAGTAAACGCTGATGTATGTGGAGAGCCCCTTGCACCGACAACCATGTGCAAGAACTCAGATCCGAGAAAGGGCGTAGGCGTATGCCGCACAGGTTTGCACAGTGTACACACACGTTGTCCCGCGCGCCCCAAACGTGCAGCCAGGACCACGCGCACGCGGTCGCTGTGCCACTTACAATCACTGCCTTAGGCTGGCGCATGGACAAACAACTGGTGGCGATCTTCGCGAAGGCGCCTGGTGGGGGCCACTGACGTAAACAAACGCTCTTGCAACGCGTAAAGAAGCTGACGCGTCTTTTTTTTTTGGTTTGTTTGTTTGGCTTATGGTTGTTAGTCGATTGGTTTTGGAAGCTTCCAATATCAGTACAACGGATAACAGAGAAGACCACACGGGATGTTCAGAAGCACGAAGAGAAGAACAGCGGGGCGTAAGAACTTCGAGACATCCGTGCTTTCGCATTCGACAGCGGACACGTACCTAAACAACCTCTACAACAACTCGAAGCTTACGTTCTATACACTACCTCCCGTCGGTGAGATCACACTCGATGAGTTTGAGACATGGGCTATTGATCGTATTAAGATACTCAACGAGATCGAGTCATGCTTGGTGAGAAACAAAGGCTATAAGGAGATCGAGTCTGTGATCCAACCGATGATCCAGTCTACGTTACCATTGAACGCTACCAGCATCGAACAGCTCAACAAGCAGAGACAAAAGGACTACTACTCGCATTTCATTCTCAGACTGTGCTTCTCGAGATCCAAGGATCTCAGAGACAAGTTTTTGAAGAATGAGACTATTTTGTTCAAAGTGCGTTACAATTTACTCTCATCCGTGGAGCAACAGCAGTTTGTGAAGAACCTCGATATGCCATGGGAATTTACCACGGAGGATGAGAAGGCACAGCTCTCAACAAAGCTTTATGCCTCGATCGCTGCCTCTCTGGGTTACTCCCTTAACCTCACAGACGACATTCAAAAGAAGAAGTACTTTGAACACGAGGAATTCATCAAGATTCCTTTCGAGTACGTGAGTGATCTTTTGCCACAGCGTTGTATTTATTTGTCCAAGGGTATCGCCTATATTCCAAAGTTCCAGCAATTACAACTGCTGCTTAATGAGTTCTCAGAGAAGCTGAGCACGGCATTGGTAGCCACATCACATGCGTTCCCATCTCTTGATGAAGATGACCGAATCCTTCCTATCTTGACACATCTTTCGTCCGGTGCTCTCTTGAACCTCTCATCTGACGAGTACGGCATGTCTGAGAGTGCCAATGATATCAATCCTGTGTCCGTGAACTCTAAGGAGATTGTATCACAGTTCCCACTATGTGGTCAGCACCTCATGGCTGGGCTTCGGGCAAATCACCATTTGAAGTACCAGGCTCGTCAGCAATTCACGCTTTTCCTCAAAGGTGTTGGCCTGAACTTGGAAGACGCGCTAACGTTCTGGTCTAACGAGTTCACCAAATCAATGGGCATGGACAAGTTCAACAAGGAATACAAGTATAACATTCGTCACGCCTACGGTATGGAAGGTGGTAGAATCAACTACAAGCCATGGGACTGTCGTACGATCCTATCCAAGCCAAGGCCGGGGAAGTCAGAATCACACGGGTGTCCATATAGAGACCTCGCTACGGATGCACTGGCCGCTAAGCTAAGAGAGATGGGACTCGAAGAGAGAGATTTGCAACAGGTATTGGAAATCACTAGTAAAGGCGAGTACACAAGCGCATGTACAAAAGTACTGGAAACAAAGATTGGTGGTGACTTGAACGAGCACGTGACGCATCCAAACTTGTACTTTGACAGAATGAGAGCGCATACAAAGCAGAAGAAAGAAGTCCCTGCAGACGCTTAATCTCTTATATATACCATTTTTTTATCAGCTTTTGAGCGTAATCTCTGTAACTATGCAATCGTCATATCATAAAACACTATTTACAAGTTTCATACCAAAAAGTTTACTTCTTCTGCTCTATCACTCCTCCTTTGTCAAATGGAGCATCCTCTCTGGCTTCTTCCAGCATTGGGATGATTCCCTGCTTAGCAAGCGCAAGCTTAGAAACTGTTAGTACACCCCTTCCTGCATAGATACAAAGAAAAAAAAAGCAGATGACTCACATCAACACAAGCCTTGTAGTCGTACCAAAGGTCTTCACACTCGTTCTGCATACTTTTCCCCTTTAAAAATTCTGAACTCTTGGTTAATAACTCCATCTCTATCAAACTCCGCTCTTTGCCTCGTAAACATACTCTCTGTGTACCAGCTGTTAAAGCAGTCGTCGTACGCCTTCTTGGTGTCGGTACACTCTGGGGCAAGACTCGAGGACATCGCGTTACCCATTCCGTAGAAATCTTTTCTTTGTTGATCTTTTCTATTGGTGGAAGTAATTGCCACATACAAATATTGAAGTTTTTCGAAATATGACCGAAGTGCCCATACCATTCTCCTTTGACTACTTGGGGGGGGGGGAAGTGAAAATTCATACTGTTGGGGTATATACTTGAATACTTGTATACTTGTACTTGGTTACATATATAAGCTGCAGATGATCAATCGTCATCACTCCAATCCGCTGTCTTCTCCTGGTGCTGCGGTGTTGTTCGGTCCAAGTACGCATCAAAGTCCTCGAGCTGAAGCTTCTCCTTGTCATTCGGCACCGTCGCAGTAGCATCGTGGAAGATAACATCCTGTGTAGAATCGTTTATCCCACTGACGTTGTTGAGCAGATCCTTGACGATGTTCTGTGCCGCTTCCCTCGCCGGCGTTCTGTGTATGTTCTTCCCTGTGGTAGGAATGGCAAAGTTCAACGTAACCGGTGGAGATATACTAGGTGCCTCCTCCGAATCATCCATCCCTATCATTGTCCCAGCTGTCATATCCTTACGCTGCTCCGTTTCAAAATTCTGGCTGTATCTGTTGGCAGCACGAGTGACCTGCCCAGGTGTGCGCAATAGGTTGCCACCGGCACCGTACCGTGGCGTATTAGGGAATCTCTGTGTTAGGTTCTCATCTTCTTGTTGCAATGTTTGTCTCAATGGTGATTGCTGCTGTTTGTTCTTCTTCGTAGGACTGAAGTGTACGTCAGACATGAGCTGCGGAGCCTCTATTTCAAATGGCGATGAATCGAACTTCTGCGCAACCATGGACTTCCTCTTCTTAGCATCTGGCTTTCTTGGCGTCAATGCATTCACCGCTGGTTCATGTCGATGTTTCTTTCTTGGGGACACCTGTACTTTATAGTTCGTATCGCCAGCGTAGTGCATCAAATAGTGCCTCGATTCCGTAGTCTCAGTGTTGGCACGTATCAACGTGGGCGTTGTCTGGTTTACATCAGTGCCGTTATTGGTGTTGGATAAGTTAGCGCTCACTGGGATCGGCGGTAGTATGCTGTCAGTGGTGTCAAACCCAGCGTTGTTGTTGTTAACCTGTGGCATGATCGGGTTATCTGCGTGTCTCTTCCCCGGGGAGCTCTCAGTTTCTCTGTATCTCTTCTGGAAATCGTGCTGTGTATGGCTGGTGCTCTCCATCAACGCGTCGTTGTTTGTCCCTGCAGTTGTCACTTTCACAGGACTCATCTGCTCGTTGGAGTCGCCCATCGAGACGTCCGCATCTCTCTGTTGGTGTGATGGGATATCCTGACTCATAAAGGATTGATCTCCTTGTTCCAATTCACTCTGCACGGCCTCCTCATATCCCCGTAGTTCAACGTTTGCGCTAGTCTCAAGGAATGTCTTCCAAAAGTTGACACCACTCCACACTCTCTTGGATTGCTGGTGGTACCGCTTGACAATCGGTATCAGCTTGTCATTGATGATCTTATGCGACTGTGCAAACGACTTATCTATGCCCTGTAACACCAACGTGATCTCTTGTTCTAATCTCTCCAGCTCAATAGCCTGCGCCGATGCCTGCGACAACGACGCGTTATTCAACGAAGATGTGAAAACAGACTTGCGTCTGTTGCCCTGTGTGCCCGAAGTGACCGAATACTTCTGTGATGACATCTGCTTTCCTCAGGGTTTTTGTGCTGCTTTGTTAGTCCTACTTACCTGCTTTCCTTCCTTTGTTGTTGGTTTTTGTTTGGCAAACGCGTCGCCTGGCCAACCTGTGTGTGTGGCGCCTTGAACGCGATAGAACTCGTAAGCACAAATCCGAGGGTAAGTCTATCCCCGGATCTCGGTACCTGTAGGAAGAAACCCAGGGGCTTTCAGCTCTTCGGCTTCAGCTCTTCGGCTTCGGCTTAGGCTTCGGTCACACAGTATAGCTTTAAAGCCAAAGCTGATCACATCCGTGTGCTGCCTACTATTTGAGCTGTGCGTGATATTACTCCGTAAACGACTGGATCCAACTGCAAAGCCGTTGAAGTGACGATGTTGCGCCTCACCCGGGCCCATAGAAAAAGACGTCATATTAGCCCGATTAACTCCGAGCTCCGAGTACCGAGGTCCGATACGCATGATGATGTTCACCAGTTGCTAGCAACCTCTAGAGTGAAACGTGAGGCACTGTCACACATCGGTGCTTTATATATATATATCTGTCGATGAGTATCCCTTCCATTGCTCTGCGTTTTTTTTAATTCCCTTAGCAAATCACCATACCCTCCATTAACAGGTGATTCCGTTAAACGTTTCTAGAACAAAAGGTTCGGTATACTGTCGTAAGCCGTGCGTCCCGGCCGTTTGAACGTATAATAAGTACTTGCATTGTTTGTCATTTT
The DNA here is from genome assembly GCA_030567055.1 of Petasospora taoyuanica. Classification (NCBI taxonomy): domain Eukaryota; kingdom Fungi; phylum Ascomycota; class Saccharomycetes; order Phaffomycetales; family Wickerhamomycetaceae; genus Petasospora; species Petasospora taoyuanica. Next base: position 632,094 of record JAKUBZ010000001.1, read on the forward strand.
GTCATCCTTTTTTTATTGGTACAGTCTTTCTTCCCTCCAATCACTTCATAGAATAAGAGAAAAGAAATGTTTGGACTGAAGAACTACTACTTCCTCATACCCATCGCCGGGATGATCCCCTGGACAGGGATGCTCATCGCCATGCTCGTATGTTGGGGTGTTCAAGGACGACCTATCTGGGCCTTTGTTGGTGGGTATCAAGACCCCGTGTACATTTCCGATATTGGAGCGACAAATCTTCAACCGTTGTTCATCTCGTGTACTGCATGGCAGGGGATCTTCTACATCCTGACGATCCTCACGGAGTACAGATTAAGAAAATGTGGTAAGCTTCAGTACTGGTTCAAGAAAGAAGAACGCAACTGGATGTTTGCCGGTGTCGTACTCGGTGCTATTGGCCAGCTGGGTATCATCTTGTGCTCATGCTTCAACATCAAGAACTTTAAGACAGCACACCACACTTTCTTGGGCATCTTCATTGTCGGTGTGTTCTTCTCGATGATCTGTATCATGGTACAGTACGCAAAGATGGGACTACACTATAGAAACATCCATGTGAGCCACAAGTACTGGAACAAGTTCAGCGTGTCGTTCTATCTCAAGTTATTGTGGACGGTGTGTGCTGCTGTGTTTGCTGCATGCTTTGAAGGAGTGAACAACAAGAGCACAAGCGGAGCTTTTGAGTGGGCATTGGCATTTTCCTATACTTTCCTATGGCTCATATTTGCGTGGGATCTCTCATCGGCTGCCAAACGAAGCCACAAGAACCAGCAATACATCCACGGGTGGAGCAAATACGGCTACTATCTGTATGAAGAGAACTACGGACATTCGGAGGACAACGAAAAGAGACCTGAGAGCCCCGTACACTCACAGGGAAGAGAAGACAACACACTGGTAGGGGAGAGTCAGCAGCAAAACATGCGTACTATCCCTAGGGAGTTCACTGATGAGGAGCTGGCACAGTACCCAAAGACCATCGACAGAGAGACATACCCGATCCCACACGGGCAGCAAGTGCCAGTGTATGAGCAGGTGTAGGGTACTGAACTGTTTCCAACTATTCATAGCATGTACAATATGTGTAATCTATAAAAATTCACTAGAGCTACGCAAGATTGTGATGTAATGTTATTTGCAATATGGATGGATAATAATATTAGGCTCTTATGCGCAGATATTAAAGTCGGGGGAGAGAAAATTTACCCTCTGGTTTGGTGTACACTCAAAACCAGAAGCTTATTTAGTATATGTAACCATGCTTTTTGTTCTGGTAATATACGTATGTATATAATACAAAAATAAAATGCCCCATGAATTGCCGTAGAAAAGTGTCCGTAATACAAAAAGATGTCCAAAAGATACAAAAACAAAAAAAAAGGTCAAGAATCGAATACCTAGAAACTAGGCAGGTATCCGAAACAAGTCATAAAGTCATCACCGTCGTACTGTGTAGCAAGCTGACCCGCAAACGGATCCTCTGTAAGCTGAGCATTGTGTCCAGTGATACTGTCTAAGTTCTCGCCAATGGCCAAGATGGCCTCCTCCAGAGTGGTGGGAGCAGCACTGAGCCCATCATATGTCATTCCCTGAAGCAAGATCTGCTCGCTATCATCCTGGCTCAGACTATGCTGGTGTGTGTTTGGTGCGCTGAGAATAAGGCTGCCGACATCAACAGTTTGCGGCTCCTCAAAGCCGTATCTCTGCAAATCAGTGTGTCTACCACTGTCACTGGCAAAGCTGAAGCTTTGCTCCGGGTCGTTGTCGATGAGGAAGCTGCCGATTGGGTCAAACTCTTCCACCTCATTGAATTCAAAGGATGGGTAGAAGTGGTCATCAATAGAAGTGTCTGTTTCTGAGCCAACCTCAGACCCCTGGACGATTTCCCCTTCATGTTCAGCCTCCCCATCATCATCACATTCAGAGTGTTCGTCTTCTGACTCGTCCTCGTTGGCCTTTGAGGCCTTCTGGGTGTACACTTGGCCAGAGGCTGAGGCAAGCAATCTGTGTGTGTCGATACCCGGGATGGTGACAGTAGCTCTGATAAAGCCTGTAGGAGCAGGAGCGTGCTTGCCCCTCGTCAGAGACAACTTCTGTGAGTATGAACTGCTGCTGCTGCCCACAGTCTTTGGTGCGTATCTCACATTCGATGGTCCCTTGGTCAACGTCTTGGAGACTCGCGAGGCACCAGAACCACCGAAGAGGTCTTTATACTTGACAAAGTTTCCTTTGTATATCTCTTCATATGAGCGCAAGAACTCCTCGGTGAAAGTTGGCTTCACGTCCTTTGGAACACTGTCTTCGTCAGTTTCGTAATCGAAACGCTGATACATCAAGTCCTTGAAATAGCTCGATCTCGAGCGTGCGTCATCGGAATCAATGTAGCTCATAATGGCATCCTTACTGGCACCATGGAGCAACCATGCTCTATAAGCGTGTCTGTCAGCCTCAGATCCCATAACTGCCGGAAGGGCAATCTTCTCTTTCAAATCCACAATCTGTTGCATGTCATTGTGGTATATAACCAACGGTAAGAAGTCCTGTTTCAAGACAACTGTCTTCAAACTCTCACAGCACTTGCACTGGTAAGCTGTGAACCTTGAGTCCTTCTTGCACCGTGGGATGTACGCATCCTCAATTTCTAGCTCCCTTCTTGGGTCAATCATTGGTGTGATGTAGTTGTTTGACTTGAATTTACTGTGTTGACCACGATCCTTAATATAAATGAGTGGTCTGTCAATGTGGAGACATTTCTTTGATCTGTGGCCGTTGATACACGTTGAGCATGCGAATTTGAACTGACGAAGGCCCAACCTTTCCAAGAGTACTTCTTTGTCGGTCTTCCCACTATCGAGCTTCCTCTCTGCTGTGCTCCACAACAAGGGATTCGTATAATCGAAAGTCGCTGGTTTCCCCGAACCAAAGTCCGGTAGGTACTGGACAATCATCCAACCGTATATGTTCGTTTGTCTATGGTTCGTATTCACAGCCTTGCGCTATCGATTGCGCGTATGAAGGAAAGAAACATTTGGTGGTTAAAACGTATCAAGAATGAGAACGCTTTAGAGGTTATATATCTGTAGCTTGGATGCGCGCTTATTTCTGTTGATAGTTTCTGTCTCAGATTTTCTTACCTTAGAATCTTGATCCTCTGAAGGGCAATGAGAATATTGACTGTTGGATTCCATTTAAGGCTCACATGTGCTATATTCTCATCCAATACAATGCATTGAACAAGCCATTACTACCGCTATTCCACTATTCCACCTACACATAAGAGACCCTCATGCGAGTTGCAAGCGGAATTCCGTATCTCGAGATTGAGATTTCGCGTATATTTTTGGCGGGTGAGCAGAAAGTGGGAGGTAGTTGTGAGGCTCTGTCCCCGTGTGGTGAGAGCCTTTTTTTTTTGAAGTGCGGGGACTCGCTCGGGACTTGGAAGACTCGGGACTACAATTCTTGGGGTTCTTGCTTTGAATGCAAAACAATCAAGGCTACTAACTTCAAAGGGACTTGTAATTGTCTCTAGAAAGTTGCCCTGAAAACACCAGCAATGTGGATATGAATAACTCAGGATCTATTGACTATTAAGGCAAGCCTTAGTACCACCATATTCTAAACCGTTTAATCAAATATCTGTGCAATATATGTGTAAACCAACAAACTTTTCAATTTCTAGTCTCTCCTCCTCCCGTACAAAACAAATTATAACCCCATTAGCACACCTTTTTTGAACAGAGGTCCACCGACCGACAAATTCAAAACACCGTGGAACATTTGGCATGCTCCCGGTCTCAATAGATATATATATATATATATAATAGCAAGAAAAAACACAAATTGAATCCCAATATATGAACACAATCAACCCCCCGTATACCCTTTTTTGTCAAAGTACTGAATGAAACCCTGGTAGTGCAACAATAACGAAAAACCAAAAAAAAAAAAGGATCAAGATAAAAAAAAAACAAGCATAATAAATGTGAGTGATGGTTCATGCCCAGACAGAGGCAGAGCTTCTCATGCCCTTGTCACTGCCCCAGATATCACCGAGGTACGTCGAGTCGTCCAATGAGATCTTCTTCTCGCCATATTCACCAGCAGACGCAGTGGTCATTGGACTGTGAAGGTCATGGTGGGACATCCCCATAGACGAGTTCGAAGTCACTGACTCGAATGGGGACCCAAAGACACCAACCGAGCTTGGTCTCTGTGGAGCAGAGAACTGTGGTGAGGTGTTTCTCAGCGGAGTGATGAACTCAGAATATGTCATCTGTGGCTGTTGCGGCTGCTGGCCATAAAGATCATACCCGTTGCCCAACTGCTGTGGCTGCTGATACTGCTGGTACTGCGAGGTCATACTATTCTGGTGTGGCATCTCCTGCATCCCATTCATACCCAGGCCATTCATACCAAGAGTGCTCATCTGCTGGACCGGAGCACTCATAGGCAAGTGATTCATACTCGAGGACTTATAACGGCTGTTGATCTGCTGAACCGCACTCGTGATGAACTGCTGCTGCTGCTGTTGCTTCAGCTGTGCATTCATAGTAAACGTCTGTGGTTGCAATCTCATGTTGTTCCCGTTATTGTGGCCGTGATTGTGATAATTGTTGTTGTGATGGTTGTTACTCCCCCTGTTGTAATAGCCGTTGCTGCTATTGCTATTGCTGTTGTTATTGTGGTGGTGATGGTGGTGGTGATTTCTGTTGTTGTGGTTGCTGGTACCACTGCCGTTCACGTTCACGTTCGGAGCATAGTGGTGATTGAACGGCTGATGCTTGGTGAAGTTGGCAATGGCCTTCTCCACTTCGCTGAACTGGCTATGGAATGGCAAGTTCTCTATAGGACGCATGCAGTCCGTAGATTCACCAGTAGCAGTACCCGCTGCAATCTCCTTGGCCTGTGTAGCGTCGCCAGTGGTAGAAGAAGACATATTCTTGATGATGTGGTCCATGGATCTTCAACTGAACAGAATGTATGAAGATCTGCCTTCCGTCCTCTTTGTAACAGCCGAGTGTCCAGAGATAAAAAAAAAGATATTTGCGCTGCTGATAGCAAAGATGCACAAAACAGAAGACCAGATGTGTGTTTGGCAAACACTCGCTTCCCAATTAGCCTTCTTTATGGGGTCTTTTCTTGTACATATAGAAAATGCCCTCGGACTCTCTCCAGAGGGGAGGGAAAAAAAAAATTGGTTGGGCGCGCATGAGTGCCGCTGGCCGAGTTCTTTTCCCCCCCGGAAGTCTTGCTTAGGGCTTTATCAGTTCCGGGGTGGGTCTTCCTCAGGTTTACATTTACAAACCTCAGGACGTAAAAGTTCACCAAAATTGGAACATTGAACCAGTTCGGCGGCTATTCCAACACAACGTGCCCAAACTTCACCAGAGAGCAATGCCAAACCTCAACTTACAGGCACTTGTGGACTTTGCACTCGAGACTCGTGTGACACCGGCAATTTTCCAGTCCTTGGTTAAGCAGATCAACCATAAGCAGGAGATCACAGTGAGCGATGTGGCGGCACTACTATCAGTAACGGGGCGCTTAGACCCATTGGCGGTGATGTACGTTGCCACTGCCTCGCTCGATGACCAGACGTTGGCGCTGAAGCTTTCAAACGTCGTTGGTGCGCTGAACGGTGCTGTTGACTCAAATCAGCAGCTGTTGCTAACTGCCATTGTATCCCAATTGAGACAGTGCAGTGAGCCTCCCTTGAGCTCGCACGATCTGACAGAGGTCATCGGTTCCTTGTGGAGTTATGTCTCGTATCTCATGGACAAGAAACTGTCCAATTCGCCGCTTCTCGAAGTGACGTGTCGTCTTGTCACGCTCATAAGCTCGACCATTCCAGAAGATATGGCAACGACTCCCCTAACAGGTGAGCAGAACGACCTGATGGCCAGGTTCACATCCAAGATCAGAGAGCAGTCCACAGTGCTGGCTGATGAACTGACAACGTCATTGGAAAGATTCCAGACAAAAAAATCCCGATTGCAAAGTAGACAATCCATCTCAATGGTCAACTCTCTAGCTACTACACAGGGGATCTCGCCCAACGCATCGTTCCTCAAATCAAGCAAGCTGCCCAAGTTCGTATGGCTCAACTCTACGATTCAATCATGGTCAACGCACAAGGCTGGGTTCCTTAACTCATTTGAACAGTTCGTTAAAGTCAAGAACAGTCAGAACATCTTGAATGAACTCTTGGCTACGGCCTTCGAAGGTTACATCATTGCACAGCAGACTAAAGAACAATCCCCGTACTTTGCCAAGAGCTGGGAACTCTTTTTACTAAAGAGGCTTCCCCTGCTCATCAAAGACCTCAAATTGAAGAACGTCGAAGCTTCGTTGATTGGCGCCCTTGCGTTAGACCCTAAGGTGTTACAGGCCATCAAAGTACAATCCGGCGGTGGGATGTTCACTAACGACGATATGTTTTCCTCTTTCCCATCAACAGCAACGGACATCAGGCACGAGTTTATCAGAAGCTGTATTGCTCTTCAGCTCTTATCCATAGGGGCTTTCGAGTCCATCTTGAAGCAAGATGCCGCAGCAGATAGCAGAAGACTACACGCTAATGATGACATTGTCACAGATTCCGGTGAGAAATTAGACTTGGAAATAACGTTGAAAAAGACATTGATTGATATCAACACGGAGTTCGTACCAGTGGAGGAATCTGGGCTATTGGAATTGTTCAAATTGGTGGACAAGATGGAAGGGACCAAACAGCTGGAGCTCTCCAGAAGTATACTGACCTGCATCAGCACGTTCATTTCCAATGACGACTCGGCTCACTTATATAGGCTTTGTCTGGCGTTATCTCTTGTCCCAGAATGTCTTCACACGGTGCTGTTCCATCTTTCCCCATCCACCCTGTTGAAGCCAATCATGAACTTCCTGGACTCTTGGCAGATCAGTAATGACGATATGAGCTTCCAAGACACTTATTCGGCATTTGGGTGTGTCTTTCTCATGTTTCTACTCACCGTGAAGGAGTTCAACATTCTGTTAAGGGATCTCATTGTACTGAAGACAACTCCGGAGCAGGAGTCCTTTTGTATCAATTTTCTATCGAGTATGGGTGCTTCAAGCTGGAAGAGCCCCATGGGCGAGCTCAACCAGCATCGATCGGAAGTACTCAGTGGTTGGATGGCTGCGCTGTTTGACTCGGGAGGTATCTCTGATGATCTGATGCGCTTGTCCACTGCTCAGGAGTGCTTTGAGTTGTTCCCTGTGATCTTCCAACAAGCATTTGTAGCTTGTAAACAGGGGTTAACAGACGTTGAGACAATCAAAGGTGGGCTTGAATACTTCCTACAGCCATTCTTGCTTTCCACTGTGGTGGGTATTCTCTCCTGGTGTGAGGATTATCTATGGAAGGCACAGGACGTTGAACTTCTAGTGAACTTAATGAAGACCCTGGTTGCGCCATTGGAACTCAGTGGTGAATCCGTCCACATTCACAAAGTGATTATGTCCATCTTTGGATCAAATCTTTTCAAGAAGCTCTCAGATCTTGATGCCAACAACTCCCCACTGAGAATTGACTCTGCGGTTCTCTCTTCGCTACGTCAGTGTGTCAAGACTGGTAAGAATCTAGAATTTTTTGAGATCGATGCTTCAACTACGATCTCAAACTTCTTCAGCAATCCAACGAATGAAAATGAAATTTCGTTGAGCATCGCCTTTCAAATGGAATTCCAATATCTTTTGACATGGGGTCAATCGTCCACGATTTCCTCATATGACTCTCTGTTTGTCAACAACATGCGCAGGCTTCTTGGTAACGACGCTCTCATCGACTGCTTTGTGGATCAGATCATCTTGTCTCGTCGTTTGAATAAGAACCTCCAAGCAGTGATAGAACTCTCTGCATTCTTACTCATTGTGGACTCTGTGGGTTGTTCATCAGACTGTCGTACGTTTTTCTTGAACACTTTGAAGAACGACTCATTCTCTGACAGACCTTCCGACGCATTGATCCCAGGGTATGAAACACTTAGAACTTTGATGCTTAAAAAGAAAATCAACAGTGATCTCCCCGTTACTGATTCAACCGACTCGTTTGCCATCTTGTATGACAAGATCATCGAGACAGTGCAGTACATCGTCCCACTGGACTAAATGTATATACATGTCTTGTAAATACATCAAAATCATTTACTATATCGTGTCCCGTATATATAAAAACATGCAATTTTGAACCATAGAACTATATCAAGTCTTGATCTCCTCAATCTTCTTCAGGTCCTGAGCTTTCTTCCTCTTGGATTTTTTGGCTTGGGCCTCTAGCTGCTTACTCTTCAGCACATCAGCGGCCTTCTCATCATCATCCAAAAGCCAAAAGGCAACTTCTCTAGCAGGCTTCTGGAAGCCAGCCTCCTGTTGTTGGTCGTTGGTGTTTTTACCCTCCATGACGACATGCTGGACGTGTTCTTTCTGTTTAGCACGGTCTCTCATTCTCTCTTCAATGGTACCACGGGCCAACAATCTGTACACTGTGACCTGGCGAGTCTGACCCAATCTGTGAGCTCTGTCCATGGCCTGCGAATCAATCGTAGGATTCCAGTCAGAGTCGTAAAAGATGACAGTATCAGCAGCTGTCAAATTGATACCCAAGCCACCAGCTCTCGTAGATAACAAGAACACAAAGATCTCAGGCCTTGTTTGCCAATCGTTCACCAAGTCACGACGATCCTCCAACTTAGACGAACCGTCCAATCTGATGTACTTGTACTGTCTGTACGTCAAGTACTCTTCCATCAAGTCCATCATCTTGGTCATCTGGAAGTACACCAACACTCTATGGTCCTCAGCCTTGAGCTTTGGAAGCATCTCGTCCAACTTGGCCAACTTGGCAGAGTCCTTGATGAATCTGTTCATCGAAGGCATCTTGATGTTGGAGTTTCCTGCCTTCTGGCTCAATGGCTCAGGGAGCATCTCGGCCTTAGGGAATTGAGAAACTGGGACTTCATTAGACATCAAGTCCAACTGATCGTTGAGAGACAATGGTGTCAAAGCTTGTCTGATCTTACGGTCAAAGAGTGCCCCGACCTTGTCATTCTCAAAGGCTCTATCGTAACAGATTGCCTCGATTGGTGGAGCAGAAGCAGCTGGGAATGCGGCTGGGTCCTGTATGTTCAAGTACATGTCATTGTACACCGTTTCCTTCACAGTCTTCAAGTATGGCTCAACCTTGCTGATCGTATCGCTTATCAACAAGAACTTGTTTTGGTCTGATTTCTCAGTCTCCTGAGAGTCCTCGTCAAGGTACGACCTCATATCGATAGCTCTCTCAATGACAGACTTTCTTACTGTGGAGGTAACCTCAGCTGGTGTATCAACAAACTTGAGCCACGAGAAGGCAGAGTCCTCTTGCTCGGAGTTTTCCTTGACATACTTGACGTTCCAAATGTTAAGCAAATGGTTGCGAAGATAGTCCTGAGAGCCCACAGAGTTGTTCTTATTAGGTGTCAACAAGTCTCTGTACAAAAGTCTTGGGATCTGGTATGTGATGGAGTTCTTTGTGCTGTAAGCAACGTCCAAGTTGTTCGTCTCTCTGAGGAAAGATCCGGTCTCTGCAAAGGACCCAAACAAAAGTGGAGATTTGACATCATCTCTTTCAAACAAGTCTGGATGATTACAAACCTTTCTGAATTGCATAACCAAGTTGATCAACGACTGGTTACTGTCATCGCTTCCCGACGTGGCTTTCTCAATCAAGTCCATCAACGAGATCTGCGATCTCAACATCTTATATAGCTTCTGCTGTCTGTTGGTGAGGTTGCAATAGACATCAATTTCGATCTTATCACCCAATTCGGACTGGACGTTCTTCTTCACACGACGCAACATAAATGGTTTCAAGATCACGTGCAAACGGCGCAACTGTTGTTCGTTCAACTGAGTGTTGGACTGAGCGTGGCTCTCAATGTCCTTGGAGAACCACTCGGAAAACTCGTCATGACTATCAAACAACGTAGGCATGATGAAATGGAGTAAAGCCCACAATTCTTGCATGGAGTTTTGAATTGGAGTACCAGTCAACAACAATCTGTTACGACACTGCAAACTCAAAAGAGATTTCCATCTCGAGGAGGAAGAGGATTTGATAGCCTGAGCTTCATCCAAGATCATGTACTGCCACTTGATTCTTTGGAAGTATTGGATATCAGCGACGATCAACTGGTACGATGTGACCAACACATGGAATGGCGAGTCTTTTGTGTATCTCATGTTCTTACGATCCCAAAACTTTCTCAACACTTTACGATCTTTAGCATTACCCCAGTAAGGCAACACTTTGAAATCTGGAACGAACTTGGCAATTTCCTGTTGCCAATTGTGAAGCGTAGAAGCTGGAGACACAACCAAGAAGGGACCCCAAATACCATGAGTCTCTGCCAAATAGGCCAACACAGAGATGGATTGAACTGTCTTACCCAACCCCATCTCATCTGCCAAGATACCGTTAATACCTTGGTCGTACAAATTGGCCAACCAATTGAGACCTTTGACCTGATACTCCTTCAAGGTACAACTCAACAACTTCGGCTGTTCGATGGTGATATCACCAAGGGACGTTGGGTTCTGGAAGTTCAAGTCGTCATCGTCGATATCCACCTGTTTCAACTCACTCTTTGCGTCAAATTGCTTAGCTCTTTCACGATTCTCCATTAAGGCAGATTGTGCATTGGCAGCAGCAGCTCTTTGTATCTCGTCCTCATTGTCTGAATCAAAGTCTAGCTGGTCAGCGGTGGTCTTTATAGCATCCTTCGAGATATGGTCGCCAACGTTTGTATCATCCTCTGCCTTACCCTCAGCGCCACCTTCAATCTCATCAGTCTTGATCTTCTTACCGATGAAATGGGAGTACAACTCTGTCTGCGTAATCAAGAAGTTCAACTTTCTCGCCTGTCTTCTGGACTCTCGCTCTTCTTCTTCACGCTTGGCAGATTCCATGGCTTCCTTTTCGGCCTTCTTTCTCAAGTCACGTTCTTCTCTCTCGTTTCTCTTCCAGAAGCCAAACATCTCTCTCATACCACGTCTTGCCTTCGCCACCATGTCCTTTTGGGACTTATTTGTACGTAGTTGCCACTTCTTGGACTCTCTGACACACAAGATCGATGTCTTTCTGATGTTTACGAGTTTAGTCTGTGTAGCCTGTTGCACCAATCTGTGGATCTTTGGTGCGTCTTTTCTCGAGAGATCTTTCCAAATGGTGAAGTACGTGTTGTCGTACTGTCTTTTGATCGCCTTGAGCTCCTTGGCGTTTAGCTGACGATCACCATTGGCAGATATTGGTTCAGATATGACAAAGTCTGTGTCTTCAGATCTCATCTCTGGTCCCAAGATCGCATCCTGGATCTTACTCGATGCGTTTGTCTTTGCCACTCTCTGGGATCTCGGGTTGCCCTTCTTTGTTGTGCCGTTGGTTTCATGAGCTTTCGGTCTTGTGAATTTAAGCGTCAGTGGTTTGAGTCCCGGTTCCTGTTGTGTAGCTGTGGTTGTCTTCTTGGTGTTACGCTTCTTTGCCGTAGGCTTGTCATTATCCGCAGCAGCCTTACGCTTGCCACCTCTCTTGACGCCCTTTTTCTTCTTACCCACTTCTTTTCTCACGAGCTCCACTGATGATAACTGCTTCAAAAGCTTCTTCACCTCAAGCGTATCTGCCGAGGCCTCGTTCAAAAAGTCATACTCTTCTCTGTTCAAATGGTCCCAGTCTTCTGCCCTGAGCATCAGCAAATCCAGCGTAGTGATGTGTGCCAGTTGAGACTTGAGTCTGTGCAAATAGGCGTCCTTTTCTGGGCGGTACCGCTCCTGGTTCGCCTCATGAAGCTTGTTCAAAAAGTCATTGGGCATAAGCTCTTCCTCAAGCACGGGCAACTGCGCATCACCATTGGTCGTTGTTGCATGTGTCTTCCCACTCGAAGCATTGAGTTGCGCCTGCTGTGCCACGGTGGCAAACGTTGGTGGTGCTCGTGCTGGCGTGTCATTATTATGCTTCACATGGCCGTTGATCTCAGAATCAACGGGCGGTAGCATCGTCACTTGTGCTAGTGGAGACGACAGAATCGATGATATTGCCATCCGCTGTTGCTTGGTCAAGTGTTAGTACAGGTTCCAATTGCCGCCGTGATTGCTGTTTCCAACCGCCCCTCACTAGCTGATATTGTTAACAAAAAGCAGGAACACTCACCTGTGGCTCGTCGTCGACACTTGACGCGTGGTGGGAGCTCATCCTGATCCGGTGGCTTTTATATATATACTGGCACTGTCTTACCCCAGCGGCGGTACACTTGTAAATGCGGGGCCAAACGTGGTGGTGGTTGGGGGGAATTGTTCGTTGAAAGTGTTTGTTTTTTTCTGTTCTGGGGCCATTCTCGAGTTGGTGCAGCTTCTCGTTCGCTTTGGTGAGATCCTTCACCTTGTGCACCGTCCCCCGGCTTGGAGGGGGTGATCGCGCGCAACAAATCCACTCGGGAAGCCGAATAATTGACTTGTCCTGGATTGGCAGGCCCTAATTGGCGCCAGGGCTGTGGTTTGGAGGTTTGAATATAAAATCAGAAACTTTCGAAAGTTTGTATATTAAGCCCCTCAACTGTCTATCTTTTTGTGTAGTAGAGCTATTTAAGCTATAAGCCCATTCCGAAGGTATATATATATATATAACTCAAGCTTCCAGGAAACTCTCTGTCCCGGCAACTAATATGGGCAGCCTCACCACTACATTATAATCTATCCTTAGAGAAACACCAGGGCTCATATGTATGTGTATATATATATATATATAGGAATTCACTTGGAATGATCACCTGACATTTGCTCCTTCGAAGACGCTGTTAAACTCATCAGCAGCTCCTATGTATATAAGACAATTTGATCTCGGTCTATTCACACACACCCAGACACCTTTGACCTCACACCTTAACACCGCGGGACATAATTAATTTATCTAAAGAATTAATAACTGAGGATTTGTAATGATTTGAAGTTAGAGATCTACTGAACTAAATATCCTCATCAGAATAAGATTATTAGTTCAACGATATGATGCGTTTTAGTTTGTCAAAAATTGGCTGTATGTAGCTGCTAAAATAGTGAACTATTGAGATCGGTAATATGAGGTGCTCTTTCTTGAGAGTTCTTGTAGAATTTGCAAAATCTCTGAATTTTCAATATATAAGTATATTAAGTGGATTCTTTGAACATTGATTAGTATAATGCGTAGATTTTAGCTAATTTAATGAAACATTTATAACAATGCTAACGAATACGTAATACAAGTTTTTTTTTCTTTTTTTTTTCTCTGCCTGCTCAAGTGGCGGGGAACCCCGAACTAAAATATATCGATTGTTTGTTCAACAAATTTATTTTGATTAATATGTATAACAATTAAGTATTCCAGCACACAGGAAGCTACCCCGAAAAATGACAAGGACACGATCACATGTATTAATGAAGAACATGCTAAGGTCTTTTCGATTTCCAAAGACTCTTCCTACGCGGCAGTTCCCACTGATATTAAGACTTCAGTCTTCGATGCCATCATTCCCAGATCCTATGAATCACAAGCCTTTGAAGAGCTCAGTGGATACGAAACAGACACAAACTGTCAATGATGGTAAGAAGAACGAAGAGCGAATGGATGATGCCGACTCATTAGGGAGAACTTACATTGATACAATGGAGATTTATAACGAGCTTCGAGCATTGGGGTATACGGAGAAACAAAGCGATATCATTCTTCGACTGATTGATCAGAACTTGACGGATCTTCTGGACAAGATGAAGGAGAGCATGCTGAGTACGAATGAGTTGGAGAACGAGCTCTATCTGTTTGAAGCAGCACAAAATGAGCTACGCGTGGAGATCAAGACATCAAGGGAACAGGACTTGCGTACTTTACAACATGACAAAGCTACGTTGGAGAATACAGTGAACGAGGAGTTCGATGAGCTCAACAAGATGCATATTGTGAGCAGAAATGACTCTCAAGTTGTTATCAACGACCAAACTTCGGAAAACACACTGTTACAAAAGACATTGAAGAAGAAGATGCAGGTGTTGAACAACAAGATCAGTACAAACATTAACGGTGATATGAAGTCAGAGATTGAGGCACTGAGATGGCATATTACCAGAAGTGGGCTGACTGCGGTGTTAGTTCTTGTGTTTGCCATTATGGTGGGTGTGAACATCTCCAAGAAGAAGAGTGAGAAAGAAGCTCCACAACAGGTCATCCTTAGAACCATCCAACCCGAGGAACACATTGATGAAGTTGATGAAGAGGATGAAAAAGAGATATCGCTAGAGGAACTTCTCGAAAAGAAGGATAAGAAGTGATAATGCTACGCATGTGTATGGAATAAGTGTAGAGATATAATAAATCTATGAACAAGACCGGCTTGCCAGAGACTTAAAGCTTGTGTCTCATCTGTCTCTTGGACACCTTCAAGAATCTCTTTTGTGGCTTGTGCTGCTTCCACTTCTCCAAACCACCAATGATCTCCTGCGAGTTCACAGCCTCGAGCTCACGTATGAAGCTGGACTTGGCAATCCTTTTGATATCCTTGATACTCTCGTAGTCCAAGTCCTTGGCCATGGACCAGAACTCCTCCAACACAACGTCGTTGAACTTCTCGGTGTCGTTCAAGTTGTAGATCTTGTTGATGAGACCGAGTTCATAGAGTCTCTTGGCGTGGATAGGTCTTGAGAGCAACAATGCCTCGTTAGCCACAGACCAACCCAATCTGCGCACCAAAGTAGAAGCAGCGGCACCTTCACTGACAAGACCCAAGTTGGCGAACGGAGTGAGCATAAACACCTTCTCGTTCATGGCGTAGACAAAGTCACACATGGCAACCAATGCAGAGGACAGACCAACAACTGGGCCGTTCAGGGCACATACGAGCAACTTGGTGTGGTCGTAGAAGGCACTGGTAAGGTATGCGTTTCTTGAGACAAAGTTGTTCAACCAGTACTCGGTCTCCTTGACACCCTCAGACTTGATGCTGTTGGTCTTCGAGACGTCCTTGACGTTGGCACCGGCGGAGAAGTAGCGGCCCGTGGACTTGATGAATGTGACAATGGTATCGGGGTCCTTGTCTGCACGCTCAACGAGATGACCTAGCAGCAGGTACTGGTCGTTGTTCATGGCGTTGAGCTCCTGCGGCAGGTTGATGGTGATGATGGCGACTTTGTCCCTCACTTCGTATAGAATATCAGTCTCGGCCATTTTGGTTCTTTAGTTCTGATGGTTTCCATCTTAGGAATATCAAAAATCTGAGGTCTCTTTGCCCTATATAAATACTAGTCAATATTTCTCCACACAGAGGTTGTTTTCTACCGAAGTGTGGGGATGCGCACACTTAGGCAAAGAGCCGAGGCCGCGCAAACAGTGCGCCGGAAGGAAATGACAGGTCACGTGCAGGTCTGGGAAATCTTCCAGCTATATTTAACATAATCTCTTAAGAGCAGGTCTTTAGCAATGATATCATCTTCCCCACACAGATTCTAGGGAGACAGGAATTGGCCATAACCACACAAATGTCGGCACCAATGAGGATCTCCAAGCCGATGAGCAAAAAGCGTATGCCGAAGGATGTTGCCCGACTTGTGGAGAGTCGGCGTGGTATCGGCATGGAAGAGGACTTTGTTGGGGAAGACGACAATGAGGATGATCTTGTAATAAGAGGGATCACCAGGGTGCTATCTACACAATGGGGTATAATACCAGACCATTTGGACTCCGGGTTTGTGCGACATATTGAAAATTTCCGTCAACATTTACCTCGGCTGGTTTCACGGTCTCATTTGTACTCACTGCTTGTGGATAAACAGTCAAGGATTGATAAAGAAGTGGAACAGCTGTTGAACAAGGGGATAGTGATTAAAGTACAACCGCAGAACAAACAGGTCAAGAATGATCTGTTGATTTTGAAGTCCGATTATCTTCAGTTTTTGGATGCACAGATTTCCAAGGCCACAGAGTATAGAGATACATTGATAAAATTCAAGCAATACATCATGGACAGTGCTGAATCCACTGCCATTGCAAAGACACAAATGGGCAAGATATTCACCAACGAGGAGATTACAACTCTTGTTCAACTGCAGTACCTCGCATTGGTGGTCAGAGACTCGGACCACGTACTCATTAGCATCCCACGGTTTGGGTTTATCGTCTTTTTACACACAAAATCCCGGACATTTATCACCAGAGCAATGAGTACGAATAAGTGGAAAGAAATCAAACATACGGAACTAGTGGAGAAATGGGAGAAGAACAAGGCCAAGTTCAAAGACTTCAAGGGAATAAGTTTCCAATGGGTGATGCACTACCTCATAGGCGAGGGCATCGTTGAGGTGTTTGAAACTTTTGAAGGACGAGCTTATAGACTAGTATAATGATCAACGTAACAACTTTTACAAATCAATTAGAGTAATATACATGAACGTTTTTTTTTTGTTGTTGTTGTTGCAAGGCCTCACATTCTCTTGGTCTGTTTGTTTCTGGCTCTTCTCTCTCTCTTCTCTCTCATCTTCTTATCAGCCTTGTCCTGCTCCTCTGGTGAGAGCTTAGCGGCTCTTCTAGCTTCTCTCTCGGCCTCGAGCTTCTTCTCTCTGAGTTCCTCGGCGGCCTGCTCCTGCAAGAGCTTCTTGATCTTGTTCAACTCAGCTGCTCTGACGTTGTTGATCTTCTTCTGCTGCTCAGCCTTCAACTGGAACTTGACGATTCTGTCAGCAAGGGCAATGAACTGTCCAATGAGCTCGTTGATGGCCTCGAGGGACTTTGCATCGGTTTTCAAGTTCAGTTTCATGACCAGCTTTGGCGCAGACACGAATTCGGCCTCGGACAATGGGTGTTCAGCTGGGAGATCGGTGATAGCGAGGAACTTGAGGATAGAACCGGCCTTAGCAAGAGTCTCTCTCAAATCATCGGTGACCAGACCTTCATTCAAGTCACTGGACTCGCTCATGAACACGAACTCAGTTGGCAACTTAGCGGACTCAGTGGCCTTCGTTAGAGACAAGTAGTAGTGCTCACTTCTGGACTTGTTCATGCCCTCCTTGTTGACAACGGCAAAGATGTACTTGCTGAGCTTCTCTGCGTCGAATGGTTTGATCTCGACTTCGACGGTGTCCTCTGGGGATGGCACAGATTCGAAGAATGTGGACATCACCAACTCGGTCAAGTAGTAGAAATAATTTGGTCTGTTGATGAGCTCGAATCTGGAGGTTAAGCCACTGACGTTAACTCTACCAGTGGCATAGGAAGTGTACACTTGCGCGGAGTCCTTGACGTACAACTGATCCTTCTTGACTCCGACCTGCGCAAAGTTCTCCTCAAGCACAGGTTTAATGGCGCCTAACCAGTTCTCAACCTTGGACTTGTTCAAGTATGCGCCAAAGTTGAACACGAGCACGATGGCGACTATGAGAAGCACACCAACACACTCGAGGCGCCAGTCGTAGAGCTTAGCACGGCCCAAGAGACCGAGATTGGAGAGCTCTTCCTGCGTGTGGGAATAGTACTCCTTTTGGCTGTGGTCGGTTGGTTAGCTTGTGTCCTGTGGAGATACGGCCCAATCGGGCACGGAAACAGATAAGAATACGCACATGGTGTTGATAAAGCTGAAGAACTTGGCCATAGGGCCCGTTGGCTGAGTGGACATCGTTGGCTTGCTGTTCTTATCGCCCTTCAAATCAGTAGAAAACCAGAGAGAGAGAGAGAGGAATACAACTGATCGATGTCAGTGTGGCGCGCCCGTCGACGTCGGGGCTGTCGATCTCATTCTGGGCGGCGGGCGGCGGGCAACCTCGCGAAAATTTCAACCTCGTAAAATAGCTTGTGGTCGACATATGCGTACCTTGGCCTCGCGATAGATAAGTGCGAACTTTCTACCTGGGGAGGGGCGATCAATCATACAAATTCATTAAAGCATAAACATTAGGACAGCAGATTGCCGTAGTCCTCGTTGTTGGACCAGAATTCCTCTACTGGAACGTTCCACAGGTAGTTCTGCTCACCTGGCTTGCCCTGTCTCGCGCCGCCGTTGCTGATGACGACTTCTCCACCGTTCTTACTATAGTTCGAATGGTCAAATAGTGACGTGGTGATGGGCACCCCGCTCTCTCCGGACCACACGGAGATGTTGTTGATCATCGTGTTGGCTCCATTGAACGGCGTCATCTCCGCTGGGAGCGTTGACTGTGGCGTGGACGTGGACGAGGCAGTCGAAGGTGCACTTGAAGACACAGAGCCATGGTGATGCCCGTGTGTGCTCTGTGGATACTGGAACGCACTGAGGCTGAGCTCCGGAGCAACAGATGGCGTAGCAGCACTGCTCTCGGGAGACTCCACTCTGATCTTCTTGCGTGGTGGCAACGATAGCTGGTCGTCCGGTAGATCACCGTCTTCCTCTGGCTTCATTGGTGGAGAGTTAATCAGCAAGTGACTGAGAGATTTAGGAACACTCTTTTGCAATTGGCCCTGTTTTCTGCGACGCTCAGCCTGCTCAATACGCTCTTCATCCGTGCGGGCCTTGTTATCGACAAATCCGGTTGGATGGTACGAAGCATACCCGTCAAAGCGTCTGACAATGGCAGGTGGCATACCTGGGGCGTTGTTCATGTTGTAGATGATTTCACTCGAATCTGGACCACAACGCTCAATCAGGTTACCAATGGTAGCACCCATCAGCTGGTCAAACGTGTCACGGAAGATAAGGGCGAACTTCGATCTCTCAGTCATCACATACAGACAGATTGAGCACGCACGTAGATCGTTCAAACCACTGAACAGAGATTCAGACACTTGTGGACGCGTGTGCTTGGAAACGTCTCCGAGGGCCTTACGCTTCATATCGTCCTTGTTACGGGCAAGCCACAGGCAGTAGATCAATGTAACACCAGCAACGAACACCGTGTGGATTGCCGTTGTCGAGTGTCCAAATACAGTCTTTTCGTGGAACACCTTGAAGAGTTGACAGATGTGACCAGCAGCAGCCTGGCATTCACGGAACAGGCGGTCCATTGGGTCCAGCAGTTCAAGGAACGGTTGGATCAGAAGGCGCACAGAACGGTAGTAGTACAATCTCAGAGTCTCGTTCTCGATGCCGTTGGCAAACCCACCGCAACGGGATCTCCAAATCTCGAGTTCTTGAAAGTACTTCTCCACAAGTGGCAGCTGTCTCTTGTGCACATTCTGTGGGTCCAGGTTGGCCGAGATACTTAGCTCCTCGACAAAGCGGGACTCAATGCGTCTCAGCATGATACTCTGGTTGATGAACGTCGAGTTCTGAGGGTGCCTTGTCTTTGAGGGCTCATACTCAAACAGAGGGATGTCCTTGTCCACCTGGATCTCTGGGAGCGTATACGGCTTGCCGACGGCAATGGAGATCATACGCTCCAACAAGTAGACACACCACCACAGCCTGAGCTTTCTGAACTTGTCTCTCCAAGAGAGACCAGCATACGTTACAGACTTGTTAAGCCCGAGCTTCACCGCCAGCTGCAGGGAGTCACGGATGATGTCGTACAGGCAGACAGAGTCTCTGTCCGTTCTGATGATGTACAGCACCGTCAGTGTCAGGATCTCAATCTTTGACTCATCAGCCAGGGCCCTACACTTGGTGATATGTCTCATGGCCGTGGAGAAGTAGCGTGCTGGTGGTGGGCCGCGGTATTTACCCGTAGACATGTGGAGACATGACGAGATGGCATACACCATCCACATACGTGCACAGGAGTAATGGAAGTGGTCGTTGTCGTTCATGTAGCCTGTCAAGTTGTTGGCAACGTATGCGTTGTGGAATTCAAAGATCTCCTCCTCGTCCAGTAATGGGTATTTGAACTGCAGTCTTGTGAAGTGGATATCCAGGAACGCACGGGAAAGCTTCTCATCCACTTCGAACACAGGGTCATATGTAAAGAACTCCTTTAGGTTGTACTTGGCAAACAAAGAGTTTGAGTAGTCAACAAAGTCCAGTGACAGAGAATGCTTATCCGACACCGGCTGTGGCTGCTGCTTTTCCGTAATCGCTGGAAGCGTTCTGCTAGGTGCCAGCGAAGGCAGCTGTTGTTGTTGGTCACCAAGGAACGGACTCAGTTTCTTATACTTGAAGTTCTTCTTCACGCCAATCTGCCCGTGCTGGTCGATCATGATGTTGTTAGCATCAAGCACTTTCTCCAAGAACTTGACCTTCTTCTCCAGCATGATCGTATAGTCGTCCTTGTCCGGCTGCTTAACGGCGTACTTGGCCGGTTGGACACACTTCACGCCGGCTTTGATACACGTTGTACAAGATGGCAGACGGTGGTCACACTTCTGCTTACGCTTCTGACATAGCAGACATGAGGTGGAACGACCTTTCTTATCGTGAGGGTTTTTGAACGAGGATATGGACGATGTTGTCGACGCTGGTGTAGAGATATCACTCTGTGGACTCAGTGTAGAAGGCAGAGGTGTGTGGCCCAATAGGGATCCCAAAGACCCTGGCGTGTGTTGTGATTGGTGCTGATGGTGCGTTAGGCCGTGCGTTGGGCCCGTTGTTAGTGGGAACCCTCCTAGCAGTGAGTGCGCTTCATGTTGCTGGAGCTTGGACTCCATCTTTGTTGTTGCTATAGCGTGCGGAAGTCTGAGAAAAAGAGTAGTAGCGCTGTGTGATATATGTTATGGTATATATGTCTCGGTGATTCGAGCAATGTATGATGATAATGTGTGGTGGTGGTGGTGGTGAGATTACCAGCAGACCACTCTGATGTATGTTTTTATTACGTTCTCTTGAAGAATCGCAAAGGTGGACACCGACAGGAGATGTGCCTGGTTTTAAAGGAATCCGAAAAGTTTGGCCCAGATTCTCATACACTCCGAGTCCCTCAAGTAAAGGTACTTTTTTTTGCATCCGCTGTGCCGCTGCCTGTACGATGCCCGGTGCTGTCTGTGTGTTTTTTTTTTTGACCGGAGTTTCGAGCCGGAGAGGCGCTCTAGGTGTGTGGCTTAAATTGATCCTTTACGCGGGTAACTGGGGCACTGGGACCCCAAGATTTTGAGGGACACAAACACTCATCTCTCCTTGTCTTGATATACATTTGCTGGCCATATATATGGAGGGATTACCCATATATATCGTCCTTTCCCACCATGTATACGATTCATCACCGGGCTTAACTCCGGCTGTGCACAGTGGTGGGGTTAAGACTCAAAGTGCCCCTCCCCTATTGATCCTCCTTCCTCCTCTAAATTTAAAAATGAAAAAAAAAGGACCATAAGCTGAAAAAGAAATTAAGCACAGGCGAGAACAGAGCCAAGTCTTGGATGTCGGACCTCTCTTATTCCATTGCGCACTCCTATCACAGGCCTATCTAGTGTGGCTGTTGTGTGTATATATATATATATATATATATATTGTACAGCTTATATATTGAGCACTCGATGTCGTGTATAGATAATTGTTCGGCCTTCAGACTTCCTCCATATACCATGTTCCACTAATGCCAAAGCCATATATCGAACTGCACAGATCTTCCTTTCCTCCATTGAGGGGTGACATAAGTTGCTATTTGAAGTGTCATGTGTGAATCCCACCTAAGTATTAATATGCACCTACTGTTTCGTAGTATAATTACTCCAATTCTACCCGTTTGGTATATGGATATAAAGATTCGATCTGGAAGCGTGCAGTGAGTGTCACACTCGGAGTTAAGCCAGAGACCTGCAAGCGCTGCTTGCTTTTTGTTGAATGGAGATGACCGGAGTACTGTAATGGCGGCCGGGTTTAAGAGATTTCTTGCACTTGATCTCTGATAATTATACATTGAATTGATCTTCCCCGGACTGCTACAGATTTGGAGGCCAGCCTCACGACAGGGTATGTACTATGAGTTAGGATTCCGAAGCTTTCCAGAGTTGACAATTACGAGTCAATGAGTCTGGTGACTCGACCAATTGGACTCCGAGGGCTCACTGCTTAAAGCTTGTAGTCTGGCTTAGTCTTCTGTCCTTCGGACTTCCCATAGCTCTTGCCTCCACCCATCCTTTCGCCTCCTAATCACATGCCTTGAGCGACCCATCGGAGACCAAACTGCTCTCTTAACTCCATGGTCCCAACAAAAAACATCACCCCTAACTCCAAGGCGAGCTCTTTAGTATAGGCCATTGGACAGTGACAGGTCTCCTAAAGCCCGGGCTCCGGAATTTAGAACACAGCCCAACTGCGCCCCAGATTCTGGCCTGGGGCACACGCACACAATTCAGCCGCTCCACCGCTCTCTAGGGGGGGATTACTTACGTAACGCCATGTGGCCCTTGCGATATATAGCATATGCTATATGGCGATTAGAGTTGGGGAGCCAGTATCGCTTCCCCTCATGGAGTGATGAGTTTGAATATATCGCAGCCTTGATAGTTAAGATCATCAGATGATTAAAAAACGGTACACACTGAGCTGCCGATAGTCCGAATTTGATACATAAGGTATAGCCCAAAACATTCGGACGATCGCTTGGGTTATTATACATTGATCTTTAAGGTGTACAAAATATTCTGTTTACACCCGGTTTAACCTTGTATATTTGGAGGAGGGGATGAGGGGTGCATATATGGTTGTAGATCTCGCTATATATATCTCTAGGTTTATTCATGGCCGGCTGTTGGCACACTTGGGATGCCGGACTCTCATATACCATTTGATATGGTTACATATTATCGCTGAGGATGTAAAGATATGTGCCAATAGGAATTGAAGATCATATATATAAAAGTGAGCAAATTTATGTTATACGAAAGACCCGTAGTTCTCTTAATTGGAACGTTCTAAAAGCTAGCTTTCGCGACGCTAAAACTTGGAATGCTACAAATTTATATGGCGGATCCCGGATTTCCGTATCGCAAGCCACAGTTAGTAATAAGACGGGGTGTTTGTGTGTGTGTGTGCTCTCTTTCTCTCTTCATTATCCTTCTCTTAAAAATTATAGACCCAACTGACAACATACAAACACACAACAATGTCAATAACCAAGAATACACTGTACACTTTGTCCAATGGCCTCAAGATCCCAGCCAATGGGTTTGGTCTATACAAAACGGGCAAGGACGAAGCGTTTGCCGTTGTTCAACAAGCACTAAAGATTGGATACAGACATTTCGATACTGCCAAGCTGTATATGAATGAAGAAGAAGTTGCGCAATCCATTGGCAGCTACTTGGAAGATCACAAGGAATTGAGCAGATCTGATATCTTTTACACTACAAAGATCTGGGATGACGATCATGGGTACGAACGTGCAACCAAGGCCATCGAACTGTCCCTATCCAAGGCTAAACCAATTGAATACATTGATCTCTTTTTGATCCATTCCCCACAGTCGAACAAGGAGCAGAGACTCAGCACGTATCGGGCACTCCAGGAAGCGGTGGACTCGGGTAAAGTCAAGTCGATTGGTGTTTCTAACTACGGGATCCACCACTTGGAAGAACTGCTCCAATGGGACGGATTGAAGTATAAACCAGTGGTGAACCAAGTGGAGTTACAACCATGGATGCCCCGTGTTGATTTGGTCAAGTACTGCACTGGCCGTGGGATCCTCATGGAAGCATATGCACCAATCACCAGAGGTAAGAAGTTTGACGACCCAGAAATCCAGGCCATTGCAAAGAAGCACAGTTGTTCTCCATCTGATGTGCTAATCAGATGGTCATTCGACCAGGGGTTTATCGTATTGGTGAAGACAGCTACGCTTTCCAGAATCGAAGGCAATTTTGATGTCCTCGACAGAGTCCAACTTGATGATGACGATAACAAAGTGCTTCATAAGCCAGAGAGCAACCAGAAGTTTGTTCTTTGGGATCCGACGTTGTACCAAGGTTAGTATGTATTTTGGTACTATGTTATATTAAAAGCTTGAGTCAATTGTTTTGAGTATACCCAGTAGAATCAATCAAAGGGGGGATGGATTGTTTGGTCCCAGCACAGTACCTCATACGATTCAGGGTTGTCCAGGGTCTTCTCGTCCTCCTCCTCCAACTATCCAGCACACGTTGTAGTTATCTGGTATTCTCGAGACGGTACTGAACCCATGGTCATACGATCATCTGATCAGCACCTCAGCAGGGGTATATACCCGTTCTGGTAGGCTTCAATAGGTCCAGTGGTATAGACCAAACCCGGCGATTGGAATCTTGTATCTGCTGTTGAGCTTATACTTTTGTGTCTTTCTGCAATGTCATCTTAGTGTTCTTAGATGGGAAAGAGCAAATTGAAAGTAGCAACGACCCCATAATTTATATATAGATATGGAAAGATACCTACCCCTGAAAAAAAAGATTCGTGGAGCACATTAAATATGCGGGCATATATTTTTGTAAGCAGCGCCCATCACCCCTTAGACCAAATACAGAAAGGTTATGAGCGCTGTGTCTCGAAGTGGGAAAGAAAGAAAAAAAAATTAGACACATATGTATAGAAGCTCATCTCTTAGTGTGATACGTTTGCAAGCTTACAGATCCAGCAGAGATGAAGATTTTGGCTGCATGTGAGGACTCAGGGTCTTTGAAAGGTGAGTTGGATGACAAAGTTTGGAGTTATAGCATGTGGCAGACTACTAACATAGCTCAGTGATTACATGTTCCCAGGGCACAGACACTTCGAGCCAAGCAGCTCCACAACCGGAGAGCGTGGAGACATATGACGAACAGGGGCTGAGAAAGCAGCCACAGAGAGTACTGGTGTTCAACACTACGAAGGGACAAGTGGTTGCCGCTGCAAGATCGCACGGCCAGATCAGCTTTTACAATGGTGAGAACTACGAGTTGATTAACACTGCATTGGACGGACTTGTAAGTGATTCCAAGGAGAAGGATACGTTTGCAGCGCTGATTGAGTCGTTTGGTGCTATCTATGCCGTGTCAGAGCAAGGATTGGTCACCATTATTGACCCAGAGTCCGTGCACCAGAAGAGGATTGTTTCCACAACGATGGGATTGAAAGCACCAATCTCTGCATTCACAGCACACCCGGAACAAAAGGGCGTGTTTGCATATGGAGGAAAGGAAAACGATGTGAAGATTGTGCGCCTGTTCGAGGAGCTGTCTTTTAAAGACGAACTGAAGCCACAACAATTGTTCCAAGCGAAGAACGTGAAGAACGATAGACTCGATCTGCGTGTTCCCGTTTGGATCACCAATGTCCTCTTTGTGCGTCTTGCACAGCACACAGAGAAGACATGGCAGTTTGTCACCACGACACGTTATGGTCAAGTGAGAAGATATGACACTGCGCACGGCCGTAAACCCGTGATGCAGAAGAAACTCTCCGAAAGACCATTGGTGCAGATGGCCACTACGAATGACGAAGAGGAGATAATATGCGCCGACACTCACAACACCACTGCGCTGTTCAACATCGAGCAGGGCACGCTGAGCGCCAAGTATAAGGGATCCGTGGGTGCAGTACAGGGCCTCTTCACCTCTTATGAAGGAGAAGTTGGGCTTCTCGTTACTGGTGCGCTGGACAGATATGTCCGTGTGTTCAACATCGACACAAGGGAACAAGTCGCCAAGGTGTTTGTCGGCGCCAAAGTGAGTGCAGTGTGGCTCCTGGATGCTGAACTCGGCAGTATACAGACAGAAGAGGAAGTGGATCCTAAGAAGTTAAAGAAGGAGAAAGCCAGAAAAGCTAGAGAAGAAGCTGAGAACGAGGACCCTGATAAAATGTGGAACGACCTTGACAAGTTGGAGAAGAAGGCTAAGAAGAGAAAGACTAATTAATGCAATAGTAATTAGAATGTGTGATAATCGTAGACACAAAGTTTTATTTTATTTTTTTTACATCCCCTTTGCCATCTTTTTATCATGCCCTGATTTTCTATTGTGATTGGCTCTCGATGCTTTGTTCTTTTCATTTCTAGCTTGTTGCCTCTTGTCTGAACTGGCCTGTTGCTGAGGACGATGTGTGTTTCTCTCCTCGTCTATTTCTTCATCTTCTTCCCGTCTAAATGCAGACCTGTGTGATTTGTTTCCCCTAAACATGTACTTCTCCTCCAACAGCTTTGCCCTCTTTGGGCTCTTCTGGATCATTCTAGCCCATCCTTCGATTTGTTCGTCCGACCACTTGGTCTCATCTTTCATCTCTTTCCTCTTACGTGACTTCCTAGAGGCCTTCTCAAACTCCGAAGAGTCCTTCTTGAAGATCTCCCATAGATACCTCTCAATCTGGTCGTACTTACTCTGGTCACCACCAGTGGTGGCTTCAGCCTCGTCATACGTATCGTCATGCTCATCTTCATCCTCCTCGTACATCAGCCTCAATGCTGCCTCCAAAGTCTTGTTCTTGGCTTCATCAGGCACATGGTTCGTCTGTGTTCGTTGTTTCTGTCCCACCACTTTTTTCCGTATGATAGCATCGGCTGTTGGAACCACACTATTAACATGTCTTCCCTTCTTACCGACTTCCTCAGGCTCCACTGCAGCTTCTGGGTTCTCCAATAACAGCATCGTCACCTGCTCAACACTGTTCGAGTGCTTGCGCAGAAGGTTCTCCGTATGTGTGATCGTAAGCATCGGGAACATATCAACAAGGTTCTGTACGTCGTCTTGGTTAACCATTTCCACTCTGGGCTTTGTAGTCTTTGCCCTGAGGAACGGCAGTTTCGAGTCCACACCAGGGTTCAACTTCCTAAACTGCTCGCTTGTGACAATACCGGCAAACAGCGGATATAACGTCAAAGCGTGGTATGAATTAATGCCCAATTCCGTAGCCAACGTGGCGACTCTTCCAGCAGATGCGTTCACCAGCGACAACACTGCAAGGTCTTTGCATAGCGGGGCAAAGCGGCCCGTACCCTTGGAGTATAGGTTCTCCAACATCTCCAACCACGAGAGAGTGAGGAACGTGTCTGCAAATGACTGCTGTGGTCCCTTGATGGTGTTCTTCGAGATGGCTTTTCCTTGTGACTTTTTGGTACTCTTTGGATTGTTTGTTGAGTCTTTGGACATCAGAAGGGCAGCAAGCACTTGGATATCGTACTTGTCGAGCTTCCCATTTGTTATCTTGTGTTCAATGTGTTTCTGTGTCTGTGATACGTTCGAAATCTTTGGGCCTCTTCCCATGGTCTTTCCCTCAATGAGTGCAGTCACCGCCTTGGAGTTCTTTAGGGCGTAGATCTTTGCAAAGTCCCATACGGACTCACCGCCGAGTTTGAGTCTCCTCGTCCCGAGCTGACGTATGAGCTCAAACATCCAACACCTTAGCGTCCCCAAGTTCTCGACGATTTGGACGTTAATGAGCCCCAGCGATAACAGCTGTCCTTGTTCCTCGGCAATCTCGTGCAGATAGCTCTTTACAAACACACACAGCTGCTGCTCGGACCTCTCTGTGAGTGGAGTACCCAGCGAGAGCACCGTCTGCGAATATCGAATAAACACTTCGATCAAATGGACCCAAATCACAGGGTCCGTGTCCACCATCGAGGAGCGTAGTTTGAAAGGTGGAAAAGCTGCAATGGGGAGGTCCATCGGTGTCACTTCGACATCAATCTCCAGAGGGGCACCGAGCCTCTCTCTGCGTATCGTCGTCATCTCCTCTTTGATTTGTATTGCTATATCGAGTGCTATTTGTGGTTTGCAGTTATCTTCATTGAAGTGCTGTTGGAAATTTGATGGGCATCGCTTTGCGCGGATCATTGATAGGCGGCGCACTACCACAGTAAGCTCTATATTATTTTATCAATTGTCAATTTATACAGACAGCCATTACGTCTTAGTGCTTAGAGAGTGCTCTGTGGCTCACCAGGAACACATAATAGAGCACTACGGAGAGCCCCACTGCACTGATACTCATATAAACGGGCCACTGGAACTGCGACGGCTTATTGAAAACCAGCGTACAGATGTACCCGATCAATTCAAACAGATTGTTAAGAGATTCTTCGAAACTCGTAGCATTGAATCTCTCGAGGTCGTCCGTTATCAACCGTTGAATGTTGTTTTGTAAAGCTAAATCAAAACACCAAAGGCCAACCCTACTGAGTGGGATGAACACACACATAAGCCAATGTGCCTTGTCATAATTCTTCAAGAACGACACTCCGATGGGACACAGAGATAAGAATTGTAAAGTCACCGATACGAAGCCAGTGTTAATCAACCCGAGATAGCGGTTGAGCAGGGGGAAAACCACCATTGTGCCAAACAGTTCAAGCACACTCGACACTCCGCGCAACACACCGACTTTCATATTGTTGATATCGTCGAATGATAGAAGATACGCTACTGTGGAGTTGCCAAAGGATAAAACTGTGATGTATAGCAAAGACATCGACAGAATAGGCAGTGCCATGGGCGTACGACAGAAAAGTCGGACGGATTGCCAATAAGACATCTTATGGAGCGAGTTGAGGGTCGTACTATCATCACTGGTCTCTAATTTCTTACTGGTCTGCAAACTCGGGACCAGATGGTAAATCTTCAGGATAGCACTGTACTCCAATGGCCCGGAGATCAGAAATGCCACAATTAGAAACATAGCCGTGATCTCATGGTTCGTCACGGTGAGGAATGTAGAGATGAATAGCGGTCCCAGAAGTTTACACCCCAAGTCAATGCTTCTCAGACTGGTATTGAGTTCCACCATGAACTGCTCATCTTGTGTGGTGATTCTCACAATCCAGTCTCTGGAGATGGAGATCTTATTAGCAATGGTACACAATCTCTCGACGGCGCCACATATGATCACGATCACAAGACAGCACCTCTTCAGCACTTCGTGGTGTTGGAAGAACCCGAAGATCACCAATAGGAAGGAAGAAGACATCACTGCAAATGCTCTCTGTATGAAAATAGTACTGCGTATGACATTAAGCCGAGTTCCCTTGTTAACCAGCTTTGTGACGTGTGTGGATAGCAGAATCACAGACAGCGTTGAGACGAGGGAGAACAAAGACCCAGGAATGAGCGTGCCAGGGAACAGGTTGATAATAAACAAGACAATGCCGAACTCATACACTCTGGAGTTCCACACGTAGAGGAAGTGTGATAGATAGAGTCTCTGTTTGATGGCTTGCTTCAAAGAGGGTGCCAATTGGTGTGCCTCTATAGAGCCATATTCAACTGGTAGAGAGCCCTGAAACAGACCATCTGGTGTGGGTGCCATTGCTGTGAAGTCTCTTTATATATACACTCTCAGCCATCAGATCATACAAACTAATAAAATTGGGTGTTTAGTGATATGGCCATCTCTTGAAGCGCAAATTTCGCTTACTTCAGCAATGACGTCGCTATAGGGGGGGGGATGCCTGGATGAAAAAGGTCACATTTTCGAGCTCTTTTGGGACCAGTTATACACCCAACAGCTTATTATGAGTAAATCAACAGGCCTATTAGACCTGTATATATGGGCAAATGGCCATTATCCCATCCATTTTACCCATGGACCTTCGCTTATTCCATACGCGTGAATATGGGGCGCTGACCTAATCACGGAAAACTCAGACGTAAAGAGATATATGCTACGCTTATCGGCCTAAAATATCTGTGGTTATTCTCTCCACACGAGTGAGATGACGTATCTGCTATCTACATATATAGATAGGTACAAATTTCAAAATGGTGCGACCTGACAGGATCTGAGTCATATTTATATATAAACAGAAACGGGCTGGTATATGGCACACGAGGTAGAACCGGCCGGTTTGATAGGCGTATACACCAGTATGGTATCCATATACGTATATAACACCAATGATTGATGTAGTACAAAAGGAACTAACACGATATACGACCCAGAAATAGCACATATGACCAATCAATGCCTTTACCCCAGGCCCCTGGCCCCAGGCCTCAGGCTTCAGGCCTCAGGCTTCAGCCCAGAGGCTTATCAGCTTATCGCTCCGCAGTGGGGGAATGCGCATATCCATCGCGACACGACGCGACTCAGCAGCCTATGCAGCGCGGGGGCTATAAAATCAACTCGCCACCCTGTTTTGCTTCTCTTTCCCCATTTTTTGGCTTCTTTTTATCCTCCTACCCGTTTTGGAATCGCAAAGAGCCACCAGCCCTTTGCCTTTTCAAGTAAACCGCACACACGACTAAAGGACTTTGAAGAGTCCCCCCTTTTTTTTGCCCAATTACCTGCTCACAGGTAACCACAGCTTCTCTCCCCACCCAGCCAGCCCCTTGAACTCATACAAATGAAGACTTCCACCGTCCTTCCAATCGCCGTGCTGGCCTCCTTGGCCCACGCTCTCGTCATCCCAAACGTTGCTTCCTCTGAGGTGTTCTCCTCCAAGATTGCTCAGGGCAAGCAGGATGTCCTCAGCTTGAAAGACCAGGCTGCTGCTTCCATTATTGACACTTCCGCCTTGATGGCTGAGTTGCTACCAAAGGACCAGGCCCTGCCAGTTCTTATCTCTGCTCCTGCTTCGGCTAACATCATCCCACACCGCTACATTGTGGTTTTCAAGGACCATGTCAAGCCTGAGGAGGCTTCCTTCCACAGAGAGTGGGTTGCTGGCGAGCACTTGAGACACGTGAAGGATTTGTTCGAGGCCAACCCAACTCACCAGTTCTTCCAGGCCATTGAGACTGAGTCCATCGGCGGCGACTTCTTTGGCGGTATCCTGGACAGCTTCTCCATCGACTCCTCGGTGCACGGCTACTTTGGTTACTTCACCAGAGCTACCATGGACCTCATCCGTCGTAACCCAATGGTGGCCTTTATCGAGCAGGACTCCCGTGTCTTTGCCTCGGAGTTTGACACCCAGAACGGTGCCCCATGGGGTCTCTCCAGAATCTCCCACCGTGAACCATTGTCCCTCGGCTCTTTCAACAAGTACTTGTACGATAACGACGCCGGTAAGGGCGTGACCTCTTATGTCATTGACACCGGTGTCAATGTTGACCACGAGGAGTTTGACGGCCGTGCCACTTGGGGCTCTACTGTCCCATCTGGTGACCAGGACATTGACGGCAACGGCCACGGCACCCACTGTGCCGGAACCATCGCCTCCAAGAACTACGGTGTTGCCAAGAAGGCCGACGTCGTGGCCGTGAAAGTGTTGAGATCCAACGGTTCAGGTACAATGTCTGACGTTGTCAAGGGTGTTGAGTTCGCTGCTAATGCCCACATCAAGGCTGTTAAGGAGAACACGAAGGGCTTCAAGGGTTCCACTGCTAACATGTCCCTTGGTGGTGGTAAGTCCCCATCCCTGGACCTGGCTGTCAACGCTGCTGTCCAGGCCGGTTTGCACTTTGCCGTTGCCGCTGGTAATGACAACGCTGACGCTTGTAACTCCTCTCCAGCTGCTGCTGAGAAGGCAATCACCGTGGGTGCCTCCACTTTGTCTGACTCTAGAGCTTACTTCTCCAACTTTGGTAAGTGTGTCGACATCTTTGGCCCAGGTTTGAACATCCTGTCCACTTACATTGGCTCTACCACTGCTACTGCCACTTTGTCTGGTACATCTATGGCTTCTCCACACGTTTGTGGTTTGCTGTCTTACTACTTGTCTTTGCAGCCAGGTGCCGACTCTGAGTTCTTCACCGCAAAGGGTGGTGTTACCCCAGCCCAGTTGAAGAAGAAGATCATTGAGTACTCCACCAAGAACGCATTGTCCGACATCCCAGAGGACACTCCAAACTTGTTGATCTACAACGGTGGTGGCCAGAACCTCACCGAGTTCTGGGGCGAGTCCGCTTTGGACTCGTCCATTTCCATCCAGGACAAGGGTGCCGAGTTGATGCACTCTGTTGAGGACGCTGTCGAGGAGCTCGAGGCCAAGGTCGACTCCTTGCTCGGCGACTTGAAGGAGTACTTGGGAACCGGCTTGATCTGATGATGGCTGTTAATCCAGTGCATATTGGTTTGATATAAATTCCACTATAACTTTTTCTTTGTCTCTTTTTTGTTGGCTATCAATTTTTCACTTCTTGGGCCCCAGTGCTCGTTCTTCTCTGCCACCTTTATATTACGGCTTAGTAATACCATGGAATAAACACACACGATAAATTGCACTCATGTAGACGAGCTGGGGTAATAATTACTCGACAGGGGACGATGAGACACTTGATGAGGTTGAAGCCATGGCGTGCTCGGCTATTACCGCATTCGGCTAACTAGTGCTGGCCCTTGGCCCAGGAAAAGCGGTACGGCCAGTTTGTTTTTGTCTTTTGATGAGGGGCTGGAATCAGTGTGGGACTCATGAGATTTGAATAAAGACTGAGACAAGTTGGTTATTTCTGCATCTAATTAAAGGTTGACAATTCGTTAATAGCGACGGACCTGTGCTATTATTGACGATATATATTTTTGCATTACGTATCATCAATACTCGGAGAAGTTAGCACAAGACGGGACAATCGGATAGGTCGATCTTAAGGAGGTAAACGACTTGAGTTAAGATCACCAACCATGGGCCACTATGAGGACGGTGGTAGGGAACTGCCATACCCGACTATGAATCGCCAAGTATCAGACTACGGCCAAGACTACAAGAGGAGATCACAACGCTTGGGGAGTGGAGCAGAACCGGGGAGTCGAGTCTCCTCTGCTGGTTCACGTAATGGTCCACAGACGTCTCCTCACCAAAGCAAGTCTTCACAGAATCTGAGGTCATCTGCACAGATACAAAGAGCTCGCTCACCGGAGCCTGAGATACGCCAGCCGAGACAGAGAAGAGAGCGACCTGCCCAGCAACAGCATGTACCGGTTTCGAAATACATGTATGAGCCGTACCGTGCCAATACGTCTGTGTTTGAAGAGAATCCAGAGGAGGTCACGGCCAGGAAGAAGGCCTCCAGGCAGAAGAGCAAGTTTGGGATCTTTAATAAGAAACAGCAACCCAGTGGCAAGGCCGACGATCCGGCAAAGTCGATATATACGCACAAGAGGAATGGAAGTGACGATTCATTGGAGTTGATGCCTACGATTGCAGTCGGGTATGAGAACAGCATGGACAAGAAGATGCGGAACATGCCGATCCCTGGTGAGCTGAGAATCAACGGCTATGGCTATTTCTTCAAGGCCGACGAGGAGGATGAGAATAGAAATGACGTAGAGGAAGAAGAGGATGCACAGGATGCCTACAAAGACTACAACGACTACACACCGGAAAGAAGATCCCGAGACTTGTCGAGAACCAGCTCTTTTAGTAATCAACTAAAGAGACCCGTGCAGATTGAGGGAGCATGCAGCGAAAGCCGTGGCCGTGTGTTGGACCCATCGCCTACTCGCCACGTTTCCCCAAGTCGATCGGTCAGCCGTACCGGCTCTTCTTGGTCGAAGGCCGTGGTAGCGGAGGAGCAGGAGGAGCAGGAGGAGGAGGAGGAGAAGAAGAAGGCCGAGCCAATGAAGAGAGGTGTTTTCAAGAAGTTATTCAGCTCGGATAAGTCAAAGAAGAAGAAGAAAAAGCACGTGCCGACACCGCCAGAGACAACGGATCCACAGAGCCCCGAGGGTGACTATAGAAGTGGACAAAGTACCCCTGTCTCTGGTTCGCCACTGAGAGAAACACACATAGATTCTGACAATGAAGGAGATGCAGGGAGTAATATTCAGCTAAACGACCAAGAGGGCGCCACTTTACAAGACTTGCTTGGCAGCATTCCGGTTGTTTCTGGGGTATTCGCATGGGTTGATCGGAACCAGGAATTGGCGGATCATCATAAGCTGCTTATCAAAGTCGGAGTGCTGATTTGGCTGATGTATGAGGCCCAGATGATCTATGAGTCCGTGGTGCGCGTATTTAGTGGATAGAGATCTCCAAGTTAGATTTGTCATAAAGAACCGTTAGATCAGGCACATTTGAGTAGACTCGAATAGATATAAAGATCTGGAGAACCAAAAATAGAACGCCGGAAATGTCCGAACAACAAGGATAATCAATATACCTCATTGGCCAAGAGACTCAAGTTGACACAAAAAAGCTTGGAGCAGAAAGAAGTTTGGCTTTCAAGCCTCCAACTTTAAGTTTAGGCGCCATAGGAATGCGGGAATGCCGTGGAACAAACCACAGGCATGATTGTGCATGATCACTAGGGGATGGATGGGTCTTGGAAATTGAGGGAACATGTACAGCTTCCGATTAGCTCTGTCTCCCAAGGTTGTATGGGACCTATATATATCACGGGTGAGTATCACAGAGAAAAGATAAGCACACATCCTGGCTCATTATCGGCCACCCATATCGTTTATATTTTAGAGCGTCACCCGGGCCAGGGTCACGACTCGCACGGATCACTCCGAGTCCCTGCAGGCGAAGCAAAAAATCTGAGCAAGGGCTACAACCTACAGGCCCATGATCTGCCAATTATTATAAAAATCTTCCAGAAGCCCGTCAGTATCTGACTGACCTCAGACCTCTATACTAAGTTCTAAATATACAAAGACAACTTCTATAGCAACCGTAAGCACCGCCGGCATTGAATTGATACGATCTTGTATCAAAACGAGCTCTTCCTTGGCAGGGAAATGGCGTAAGCGTGCATCTCCGAAATGGTGTGTACTGTGTGTGTGTGTGTTCTTTTAAAGGGTGTAGTTTTGAGGCCATGCCAGAACGCATGAAGTCGAATAAATAGATTGGAAGCCAAGACATGCTGGCAGCTGTGGCACAATTTAGAAGCCCGTCTACCATGAACACTGAACACAGCCTCAAGTCTCGAGTCTCTAGGCCGTGCGCAGACTCGCACTGAAGGCTCCCCCCCTACTTTAACACCAGAAACGCCATCAAGAAGTCTTGTTGGCTGACATGCACGCTAAAATAAGGCGTGCTTTTGATCTTGCAGAAACTCGCTACAAAAAAGTGTGCAGCGAACTCAAACAAAACATACTGGCGGGGACAGATCAGACTCGGGTCTCGGCCTTGGCCGGCCTTGGCCGGAGGGTAAGAGCCTAGATTTTTCAGAAAGGAACAATCACTTATTTTGGTGATATGAGGTAGGTGAGCAGGGCGTATTAAAGTGAAGTCTCTGTTAGATGTAGAGCGAAACAGTTGAACAGATATCAAGCCTGGGATAGCCGAGAGTATAGATATGTATATGTAGGCTGTGTTTTTGTCACTGGATTTTCTGCTTCGATCTGTATAATTGTGTGATCGCTTCCCCAATTAGGCGGAGCGCCAGGCGAGGAAAGCTGCGCCCGCGGCCCTTTGGGTACATGCACAATTTGTGATCATAACGACGCACTTAACTTGCCAACCCATGCGCTATCTATAGAGCCGCTCCTCTTTGACAAATCGTCACGCATTGAATGATCTTTCTAGCATGTTATTCCCTCTACAGATCTAACATTAGCTGATAAAATAATGTGCAAGTGCCGTCCGAATGAAAAACAATCGGTGTATGTTTACATGTATATTTGACGCTGCCTAACAGTGCCGGCTGCTGCTTTGAGACACAGCTGCATACATAGAGAGACCTGCTGAGGTGGTGAGTGGTGAAGCTCCTCAGAAATTATACTGGAGGGGAATTGGCCGTTCCTGAGACTAGTAGGAAGTATATATCTGCCCAGCGACCCACTTCCTTCACTTGTTTCTGGTACACTGGCGCATAGCCATTGTCTAACAAGATGTCAGATGAGGAGATCCCCAAAAAGGTACTCCATAGAAAGAAGCACAAAAATTCGAGGCTCGGTAAGTGTATCTATTCCGGGCGGGACCAATATATTGAAATATCTTATGGAAATTGGAACCCATTATATACATATAATCATATATATATCACAGGACTAACACACAACAGGGTGTCCACAGTGCAAGCAGTGCCGAGTCAAGTGTGATGAGACATTACCATCGTGCCGCAAATGTGCTGCCAGATCCGTGAGTATTGTTATTGATTTGAAGCTGATGCAAGTAGGTACTAACATAACAAAGACACGATGTGGATACTTGGACTTCACGCCTGAGGAGATCAACACTATTAGACAGGCGCACCTCGAGGCAGAGTCGTATAAGCAGAGGAATCAGATGACACAGCACCAGCAGATGCTGTTCCATCAACAACAGTATATGTCCCATATGATGCTACAGAACCCACCACAGCAATTCCCATTCCAACAACAACAGCTCCATCCATATCAACTACCGATGGATAATATGCACATGAACCAGCCCATGGATCAGGGTATGATGGGTGTACCACAGTATCCTATGATTGACCAACCGCAGCAATTGCAACGACCACCACTACCACCACTGCATATGCCATGGCAAGGTGCACCACAATACCAGACGCCAATGCCACCGTATCAGCGAAAGCAGAGTCTTTCTACGCACCCGTCACCCAATACGGACTCACTTCCGTCAGCTTCTATGCCGGAACCATCAAACACACCGGCGTCCATCTCCAGTGGGCATTCATACCAAAGCAACGAGTCTACAGAGTCCAAGGCGTCATATGTGTTCACTACGGACAGGTTCAACCAGCCATTGCAGCATTATCTGAACCGTACTGCGATTCCCAAGGACTCAGCACCACCATTACCCACAAAGCAAACCAAGACATCATACAAGCCACGCCATGGGAATGAGAAAGTCGTGATACCGCTAATACCACACACCACCGGTGAACCACAATTCGACCCACGGCGGAGCCCAGAGTACTTTGGCGAGACCATTTCAGGGATATTTGCCCGTGTGTATATGGTGAAGCACGTACTTGCCCGGTTCGAGGCTGCCGGCTACAACAATGCCTTCTTCGATATCATGGAAGTGTTTGGCATTGGGATACTGCTGAATTACAAGGCAGAATTGGAGCCGCTGTTCCACCACAAGAGGGGTGCCCTTATGAGGAACATGATTGAACAACTGGACAACATCACAGATGAGAACTCTGTGACGCTGCTGTCGATGGCGTCCTCGCTCGCACGGACCACATTGCATATGAGATCGTGGAACATGAGAGAGCATCTGACTTTGGGATGCGGCCCTTGCGCCATCATCATCAAGGCCATGGAGGATCCAGAACGGTTCCCGACGTCACTGGGCGAGCTCACGAGACACGCGGATGGGCTGTTGTTCACTTACAAGTCGATACTGTACCCGATCTACGACCCGAAGGTGCTCAAGGAGTTCCTGGGAGTAGTGAAGGACTTTGGTGACAAGTACATTCAGAACGAGGATTATGTCGATGCTGACGACCCGTTAGTGGCGTCCTACGATAATCTGGTGTCTTACATCGAGTTTGTCCAAGGCTTCGTCGAGACAGAGCAGAATAATAAGCATGTGATGCGGTACCCTGTTTTCAGGCTATACGAACTGATGCGCAAATGGTACACTGTGTATCCATCTATGGCACTCACCATGAACTCTGGTATGCCCGGTGTACAGAAAGTGCTGTATTCTATGTGGTATTCATTGTCTGCCATATTAGAGGCGATTTTCACTGGGTGCCGTTATGTGTTTGGATACATGTTTAACGGGTACCATGACATCTTCACACTACCGCACGATTCACTGATGCATGGTTTAGAAGGGGAGCTCAAGTACTACGCCAACTACCTTTGTCGTATCCTGGCGTTCTTCACAAGACGTAAAGTACCCATCACAAGAAACACCGTGCTTAATGACCCAGTGCCGAACTTCTTCCACCTGGAGGACCGCTTCAAATCAAGACAACTGGACATCCACGAGTCGTATATTACAGAGTTCAAGAAGACTGTCTTGAAGCCATACCATTACCCATCAGAGTCCGTCACTGCGCATCAGAGCGACGAGAGGACGAACTACTACAGGGGCCATTCCGTAGAAGAACCACAGACAACGGAGATGGTGAACCTGTTTGAAAATCTGTTGCAAGAGGGAGAAACTGGCGGCAACTCTGAGGACACGGTGGACCTGTGGAACAACGTGAACCCCAAAACCGGGCTGCTACACAACGATTTTGACCCACGATATATCGACCCGGCGTTCAACGAGCCCGTGGTGGCACAACAGTGCACTTTGGAGATTATGCGTCGTCTGCTGGAGGACCGCAAGCTCATCATAGAGCTGGACAACTGAACAAGTCCATAGCAATTAATGCGTCCAGTTTACGATTCATCGATAAATCCTACTCGTAAGTTCCATACATATGTAAGCTGTAAGATGCCCATCGTGAAGAACGAGACGCGTCAGTCCTGCGTAATGATTTGACCGACACCCGGACACCAGTGCATACAAATCCAAAGTTTATTTATCGTTCGCATGTAAACAAAAGCCTCATCTCCTTGCACCAGAGAGCTACCAAGGCCGTAATTATTGGAGAGAATTATTAGGATGAGCACGCTTTCCAGACCGTACTACAACGCTAACAGGCTGGACGTTGATGGGCCACCAGAGTCCGAGGGTTCGTTCAAAGTGCTAAGCACGTCGTTTGAAACGCCGTACGATCTGGCGAAGAAGCGTATGTCTCAGGCTCCAGAGACGGTACCAGCGGAGTTCACGGAGAGAGCAACAGTGGGTGCGAACGACACATACGTGGTGGATAAGGAGAGAAGAAGAGCTGAGTACCACGTGAAGCTTGTCGTAGTGGGTGACGGTGGGTGCGGTAAGACGTGTCTTCTGATATCGTACTCTCAGAAGCAGTTCCCCACGGCATACGTTCCAACGATCTTTGAGAATTACATTACGAACGTCACAGGGTCTGGTGGTAAGCGCATTGAACTTGCACTGTGGGACACCGCTGGCCAAGAGGAATATGACAGATTGCGCCCGTTGTCGTACCCTGATGTCAATGTTCTGTTAGTGTGCTACGCAGTAAACAACAGCATCAGTTTACAAAACATCAGAGACAAGTGGGCTCCTGAAGTCAAACATTTCTGTCCAGGAGTGCCCATTATCGTTGTGGGTACGAAGACAGATCTGTTACAGACGAGCTGTGATGATGTGGTGCCGTTTGAAGACGCCGATCTACTCGCTAAGGAGATCAACGCAGTACAGCACATCCGATGCTCTGCAAAGACCACAGAGAATGTGAACCATATCTTTGACGTGGCCATCTCCACGGCCATGAGTGCTTTCTATGAGGACGATGCACCAGGTGGTGGGTCCATGAACCTCTTCAAGAAGAAACCGAAGAAGACGACGCGTTTGGGAAAGACCGAAGCTGTTAGTGATTACTACAAAAACTCCGAGTACGACATGAATGGTGTCACAGCGAAGCCGAAAAAGAGAAGAAGAAGAACAATGAGGTGTACTGTACTGTAAATTAGTGCATATTATTATGTACGCACACACACACACACACACACATATATATATATATATATATAGTCTATTTAGGGTGTATTTATAAAGTCATTTGAAGTATTCGTAAGCTCTGGTGAGTCTCTTGATTGACTCGTCGATACCAATGAAATCGATAATCAGTGGGATCTTGAGTCCAGGAATGCCACCCGTCAGGGCAAACCGAAGTGCCTGGAACAGATCTTTGGCTTTTACCCCGTTTGGAGTGGTGATGTTCTGTAAGGACTCCATTGTTTGGAGCTGTGATAGGATATTACAGGCGGCGGTGTGATCAACTGTGGACAGATAATTTTGTGCATATTCGCCAGTGTAGTCCACGTCTTTGTACAAATATCCGTATTTGGAGATCTCATGTATGTTTGTAAGGTGATCCTGTGTCAATACCAACAATTTATCAACCTGGTCTC
Organism: Petasospora taoyuanica; assembly: GCA_030567055.1. Taxonomy (NCBI): domain Eukaryota; kingdom Fungi; phylum Ascomycota; class Saccharomycetes; order Phaffomycetales; family Wickerhamomycetaceae; genus Petasospora; species Petasospora taoyuanica. Next base: position 671,720 of record JAKUBZ010000001.1, read on the forward strand.
TTGTGACGCATGGGTACTCTTTTGACAAAATCTCATATGCCCTATCGAAGGTTTCCTTATCTCCCCTTTTGATTCTCTCTCCAAGGTAGTGTTTGTTAAAAAAGTGTAACTTCTTGTCGTCCACTTTGGCATTGCCCTTTGTCAGATCAGCAACGTTAAACAGTTGCACCAACTGCTTTAAATCATGAATCTCCGATTTGTCCAGAGTGCGTGGTGCCCATCCAAACAGGGCAACGAAATTGATCAGTGCTTCTGGAAGGATCCCTTTATTCATAAAATTCATCACATCAATATCACCTGAACGTTTGCTTAACTTCTTATCCTTTGTTGATGTCAGCAATGGGATATGGATGAAATTTGGGGCATTCCACCCAAAAGCCTTATACATAGCGATATGCTTTGGCGTAGACGGTAGCCATTCCTCGCCTCTGATAACATGTGTGATCTCCATCAAGTGGTCGTCAACCACATTTGCAAAGTGATACGTTGGTAATCCATCTGATTTCACAAGCACTTGGTCATCGTACCGGATATCGTCTTTGTTGACCTGTGGTTGTAAGTCCAATGTCCCATGAAGCAAATCCTCAAACTGTGGATATCTCTGTGGTGATTTGAACCTGATTGTATGTGATACACCGTTTTTTGCCTTTTCATCAGACTCCTCTTTAGAAATATGTGAACAATAACGGTCATAAGACACTGTTGTGGGTGGTTGTAACTTCTGTGCTGATTCTCTCAGACTATCGAGTCTCTCCTTGGAGCAAAAACACCGATACGCATCCCCAGAGGCTAAAAGTCTGTCAACATATTGCTTGTAGATTCCTGAACGGTCACTTTGTCTATAAGGCCCATGCGGTCCCCCCACGAGTGGTCCTTCATCCCAATGAAGCCCACACCACTTGAGCGAGTCGTATATGTTCTCCTCTGCGCCCTGGACGAGTCTCTTCTGGTCTGTGTCCTCCAATCTTAGCAAGAACTGACCACCGGTGCTCCTGGCTAACAAGTAGTTGTACAAAGCGGTTCTAAGAGAGCCCATATGCAAAAATCCCGTAGGTGATGGGGCGAATCTTGTTCTTGCCGGTGTGGAGATGGCCTCTTCTCCCTGGCGCATGGAGAGCGCTGATTTGGCGCCTTTGGGCTTCAGGCTAAGCTTTTTGGGTGGCCGTAGAAGAGAACTGACATTTCTTCTCAGTACAAGCATCTTGGGGCTTTCAATTGAGGTGAAAACCACAGTGGGCAACCAAAGAACCAAAAGGCAAGGGCCTCGATCTCTGTTCGCGCGCGTGCTAACAACGCTCAAAGACTCAAGCGTGTGTGTGTGTGTGAGTGATCTTCAAATTTTTTTTTTTTTACTATGAGGGATCTCGCTTTTGCAACTATTGAATCTCTTGATTCGCAGCATCTAATCAGAGTCTCACACATTTTCCAGCGGGCGGTTGCCTTTATAATTCACACCAGTGCATCAGTCTCTTCGTGAGACTTCACGGATTTCTCCTTTCACTTCTTTGCGAGCACAGTGCGCCCAGCATCATGAACAGAACGGGTCTCCAGCCGCTCACTCCACAACAGGTCCAGCAGTTGAAGCTCCAACAGCAGCAGGCTCAAGCTCAAGCACAGGCTCAAGCACAGGCTCAGCAGCAACTGAAACTCAGATCACAAGCGCTGACGCACTCGCAATCGCAGCCACAGCCGCTCGGGCTCTCGCAACAGGCCAATGTCCAAGCCCAGCGTGAAGCGCTTGCCGCCCGTGTTAAGATCAGTCAGCGTAAGTCGCAGCTGATGGAGGACGACGTGGAGTTTTGCCCTCAGTCCCCAGACCTGTCACCACCGCTGAGACCGTCTGGGCTCTTCAAGCGCTCGTCGATGATGCAGCATTCCCAGGCATCGCTTCATAACCAGATGCTCTCATCTCCCTATTCGACGCCGGTGAAGATGATCCCAGCGACTCACCAGATGGGTCAGAGGTTGCAGCAGCAGCAGCAGCAGCAACAACAACAACAGCAGCAGCAGCAGGGGTACTTGGGCCACTCCTCGCAGCAGTTGATGAGCTCACCACAGCACATCTACGCATCCCCTCCGGGCATCATGAGAAGAATGGACAACACCTATGTCCAATCACCAGTTAACAACACAAGAACTTTGTACTGGTGATCTTACGAAGCTATTCTGGCCACGTTTGTCATTGTCATCTATTGACTATTATCATTGTTTCATCATCACATCACACGCATCGTTTATTTCATCAATCACTGTTTCATTTTAATTTTATCGTCTTATGTCCAATTGCTTTTCCACTTGATTTTCTATTCGTTGGTATCATGTCTATATCGGGGGTTCTCTACCAACAGGTCATCTTTTTTCTTTTTTTAATTAACTGCCAAAAAAAACACTACAAGCATTCTATTCCTGCACATTACACTACATACTATGTATTACTTTCGGTTCATTATAAGTCGTACTTTTACACATCAGTTTAGTACTGCTAGGAGTAGCACGAGGATGATAATCAGTCCAATGATGGTGAGCCACTGTGAGTTCTCCTTCGCCATCTGCTCGAACTTCTTGAGTCTCTTCTGACCCTTGGTTAAGTGTCTGTCGTTAGTCTCCAGCTGATTTTCCAAATCGTCGAGAAGGATGTTCTGATCTTGTAGCTCTTCATGAATATCAGTGGCCAAACCATGCTGGCGACGTACACTTTGCGCCAAGGAGTCCAGGTGCGTGTCCTGGTCCAGCAGTTGTTGCTGGTGTTGGATGAACAACTCCTGGTTGGACGATGAGTCCACACTGGCGTTATCACTTGCCTCATCAATGGTTCTTCCTTCGAAAAGGGCCTGCGTGTCGGCTTCACTAGCATCCTCAATAACTTCGTCTCTATACGGCTTGAAACTCGAACTGGAATCATCCTGGCTGAACTCTAGTGTATCGTTGAACCGCACGGACTTCTTCGTGCTCAATGCCTCGTTCTTATTGTGATTATTCGCCACGTTGATGGAACGGATGTATCGGTACTCTGAAGAATCGACTGTGGTGATATCTGTTAGGAGATTCTCATATTGGTCCACGAGCTCATCATAGTCCTTGCTGATGGTTGTTAGTTCATATGCTTTTGCATAGGGTAAAAGTAAAGTAACTCACCCATCGTCATTCCTCTCCAAAAACTTTACAATCTTCTGGAGAGATTTCCGTATTTCGTAATCGCTATCCTCTGATGACACCTCTAATTTTTGTAGTCTGTTTGACTCCTCGACCTGGGATCCCAGGTCCTCCAGATAAGACTCTAACAGCCTCAGCGATGACAGCTTAGACATATCGTGCTTGCCCTTTGCGAAATAACGGGATATAGAGTAAATCCATAGAACAGGAGGAGGCGTTTCAAACACCAGCACGCACACACACAGGGGCTCATAACGGCGCGAAGCATAGCGAGCGCACTCCACAACCAGAAAGTGTTATCGCCATGGATTAAGCTGCTATACAAAAATGCTGCAATTTTATACGACTTATTGAAATACCCATTGAGAATGCAGCTGTTCGAGTGGGCGTTTGGAAAGAAGCTGACGCCGCAAGAGCGTTTGAGAAAGAATCAGAGGGCACTGGAGCGCACACAGCGTGAGCTCGAAAGAGAACGCAAGAAACTGGAAGGACAGGAGAAGAAGCTGATCATGGATATCAAGAAGTCAGCTAAGCAGGGACAGGTTGGCGCGTGTAAGATCCAGGCGAAGGACCTCGTTAGAACGAGACGATATGTGGAGAAGTTCAACACGATGAAGACACAGCTACAAGCGATCTCGTTGAGAATACAAGCTGTGAGAAGTTCAGACCAGATGGCCATGTCGATGAGAGATGCTACGAAGCTTCTGGGTGCAATGAACAGATCGATGAACTTGCCACAGCTGCAGAAGATTGCCATGGACTTTGAAAGAGAGAATGACCTCATGGACCAGAGACAAGAGATGATAGATGACGCCATTGACGATGCCATTGGCGATGAGTTAGAAGACGACGAAGAAGCGGACGAGATCGTCAACAAGGTCCTAGATGAGATCGGCGTGGATCTGAACCAGCAAATGCACGAGACTCCATCTGGAATTACAGGGATGGAAGCTGCACCAGCAAGAGTTGCACAAGCTGTGGGTGGAGAAGGAGGCGTGAGCTCTGAGGACATGGACCTCCAAGCACGCTTTGATAGCTTGAAGAGATCGTAAACTACCGGGTGATTCAACAGTGCCATGACCAGATGGTCACTAAATGTATACTAATCATTACCTATTTTGCAGATGTGTTTGGAATGTAGAATCTAGTCAGAAGATACGGTGATGTACTTTTTCTCTTTCAAGTACTCGACGATGATGGCAGCAGACTCCTCCACAGTGTTCTTGTCGGTGTGCAGGTGAATCTCTGGCTTTTCTGGGGCCTCGTATGGTGCAGAGATACCGGTGAAGTCTTTGATGATGCCCTGTCTGGCCTTCTTGTAGAGACCCTTTGGGTCTCTCTCCTCTGCAACCTCCAATGGCACATCGACATACACCTCGACAAAAGGAAGCCCAGAATCCTCGTGAATCTTTCTGGCATTGGCTCTATCGAGCTTGTACGGAGAGATGAACGATGTGATAGCAACGGTGGTGGCATCGGCGAACAACTTCGACACTTCAGAGATACGACGGATGTTCTCGTTACGGTCGGCCTCGGAGAAGCCAAGGTCTTTGTTTAGTCCGAAACGGATGTTGTCACCGTCGAGTCTGTAAGCGGAAACACCGTGCTTCAACAAGTACTGCTCAAGGGCACAGGCGATGGTGGATTTGCCTGAGGCGGAGAGACCCGTAAGCCAAATCGTCACACCGGATTGCTTAGTGAGAACTTTACGTTCATCATAAGTGAGGTTTGGGTGCCATGTGATATTGGTTGCCATCTTTAATGTATTCTATGTGTGTGATCAACCTAGATCCTACAAAGAGGAAAGTCAGGAAAATCTTTCATCTCAAACCGTTAAATCCAACTCGTCATTGTGGATGACAAGGAATAAGTGTTGATGTTGACAGGATTTCACGTGATCTGTGTGCGGTGAGAGGCCGCGGTCAGATGATTAATTGTATGTGATTGTTTGGTTGGTACGCCACTAAGCGCGCGCCACTACGCCACAGAACTGAGCATGTCACCGCCACAGAACTCCTGCGCCACATCTTGATTGTATGAGAGATTAATATATATATATATGTTAAAAGTACACTGCACAGATATTCCAATTCTATAATCCGGTTAATACTAAATCTAAATACAAGCACCACTACAAAGCCTTGAGAGCAGCCTCAATGTCAGCAATAAGGTCCTCGACGTCCTCAATACCAACGGACAGTCTGACCAAGTTGTCATAGACACCGGACTTTTCTCTCTCTGCAACTGGAATACCGGCGTGTGTCATGATAGCTGGAACCTCCAAGAGCGACTCAATCCCACCAAGTGACTCAGCGAGTGTGAAGAGCTTGGTGTTTTGAGTGAACTTGGCTGCGGCGTCCTTGCCACCCTTGACTCTAAAAGAGATAACACCACCACCAAGGCCGTCTCTGTGTTGTCTCTGTACAATGTCGTAGCCCCTGTGTGTCGGGAGACCAGGATAGTTCACTGCCTGGACGTACTCGGACTTGTCCAAGTACTCGGCGATCTTCTGTGCGGAGGTGGCAGCGGTTCTCACTCTGAGAGCGAGAGTCTTGACACCTCTATGGGCCAACCACGAGTCAAATGGCGAAGGAATAGCACCAATGGCATTCTGGAGGAATGTGAGCCTCTCGTAGATCTGCTCGTCGTTTGTGGCTGCGACACCGAGCACAACGTCGGAGTGACCGTTGATGAACTTGGTAGCAGAGTGCACAACGATGTCTGCGCCGTGGTCCAATGGGTTGGAGATGTATGGCGAGAGGAATGTGTTGTCCACCACGAGCTTGATCTCCGTGTTGCCAGACTCGGAAATGATCTGTTTGACCTTCGCAATGTCAGTGATGGACAGAGTTGGGTTCGATGGGGTCTCGATCCACACCAATCTGGTCTCTGGCTTGAGCAGAGCTGGGAGCTCGGCGACAATGTCGTGTGCAAACACGGTGCTCACTCCATGTGTGTTGGCGACCTTGGTGAAGTATCTGTGCGTACCACCGTAAACATCACCGACAGAGACAACGTGAGAACCTTGGGCCAAACTTTGAAGAATAGTAGCTGTAGCAGCGGAGCCCGAGGAGAAAGCCAAAGCGTGCTTTGCATTCTCCAAAGAAGCAATAACCCTTTCAAAGTTGTCTCTGTTTGGGTTTTGCGATCTCGAGTACTCATAAACGCCAATTGGAGCACCTGGAGCATTCTGTGCAAATGTGGTAGAAAGGGAAAGTGCTGGGATCACAGCACCGGTGACCGGATCTGGCTCAGAGCCAACGTGGACTGCTCTAGTGGAAAACTGCATATTGAATTAGGTGATTGATTGATTGATTGATTGATTGATACTACAAGACCGAAGGGGAAGAAATTCTGCGACAAACAGCGCTTTTTATATATACAAAATAAGGGGCCATATATATATCAGGGTGGTCGGAGGATCCGCAAGACGCGTGCGTTGTCGTGATCATTCCGCCATAATGGGTCTTGTCGTGGTGACACAAAAAATTGACACATAAAGGACGGGTCGTAAGAGGGGACATTTGCACTAAAGGAGTACTGGGATGTGGAGAATTTTATGAAGAACATGCATTCAATAAAATAAACACTCAAATTGCAGATATAACACCAAATTTAAACCAAAAACCACCAATTAAACCCCATTCTGTGGCGCAAATAGAACATAATTTATAAGACGTCTGATGAGGGGCCTTGCGGTGGTGCGGCAACCTCCTGAATTTTCCAGTGACGGTTCTCGACTTTGCGCCGAATTGCGATTGATATTAATTATGCGACGTATTTCTGCTAATTATATTGGCTTTTAGGAAGTCAATTTGTGTATTGGATCAATGAAATATAGAACCCCACAAGAGCCCAGTTTGAATGACACTAAGCAGAGTTATAGCACCCAAGATAGCGCTTGGTTAGTCTGCTAGAGTGGCCGAATTGGATAGGGTTATGAGCACTGTTGAAGATTCGGGAGCGAGCACTCAATGGATGAAGGCTCCTTATATAGCTAATGGCCATGAAGTATTATGCTGTGAAGTATACCACTTTCAATGAGAGCCCATGCCATGCCCATGCCATGCCCATCAACAGATAGGCTAGTAAAGTAACACACCAAGGACAGATTACTGAAGACTACACCAAGCTATCATATAAGGTACATTAGACTGAAATTTTTTTAACAAGCAAACAACGGGGGTTAGATTTCTTAGTCGAACAAACCGAAGCCCATGTCGTCGTCAGACTCCTCAGCAGCCTCCTCAACGGCCTCCTCAGCAGCAGCCTGAGAAGAACCGGAAGCAGCAGCAGCACCAGCAGAAGCGGCACCAGCACCACCAGTTGGGACAGAAGCCAACTTCTCGTTACCCTCAGCAATGAGCTCCTCAACAGACTTACCCTCAAGGGCCTCCAACAAAGCAGAAACCTGCTCAGCCTCAACCTCAATGCCAACAGACTCGAGGACGGTCTTGATGGAGTCGGCGGATGGGGTGGAACCGGCAGCGTTCAAAAGCAAGTAAGCAGCAAGGTACTTGGACACTGGAAATGTTGTTAGTATAACGTGGTTCCATTTTTTTTCTTTTCTTCTGATGATGGATGAAAGCGTGCTGATAAAGTAAAAGGTTCTGTGATGTCATGTCATCGAACAAGATTTCCCAAGGCGATACTGGCCAATAGCAGATGATCCATGACCAATGAAAGGTAGAAAGTGATGCCCACAATAGACAGAGAACAAATGCAAAGGTGTCATGGATTGTTGTATGGATCTGGAAAAGCCATTGTTTCGAGCACTTTAAACCATACAGGCCAAATCACAAAACAGTGCAGTATCGAAATAAGCCTTGCAACTTTAGTAGAGGAGACGTTGTGGTCTTTACAGATGACAAGTTCAACTCCAACCTCGTTCAATATATGTGATTCTTAGATGCTCTCATGCCGTGTTCAATTTGTTTTCCTAAGCTGATCTTTCAATCACTAATCGTCTCGTGCTCTCGGCTAACCCTATGATACTCCTTCAAATTCGACTTAAATCAGCTCCAGCACATCTTCCAATAGTGCATCATCCTCCCAAACTCACTGACTTTTTGATGTGTTTGCGTAACTTCTCTAAACACTTCGTTAGTTCGTTGTCGTCTATGTGTATCTTCAACGAATTTTCACGCTCACGCGCAGTGGCCCACCTTCCCCAGTACAGTTTCCCACAACGAGGGATGTCCGGATGATTTTCACCGATATAGCTCCCAATCGTAGAGTCGCTTCCCTTCCTTCGCGGAAAGCAGTCACAGTCACACTTTCGCTCCAGCTGTGATCACTGCCACAAAGCATGAGTGGTGTGTGGATGTTTCGCGGGCACGCCTGGAATTTTTGCGCGCTTTTTGTTGTTTGGCTTGGGCTGTGAGAGAGTCGCGGGTTCGGTGTGTGAGTGGGGCCTGAAAATTTACTTCGACAGCTATCACCAAGCATTTGAAGGTTCCATTGAACTTGAATAGAGAATATCAACAGATCCTACATCAAGATGTCTGACGGTACGTGGGAAATGAATGGAACGAATGAACTGTGGATTTATGAGATGTTCACGAGAGCAGGAGCTAGCACTGAATTTTTGATGGAGTAGAAGAATATTGAAGATGGACATTGAAGAGTACCAGAGAGGATATTTTACAGAGGATCATAGTGTTTAAAGTGGATTATTGAGCATATAAGACAAACTGTTGAAAGCAAACGGGAGCATTTGGGGAATCGCCAGTCTTGCAGAGTTTCACATATTCAACGTGTCAGGACATATATTGTGAGGAGACCTGAGGTGCCCACCAACAGATCGCAAGATGGCAAGACAACGTACACACACCTTAAACAACCATCTGAATTTATAACGCTGCTCTCAGAAATCCACCCAGTTCACCTATCCCAAATCCAAACAGAGTACTAACACACCATAGCTGCTACTTCCAGAAAGAACAGAATCTTCAAGACCTTCTCTTACAGAGGTGTTGACCTCAAGGACCTCCTTGAGATGCCAACTGAGGACTTTGCCAAGTTGGCTCACGCCCGTGTCAGAAGAAGATTCCAGAGAGGTCTTGCCCAGAAGCCACACGGTTTGATCAAGAAGTTGAGAGCCGCTAAGTTGGCCACCGCCGAGAACGAGAAGCCAGCTGTTGTCAAGACCCACTTGAGAAACATGGTTGTTGTTCCAGAGATGATTGGTTCCGTCGTTGGTGTCTACAACGGTAAGGTCTTCAACACCGTTGAGATCAAGCCAGAGATGGTTGGCCACTACTTGGGTGAGTTCTCCATCACCTACACTCCAGTTAGACACGGTAGAGCTGGTGCTGCCACCAACAGATTCATCCCATTGAGATAAGTCATTGGAAGCTTGTTCTTTCGATATGTCTCTTTGATTTGTATTTAGTAGGTGAAAAAAAACAAAAACGTTAATGAGGTTGTGGTGTAGAGCTACACTAGATTGTAAGATACAAGTTCATTAAAGCGTAGCATGTGTCTATGAAGTGAAGAGCTGTGGTATGGTGTTATGATGGGAGTGTGTTGTATAGGCAGCTGTTGATTGTGTCACGTGGACGACGAAGCTGGGATGTTCATGGCCCTCAGATCGTTGTCCAAGTCTTCTCCAGAGACAGCATTCATACTAGGTGCCTTTGGGAACCCGTAGTACCAGTTCAAACCCACGAGATTGCTGATCTCCTGGTTCACTTGTGCTCTCTGTGTCACCATCTCATCCACATACTCGGGCATCTTGTACTTGTATACAGCCTGCTTGTTGCCCATCTCCTGTCTTTCCTTTGTCACACGGTCCCACTGGTCCATGACACCACGGATGTACTCGCCCTTGAAGTCTGATACCTGCTTGTAGAATTGCTGGTGCACTGCTGTTCTTTGTGCGCGTATCTGGCGATTGATACGCTCGAGCTTATACTTGCGATGTAACGAGGAGAGCTTGGTCTTCTCCTCTCTGTGTGCATCAATCCGGGAGTAAACGGACTGAAGTTCTGGATGCGTACCATCGAGACACATCTCGAGCTCAGATTTGAAACGGGCCATCTTATCTTCGTACAGCGTGTCTCGCAGTTTGGCAAAGTCAATTTCAATATCTGTGAGTGACTGCATGGCCTCTTTCCGCTGTTTTTGCTTTTCAAGCTCTGCCTCTGCCTCTACTTGTTTCTGTTGTTTCTGCTCCTCTGTGAGTTCCTCTTCCTCTTCTTCGTCTTCATTCTCCGCTTCTTCGTCCTCCTCATCACCACCTTCGTTCTCACCTTCTTGCTCACCAGAGCCAGAACCGGAACCAGAGCCGGAGCCCTCTTCGTTCGCAGAGTTCGACTTGTGTCTCTTCACGGGCTCCATCGTGGTATCTTGATGTTTGCGCTTGCCCTTTGTAGCCGCCGTCGTAGTTGAGTCGGAAACATTCGACGACTCAATTTCCTCACTCTTTCTCAGATCTTCCACAACTTTGGAGAAGTTCTCTGCCTGCGAGTCCACCTCGATGTCGCTGTCCTTAGTCTTGTGCAGTTCGTCAATCACCTCCTCTTTGATAAGCGTATCATCGGCGTCTTCGTGCCCGTCCATAGTATCAGAGTCTCCGACAACGACACTCTCACGCTTAATCTTCGCCAGACTCGACAGTTGGGATCTCTTGGGCGTCCCATTCGGCGAGTACATCTTCTCAGTCTCCGCCTCAGAGTCAATCTCACTAAGGTCCGACGACTCATATGAGGCAATACTCTTTGATCTTTCACCGTTGGCTCCTACGATAACCGCCGTGCCATCACCGTTGATTTTAGTATCGCCGTCTGAGTCCCTCGTCGTAGGGTTCGTCTCTGCGTTCTCATCGAATGACTCGTTCTTGAAATACGGCGGCGATGGTGAACTGAGGTCCGTCAGTGGTGACGTTTTGCCCGTGTCACTGAGCCCAGCTTCTGTCTTGGTGTTGTCCACCGTGCCCGTGCCGTTCTCCTTGCTGGCGACTGAGTTGAGCTCGCTCGTCGACGATTCAGCTGTCTTCCCGCTCATTGGTGCAGCTGCTGTGTGTACTGTTTCTTAGCGGTGTCCTTGTGGAGAAGTAGGCACTGTGTATCCTCTTGTGTATATGAGACTTGATCTTGTGAGGGGGTCTTGGAGCTTCTTGTTTCCAGTACCGGTGCCGTGTGTGTCTTTCGCTTCTGTGCCAGTGTCTGACGACTGGGAATCCACTCGATTGTCTCTCTTTTAGACCGAGATGCCTTCAAACTGCTGCTTTTGGTGCCTTATTTGCCTCTTTGGCGTTCTTGTGTTGTTCTATGAGAGAGCCCCGGCTTTAAATTTGACCAGGAGCGCGCACACATAGACACTTGACAAGCCGGGTAATGATATTAACTATGGTGTACGCTCGGATCCGGCCCCGCCCTTAAACAGTACGATAAATTTTTCTAAAGGCGCGATGAGCCTTAATATGAAATCTCTTTCTGATAGTGTTAAAGGAGTTTATAAAGCACACCAGAGATCACGCAGGAAAAGATGGCTGTTGTTGATCTGTTCAAGTCTGCCAAGAAGGATGACTCCATTCTTGGGTTGTTTGCACAGAAGGCCACGGGCCCTGTGAAGAGAAGCGTTACACAGAGAACTGTGATAGAGGTTAAAGAGCAGAAACCCATTGAGAGAGCCGAGGAGATCAGCGGAGGTGAGTCCGCATCTGATGATGATGAGGCTTCCGGATCCGGAGAGGAAGATAGCGAGGTTGAGGAGGAACAGCCTAAGAAGAAGCAGAGAAAGACCAGAGACGAGGACGATGACTTAGAAGACAAGTACATGGAGAAGATCCTCGCAGAGACAAAGGAGGAAAAGAAGGCCAGAGAGGAGGAAGAGGCCAAGGAAGCTGCAGAGGAGGAGGACGACGACGAGAGCTCAGAAAGCGATGACTCAGATGATGAAGTGGAGAAAATTACCACAGAGAAGGCCGGGTCAGCCGCTAAGAAGGTTGATCTTAAAGAGAGCGAGATTGAGAAGGCCGAGAGAACGGTATTCGTTGGTAATCTGAACATGAGCGTAATAACGGCCAAGAAGGACTATAAAGCTTTCAAGAAGCACTTCTCCGAGCACGGAGCCGTGGACACTATTAGATTCAGATCCATTGCATTCAGTGAACCACTTCCTAGAAAAGCCGCCTTTGTTAAGCAGAAGATCCACCCATCGAGAGACTCTGTGAACGCATATGTCGTTTACAAAGAGAAGGATGCCGCTCGTAAGGCTTTGGAATCCAATGGGCAGGTGTTCCTCGAGCATCACTTGAGGGTGGACTCCGTGTCACACCCAGCCAAGATTGACAACAAGAGATCGATCTTTGTAGGGAACTTGGACTTTGAGGAGAAGGAGGAGGAGCTTTGGAACATCTTTGGTGGGTGTGGTGACATCGAGTTTGTAAGAATTGTGCGTGATTCCAAGACCAATGTGGGGAAGGGATTCGGTTATGTTCAGTTCAAGGACTTCCTCTCCGTGACAAAGGCATTAATGCTCCACGAGAAGAAGCTTGGTGAGAAGAAGAGAAAGTTGAGAATCACAAGATCCAAGAAGATGAAACCAACCGCACAGACACAGAACAACTCCAAGGTCACCAAGAGACTCTCGGACGACCAAAAGACAAAGCTGGGCAGAGCCAGACGCGTGTTGGGTAAGGCTGACAGAGCGACCGCTGGAAACGTAGTCATTGAGGGCCAAAGAGCTAAGAAGGGCGACCGCGTTGTCGGTGTCAAGAACGGTAAGGGCCGTGTGAAAAAGCCACGCCATACCAAGAGATCCACGGACTTCAAGAAGGCCCAAGAGAAGAAGTAAACGGCTTTTCATTGCATCCATTTCATATAATTTATTAACAAGTAGTGAGTGTATAGTAGCTTTTATGTGGCGGTCTTAGTGTGGCCCCTACCGCAGCTGTCTGTTTTTCTCCGCTGATAAGGAAAGATTGCAGATCCGGGCTTTGCGTTTATGCAGCCGTCACACGGGTGGGAAATTTAAAAAATGGCACAACTGCCGACTCCTTTTCTCTTTCATTCTCTATATGGGCAGAAGAAAGAAGGAGAAGAAGAGGCCAAACTATGGGGAATAACGCAAGCACGCCCGTCCATCAGAGGGACAACCGTCAGGTGGAAAAGTTCGACTACGCGCTGACGGATGAGGAGTTCGAGATCTTGGACGAGAAGATGGGGAAAGTTCAGATCCACAGTGGTAATGTGTCTAAGTATGGGTCACAGCCAATCGACCTCGCCACTGTGAAGGGATGGGAAACGGAGCTGTTAGCTGATCGCAAGAACCTGCTCACGATCAACGCTCTCACACACAATGCGATCCCGGAGATCATTAAGAGCACCAAGGACATAACCAAGGACAGCGTTGAGGTGTGGAACGTCCAGATCCCACTGGAGGGCAACCCTGTGACGAACCAGAGATCCAGTGGTCGTTGCTGGATGTTTGCCTCTACGTCGTGCTTCAGAATCGCCTACATGAAGAAGTTCAACATCGAGAAGTTTGAACTTTCGCAGAACTACTTGTTCTTCCATGACAAGCTGGAGAAGTCGAACTACCTGTTGACTAACGTCATTGAAACCGCTGACATGGAGCTGGAGTCCCGCGTGGTTCAGTCTATTCTGGGCAACGGTCTTAGTGACGGTGGCCAGTGGGACATGATTGTAAACCTGGTGTCGAAATATGGTCTGGTGCCAAAGTCCGTGTACCAGGACTCATATCATGCCACTAACTCCTCGCCAATGAACTACGTGCTGGTGAACAAGCTGAAAGAGTTTGCTCTTGTGTTGAGAAAGCTGGTAAACTCTAATGCCACTAAGGAGGAAGTGCTGAATGTCAAGGATGCCCAGATGCAGGAGATCTACAACATCCTTGCATTGACATTGGGCCCACCTCCAAAGCCAGACGAGTTGTTTACTTGGGATTACAAGGACAAGGCAGGGACAGTGTCGTCCAAGACGTTGACACCAAGGGCCTTCTCTGAGCTGTGTGATTTGGGAATCCACACTTCGTATTCCCTCATCAATGATCCAAGAAATGAGTACTACAAGTTGTACACTGTGGACAGACTGAACAACATTGTCGGTGGTAAGCCAATTGACTACGTTAATGTTCCAATTGAGGATATGTCCCAGGCGGTGGTTACTGCACTGAAGGCAGGCTATCCTGTTTTCTTTGGGTCTGACGTTGGTAAATTCTCCGAACGTGGATCTGGTATCCTGGACACCAACGCATTTGACTATGAACTAGCATTCAACACCAAGTTGAACTTATCCAAGGCTGAGCGTCTACAAGTGGGCTCCTCCGCAATGACACATGCTATGGTCATCACTGCTGTGCACATAGTTGATGGTGAGGTTCAGAGATACAGAATTGAGAACTCATGGGGTGAAGATGCCGGCAACAAGGGTTATTTTGTCGCTTCCAAGGATTGGTTCAACGAGTACGTGTACCAGGTTGTCACTGACGTCAAGCTCGCACCTAAAGAGATCACCAAAATCTGGAAAAAGGGCGAGTACACTGTGCTTCCTATTTATGACCCAATGGGAGCTCTTGCTTAACCCCTTTTTATTTTTATTTTTTTGTTTATCTTAGCGCCAACTAATGGATGGAAACTTATATGTGGATCGCTACGTAGTCTGCCATCGCATAAAGTGCCAATAGGCGTTCCCAACTTTGCCACTTTGACACAATCTCCACGTATGCCTCTCTGCACAGTTGTGTATCTTTCTCTGTGTAATATCTGTTCACCACCAAAATTCAAGCGGAATATATTCTATGCCTGCTCTTTCCACGCTGAAAAGGTCGCTTTTATCACTAACTCTGCTGCTTGCTGTAGCTGCTGCCGTGATACCGAAAGAGACCATCTGTGCGTTAGGGGATCCATTGGACTGCTACCCTGTGGAATTTGAGCCCACTACAGAGTGGAAAATTATCAGAGAAGGACAAGTGATTCCACCAGGATTGCATATCAGATTGGATTGGCAAACTGGTGTGAAATCTGCGAAATTGGGGGACCCGAACGATTCTGATCTGGGCAAAGTCGTGGTGAACGACGTTGTGGTGAAGGACATCAAAGAAGTGGATGACCACAAGATTGTCAGTTACAGCACTGAAGAGATTGACGAGGCCGAGGAGGACGAGTTAAGTGTTTTGAAGATGGCTGTACAGAGTTCAGAAACTCACATGGAGATGGATGATGCTTTGGCTTATATCACTAATGGACAATACAATGTCCCATCGGAACTGTTGAGTGCACTTGAAGCATTGAGTGAACACTCACATAGCTTGAAAGACGGTATTACCCTTTCAGAGTCTAGAGTGATGTCCCATCTATTGGAATTGACGAACAGGGATAAGTTTGACAACAAAATTAGAGAACTATCACTCAGGGTCATTGCCCAGTCCTTGAGACACAACCCAGAGGCGGTTGCTAATGTCAATGCTAAATTAGTGCTACCAGTGCTGATGAACAGTCTGAGAGAGGAGTCGAATGGTGTTATCCAGAAGAGAATCCTGGGAGTGGTATCGAGTTTGATCCAGAGCGAGGAGAACGCCAATGACTTTGCCGGTGTCAATGGGAAACAGAACATCCTGGATGCATTCCCTAAGCTACATGCAGACTCTCAAGTGAGATCACTGGAGATCTTGGATGATATGAGCAAACACGTTGTTAAGAGAGGTGAGGACTCTGAGTTCAACCAGAGACTGTTTAACGTTATCCAGGAGTCTCTATCGGAGGGTAAGATCTCTGATGATACCTCGTTGGAATCTATCTTTGACAAGCTAGTGGAGCTCAAGAAGTCTAACACTGAATTTAAAGCAGGGCCAAGATTCTTACAATGGCTTGCTCAAGAAGTGCAGACAAGGAAGTTGTCCAAAAGAGATAACGACGATGATGTAAAATTGCATTCGAAACTGCTGGAGGCGAGACACATGGTCTTTGGAAACCCAAATGCCATGCGTAAGGCCTATGCTGACGAACTTTAGACTACTAGGATAACAATATAAAGGCATCATTCATTAAGTAATATCGATCTACTCGCCGGCAGCGTCCAAGAACTTGGGGTCATTGTTGAGTCTCGTTCTGAATTTGTCCCACCACGTGTCAAAGTACTTGATGCTGACTTTGCCATTGTCATCGACAAACGACGTTAGGTAGTTGTAAGCATGTTTAACGATCTTTCCGGCCAAGAGCGCAGTGTTGTTTGGATTTGATGGGGAAATGGCAGCACTGTGAGCTGTCGCTGTGAGCTGCTTGGGCTGTGTGGTAACTCTGGTTTGGAGCATGGCCTCCAGTTGCCTCTCTGCCTCTTCTGCAGGCTCAATGGAGATCCCCACTGTGATGTTGTTCATAGGATCAGTTGCCATGGTCGATGCATCATCTGTTTCCATCTCCATGTCGTCCACGATCTGTGATTGTGTGTGCTGTGCGTTGCTCAGCTTGAAGATGGCACTTGGCTTCTCAGAAGACACGGAACCAAATAGTTTGAAGTCATGGTTAGGCAATTGGAAGAAGATCAAAGCTGTGAACGAAGGGTCCAATTCAACATTTGGTAGTAGGAAGATGGCAACGTGTGACACTTTGGTACCATTCGGAATGCTGATCGCATACTTGTTGGCATCGACCTGTTCGGCCATTTGCACGGGTCTCCCTGAACAGCACGATCCAAACATATCTTAAAGTCTCTCAGCTTTATACCGCACGAATCTTCTCCATGAGCTGGAGTATCGAGAAAGAAAAGTGAAGATTGCAATCGGACTTTATGCTGCCCTGAAGAGTGCGCGTACCACTACCTTTTTTTTTTTCAATACAAATTTCCCCCTGATGGAAATTTTTCATTGTTCTAGAAAGCTCTGGCACCATCTATGTGTTTTTCCTTCCTGTTTTTGATAATGATCAAATCAAGCACAGCTATCAAACTCGAAAGGATTCGAGTGCCCACCATGAGACACAAAGTGGTGGGCTGTTTAAGAAGTTTCGCTTGATGGCAAGGAGGAGACGGACCTGTGTTGTGTGCGGATGCTCTGAGATTCGTTTCGGAACTCGTACTACTACACTTGTTTCTCTGTCTTTTCCAATACGCTGAATGACAGATGATTCGATACAACAGCACCCAGATCAACTCAGAAGTTTTTACATATTTTCCATCTTCGCGTGCTGATGTTCATCAGAATCTTAGTGTGATAGATGAATATGGGAAAGATACTTCTAGACATTCACTCTCTATCTATATAACTTTGGTTACGACCCATGTCGTTGCACATCCTCCTGCAATGAATACGATCTCTTGGTCCTCGGGAAACGTGTGTAGTGTGTTGAAGTAGTCAAACGTCACTGATTCTGAGTTGTTGATGCCACAGTTTCCGTGTTCTCCCCATCCCCAGGTCATAACTTTGCTATCGAGACTGATGATCCCATGCTCACTCCCTACTGTGAATAGTGTGTGCATTGGCTGTTCTTTCGGTATCATCTGGCCATGACTATTGTTACCAATAGATGAGATCTCACCTTGGAAGTTGACAAGGTGCAGTGAGGACCACATTGCATTGAACTGTTTGATATCGGATGGTATACTCTCTCCAATTCCAAAATTGTCTTTACCCAAGATCTTTAGACCCCCAGCACCACTAATAACGGTGAAATCCCTTGCAATATCAAACTGATCAACTGGATATTCAAGTTCAAATTTCCTCGGTTCCCATACTTTACTCTCCTGGGGCTGCCCTAGTTTCCCATTGCGTCCATTACCCCAACCATAGAGCTCTCCGTTTTGTAGTAGTACAATCACATGGTCCAGACATGCTCCAATAGACACAACTGGAGATGGTAGAGAAACATCTATCTTCGTCAATTGATCAGATCGTACCATTTTCTTCCCGAGGGCCAACTCTCCCTTGGGACCATATCCCATTGAGTATATCTCATCTTGGGCATTGACCAGTATGGAGAACTCGTATCCGGCACAGCAGTCCTTCCAATTGCCCTCCAGTTTGGTCAAAGTCCTCACTGTATCCACGTCTTCCGTCAGGCATTGCTTCATCGAGTTGTCTCCACATACAAAGACATCACCAGTGGACAACAACACCAGCGTATGATTCCCTCCGCATGCGATTTTCTTAATACTGATCTCCGTCTCCCAGACTTTCTCTAGAGTATTCAGGTCCTCATCAGTTCCATTCCCCAGCTGATACCTCCCATTCGATCCACAGCAGTACAGGGAATACATCTTCACTTTAGTCGCTTCTAGAAAGAAGCTTTGAAGAGAAGATTCTGTTGCCATGGGGATGTATTTAGTATAGTACTCTAGGCTTCCGTACGCGAAATGGTCGGTGATGCGAAATTTACGCGGTTTCAAGCTACGCGTGCTCTCTCTCTCTCTCTTTCTTTGTCTCTTTGCAAGCGGATCTTAGAGACATATTAGAGAGACGGGACAGGATGCCACCGACGTGGGGAGAGACGCCCGAGAAGAAGCCTGTGATACAGGTGCCAGATTCGTCGCCGATCTCGAGCAGGAACTCGCCGCAGTACCAACACACCAGACTGTTTTCGAAGTCTACGGCTAAGCCATTAGCGGGCGGCAGTTCATCGAGTCTACGAGAGAAGTTTGCATTTAATGGGACGAATATCTTGGGCTCCAGTGGGAACACCGCTGCTGCGCTAGCCAACAGAGACCTCCAGATCCTGCGGGACATGTTTAAGACGGTGACACCGCAGATGGTCAAAGCCGTATATAACACCAAGGCGAACAAGGACCTGAAGCAAGCCAAGGCCATTTTGACGAGCCTGGTGGAGAAGAGAAAGAGAGAGGAGCAGCTCAAGATGATGACTGAGCGCAGCACACCGGAGAGCAGAGCTGTGGAAACTGCCAAGGAGAAGAAAGTGGAGATTGAGATCAGCTCTTCGCCCGACGTGTCACCGCAGAAAATGTCATCGAAAGTGGTGCTTGATAAGAAGAAGACCATCTCAGAGAAGTATTCACACACATACCATAGCAAGCCAGTGGTGGAAAGGGAGATCGCAGAAGAACCCAAGCCTAAGAAGCGGAAACTCGTCAGAGGTTCGAGAAACGAGTCGCCGGTGATTGTGGATGACGATGAAGAAGAGGTGGTGGAAGTGGGCAAGTTCAGCAAAGACCCTATCAACCTTCTTGACGACGAAGAGGAAGAGGCAGAGGAGCCGCTGGACGACCTGGATGACTCGGACGTGGACGAGTCAACGCTGGGAGCTACGAGCGTGGACGTGTTTTGGGATCAGAAGGTTGTGGAGTTCATGAACTCCGCAGAGGACCGTGATATCGCTGATGCAGCACAGTGCCCATTGGAAGTGGCGCAAAAAGTGGTGTCAAGTCGACCTTTTGACTCTGTCAACCACTTTGAGAGCTTGAATTTTACAGAGGCCTCGAGAAAGCGTAAGACCGATGGCGAGGTGTTCAGTGGGAGAGTCAACCAAATTCTCAGAGGATACGGTGCAGTGGACAGTTTGGTGAAGCAGTGTAACAAACATAGTGACATGATAGCTGGGGAGATCAGCAAGTGGGGTGTCAAAGTCCATGGTGTCAATGACGAACTGGAGATTGTGGAGATCGATGTTGATGCTGATGACGACATCTCTGTCTCCAAGAGACACGTGAGGAACGGGTACTTTAAGCATAAACCAAAGCTGCTGGCAGATACTGTCGAGTTGAAGAACTATCAGCAAGTTGGACTGAATTGGTTGAACTTGCTGTACAACAACAAGCTCAGTTGTATCCTCGCAGATGAGATGGGGCTTGGTAAGACGTGTCAAGTCATTGCATTCCTAGCTCATTTGAAAGAAGTTGGGCCTCCTACAAATCCACATCTGATTGTCGTACCTGCTTCTACGTTAGAGAACTGGATGAGGGAGTTTAGGAAATTCGCCCCTTCTCTAGTGGTGGAACCGTACTACGGCTCTCAGATGGAAAGAGAAGACATGAGATATGCACTGAGCGAGAAGTGGGATACGATTGATGTCCTGGTGACGACGTACAACTTGGCCACATCGAGTAAAGAAGACCTCCAGTTTTTGAAGTCAGGTAATTTCAATGTCATTGTGTATGACGAGGGCCATATGTTGAAGAACAGCACGACTGACAGATTCAATAAGCTAATGAAGCTTCGTGGGTCTTTCAGATTATTGTTGACTGGTACACCACTACAGAACAACTTGAGAGAACTGATGTCTCTCTTGGAGTTTATCCTCCCGTCAATCTTTGTGTCCAAGAAAGAAGACCTGAAGTATGTGTTCCACCAAAAGGCCACAACCAAAGACAGCTCAAAGGACTACAACCCTCTGCTATCTGAACGTGCCATCTCCAAAGCCAAGAAGATGATGGCTCCGTTTATCCTTAGAAGAAGAAAAGACCAGGTATTGCAACACTTACCGCCAAAGATCTGCTCCATTGAGACGTGTGAACTGTTGGACGAACAACGCGAAGTCTATGCTAGAGAAGTGGAGAAGGGCATAAGAATGAGAGAGACGAAGACTACAAAGATCTCTAATATCCTAATGGCACTGAGAAAAGCCGCCATCCATCCATTACTGTTCAGATTCTGGTACGACGATGACACCATCAGAGTAATGAGTAAAGAGATCATGAAAGAGCCCGTGTACAGAGATGCCAATGCAGAGCTTATCTACGAAGATATGGGAGTGATGACCGACTTTGAATTACACAACTTGTGCTTGAAGTTCCCGAGCATCTCGTCTTTCCAACTGGACGACTCATACTTCATGAAGTCTGGTAAGATTTCTGTGTTGAAGGGAGTGTTGGATGACATTGTCGTTAATGATGGGAAAGTTCTAGTGTTCTCCATGTTTACACAGGTGTTGGATATCCTTGAGGTTATTTTATCACAATGGAACATCAAATTTCTCAGGCTTGATGGGTCTACCGCAGTGGATATCCGTCAGGATTTGATTGATACATTCTACGACGACGCCACTATCCCAGTGTTCCTTTTATCCACTAAGGCCGGTGGATTCGGTATCAATTTGGTGTGTGCCAATAATGTCGTCATCTTTGATCAGAGTTTCAACCCACACGATGACAAACAGGCAGAGGACCGTGCGCACAGAGTTGGCCAAGAGAGACCAGTGAATGTCATTCGACTGATTACCAAGGACACAATTGAAGAAAGTATGCACTTGTTGGCACTTAACAAACTAGAGTTGGACCAGAGTATGAGTGGAGAGCAGATTGAGTCCAAGGCTGCCTCGTTCATTGACAAGATGGTCTTTGACAATGCCACTACGAAGAGTGGACCGACAAACGAGAAGAAGCCTAGCGTGTTGGAGACACTAAAAGATAAACCCGAAGCACCAAAGGACGGCCAACAGGAAGATCCGATTGTTATACAGTAGGTCTACTGTATAAATGCATCATAATCATCATATTAATCACTTGTTACACTTCTCCAACTCCTCCAGTTCCTCCACGGGTTTCTCGCCCATTGGAGTGATTCTGTAGCAGTGTCTCGTGGCACCGGAGTCCCAGTCAAAAGTGGCAGTGTGAAGTACCCTTCTGTTGTCCCACACGACCACAGTGCCCGGCTCATAACGTGCTCTGATTTGTAGGTCAAACGAGTTGTTAATGTGGTCGGTCAAAAGATTCAGAATCGCATCTGACTCTTCCTTCTTGAGACCTTCAATGTCCTTCATAAAGAATCGGGAGACGTACAGAGCCTTCTTCTTAAGAACAGGGTGGACTCTCACCAATGGATGCGTCACAGTGGAAGGAGGGCGCCTCTCAATACCACCCTCTTGTTTCGACTGATTAGCCTGATCCACCGAGGAGTGTACTGCCCTGAGTCCCCTAATCATCTCCTGGAATAGCGGACTCAATCTGTCGTACGCTTCCACACAATCTGCAAATATGGTGTCACCACCTGTCTCTGGGCCTTCAAGCATAGTGAAAAACGTGTAAGATGGGGTATACTGATCAAACGTACAATCAGAATGCCATTGGTCCTTGAGTGACAATCTCCGATGGAATACCTTCTGGTACTCATTCGGGTCATTGCGACGATACGTGATGTGGAACTCCGGGTATCCCAGTGGGGATCCCGACGAGGCATGAGTATGCAATGGACCAAAGTGCTGAGCAAACTGCTTGTTAAATTCTAATCCTCTGTCTTTCAAGTCTTGATCTCTAAAGACGGCTACTCCTCGCTGGGCCACAAAGAGTGCCAGTTCATCTTTACCCTTGGAGCTCAACTGAGATAGCTGTACACCTCTAACCTCTGACCCGAGCTTTGGACTCAGCTTGGACACTTTGTGTGTGCCACTGAAGAGGTTCTTGAGTGATGGATCAGCAAACAAGCCCGGGTCTCTGTACTGGACATTAAAGTCATTAGCATAGGGAGGGAACTGCTCCCTTGGGTCCCAGGTAGGAAGCCACTCCGGGTACTTGGAGCTCAGATACTCCTTATCACCGACTCTCAGTACACCAGTCTGTGGATCAATGACGTCCTCGCCCTTCCTGAAGTGGATGTCCAAGTTGGAGAATGACGCCCCACCAGCAGTGGTGAGGTCCGTGACGTTGATTGTCGCTCCCTTAGTTGTAGCAGTGGTAGTAGCGGTCACCATATTGTATATTTGTATTGAAGAGAGCAATTTTAATACCCTCTGAGTAAGGATCAAGTGGAGTTTATATATACCTGAGCAACTAGGAACCACAGTTTTGGTGGCTAATGCAGTTTGAGGTACAAACTTTCTTTTAGGAGAAGATCAATTGAGATATATGAATATATGGAGCTATATATCAGCCAAGCGGGGGGAAGAGGCAGTATGCTAGATTCCCATAAGCTGACACCTTGAAAGTCACATACATTCTACATAAATATCGTCTCTATATTCATCTGCGCCAGGCCTTCAAGAAGGCCGCACTAGTATTAATTTACCCCATATCTGTGGCGTGATGTGTGGCGTTCTTCGCAGGCTGATTTTCCCTATTGGGCGGAATTGAAAAAAGTGACACATTATATAAGAAAAACTTAACACTACGTTGCACTCAAACTTGTCATCACACGTGAAATTTATAAAGTCATGAATCTATGCTTTTTCTGGTTGCTCCTTCTTCTTCTCATGCAGGTTCATGATCTGCTGTTGCCACATCTCTACTGCTTTTGCGTCGTCAACAGTTCTTTGGGACTGCTGCTTTTTAAGCGTCCCATCAATCAGTCTCTGGATCTCCACAATGCGTGCGTCAATGTCTGGATCGACGCCCTTGTGATTGTAGTCATACAACTGCTGTTTCAGTGTATTCCCGATCTTGTTGAAGTCGTGCGTGATGTTCACATTCGGATCTCCCAACGTATAGTCCACCTGTTTGGCGTACTCTCTTGTCAACTGCTCTTTCATCAGTTCTCTTTCCTTTGCCAGCACCTCGGCAGTGTCAACACCATCCAGTGCTCTAGACTCCAGTTTCATCTGGAATAGGTCCTGGTAGATTGGATAAAAGTGTCTGTTATTAAACAGTTCTTTCAGCAGGGATTCCTTCTCGATCTCTCCCATAGACTCATCCAAAATGATGGCCCTCTCCTTTTCATGTAGTACAGAAGCATCCCAGGAGCGGCGGAATGCCCTAAGCACGCGATCATCGTCCAACAACGAAAGTGATTCCTGCTGTGTTATGGAGTTGAAATCCCTCGTGGACCCACCTTTGATCTTATCAAACAAGATTCCATGTGGTACCCACAGTCTCAGCGATGGAACAAAGATATGACTCCGGAAGTCAGCGGCGAGTTGTGGTTGTGTCTTATATTCTCTCTGCAAGAGCATAGTATCCTGGTTTGGAATATAGACCTTAGTCTTGTCCAGATATGTCATTCTCAAAGGTGACAACTCATCCAACACGTAAATATGCTCATTACGACAGTTGTAGATATGAAGTCTGTTGTTCACGTCCCACTTCTCCTCTAAGGTACGTGCTTTAGTCAAACCCGTTGCCTTCCTATTTCTCAACTCTTTGACCTTCTTCATTCTTTGGGCAAACACAGGGTCGCCTTTGAACAACTCAACCTCTTCACCCTCCGTCAGAAAACTGTAGTAGTCATCCATCACCACATTCGGGTCTTTAGACTCCACTTGGAGATCCGCGGGCAGAGTTTTATACTCCTTGAGGTATCTCACAGGCAAGGAGTTAGGAGCCACTCCTAGAGCCGTAATGTCAATGAAGAACCCGGTGTTGGTGTCAATGAAACGACCATCGATTCTGTTGAGGCCGTTTCCCTTGGAACGATGGGTGATGGAATTCGTAGTATCCAAATAATATCGACCGTATCCGTACTCCGGGTCCTCGACAATAATACTCGAGTTATAAAGCTCTGCCAACCGAGCAAAGTCCTTGAAGGGCATCTGAATATCTAGATCGTCGTCCCATGGAAATCCCACACCATTAAACTGATGAGCCAATAGAGCACCGTGCGCTACCCATGAAATGATACCCGAGTTAGAAGTGAGTGCAAACCACGTTCTCAACAGTCTTGTGAGCACAGCTTGCCTTTGCTCTTCAGAGTACTGACCATTGTTGAAAAACCTGATATCGAAATGCCCACCGTTGATGTTCATGCCTGCGGTAGTGCTGAGCATTGCTTCATTCAAGTACTTCTTGAGCGCCTCGTCTTTGGTGTACAGTGAGTTTTGCAAGGACTCCTGAAACGCCATTTCAGAGCGGGTCTTTGGCTCATGTGTCCTTAGGTACTCTGGTGCATCAAATATGAATCTTTCGTGTGTCAGATTGAGCCTGTACTGGAAGTCCAACTCATGTAACATCTTGTCGGGTAGCTTGTCCAACAAGTCTTTGTAAACCGTCATAATGTCTAATGACGACCCACGCTCTTGAACAAGCTGCTGGACATACCCAGTGTTCACCATGTTGTACACCTGCTTGTCATCCTGGTCGTCGTTTCTCTTGACGTTCAATTGGAGATTCCCCTTGGACGTAATCAGCACAAGCGAATTAGGAGATGGGGCCTCACTATAAAGATATGATCTTCCATGGATTGTCTTCAGATTTGGGCGACCTTTGAACATCTGGCCAAAAATACGAAATCCTGGTTGGCTCTGGGTGGTATCTGTACGACAGTACTTGTCACATAGGGAAAGCTCTATGCTGTTCCGTACTCTGGTCGCTCTCTTATCCAACCGTGGCTGTATTACGGGCATCTCCTCATTCTTCTTCTCTTCTGCATTTACTGGGTCTGCCGACTTGTCTTCTGATTTGTTTACCTTCACTGGCTGCGAATTGTGCAATGAGTCAATCTTCTTCTGTAGCTGTGTGGTCTCGGACTTTCGTAGTGATTTGCGGCAAACAAACTCACACGACGGTTTATCCTGCGGTGGGAGCTCAATATAGCCATTTAAAACAGTCAAATCAGCCCAGTCGTACCACGAGAAGGGAAGCTCCAGCTGGTTTAACTGCCCACCAGTCGATTCGAGCTGCTTGACAATCTGATGAAGGAACACCGCATTGGTGAGTCTCGGGTCGTAATCATACACCAATGGTTTCTCTGAGTGGAAGATATCGGGCACAGTGTACTCATGCATAATCCTTGTGCTCAAGTGATTAGCGAGTGCAACCTCCTTGCCTATATCGTTCTTTGAAGTGCTCGTCGTTCTGTATTTCAGGCCTTGGAACTTATCTGCAACGGCAGCCATGCTATTGATCATCTCATGAGAGTCGTATCGCATAAGCGACAGAATGGCGCCGTTGATCACGATGATGACCAGCAGAAAGGGCACCAAACGCGAGCGCCTGAGACGCACTAGATTCTTCGGTAGTGACATCTGCGCCTTCGATCACCACCCCCCTCTGTTCTGCCAATATGGATATGAAATATAGAGGGCAGCAGAGCCCTGCCCTTTATATGGCCCTGGGTCGCGCGACTGGGGCTTATGATGCCCGATGGCTGTAATTTGCACCTCAGCCGATGAGCCTTGTCGTTGATCTCCGCTGCTTGTTTTGAACTTGTGAGTTAAGGTACTGGAGAGGCGCCCCTAACAAAGCCAACCACTTCGCAGATTAGCTTGATGTCAAAGGTTTTTTTTTTTTACCTTGGATCAAGAGAGTCCATCTCTCCCCTGGTTTATCTTTTCAGGTACAAAACTTTGCTTGGCGCTGAAGATTCATGTGAGGTCATCATACAGGTGTTGGTGCGCGGGCCTCCGACAAGAGAATTTAGCCGAGAGCCGGAACCGGGGTTTTGGGTTGTGCGGTTACTTGTTGATTGTTGGTAGTCTACACTAAATAGTAAACAACACCATGCAAACTTTAGCATATCGGATTATAGTCTTTCGCAAAGTAAACAGTATATACCCCCCCCTGTACGGGCTTACGAGCTCCGGAAAGGCGAAGAACTGATGCCAATCACCTCATGAGAGCCAATACCATCAGAATCAGATGCAAAGGAATCAGAGAAATCTATATCCTCAATAACTTCTTTAGCAGGTGATAGTTTCGGATTATCGTCCAAAGCAGGCCCCCTTTTTTTCGCTATCTCATCATTGTCATCCGATAACAAAGAGTGCACCACCTGTAGCTTACCACCAACTTTCTCCAATGTTGGTTGCCGCTCTGATGGACGGAAGAACACCTTCTTTTGTCTCTTCTTCATGTCATCTCTATCTTGGAAGTCCACCGTTCCATCAGGCAGTGAAAACTTCTCTTTTGATTCGAGTTCCTTCTTCAATTGTGGATTAGTGTCAACGACTTTATATGACACAGTGACTTCTGGTCTTGGTGGTGTGGGTATGCTTTTTTTACTCCGGCTGGCAACTTGTAATGGGGACTGAACGATCTCGGTCAGGACATCACCCGAAGAGATTGTCTTATCCGGTGAGTATCCAGACTTCACAAAAGATTTATGTTTCTGTGGTATCATTGGTGCCTGTCTCTTTTTAACAGGTCGTTCCAAATGTTTCCCTGTATCCTCTTTCTCTTCATCATCAGAGTAGATTACGCTCCAAGTCAGCGATGGTCTATCAAGAATATTGTCAAAATTTCTTAGCTTAGATGAAGTTCTCAGGGCTCTTTGACTCTGTGATAACACTGGCTTACCTTTCTTACCCTCAATCGGAACAGTCTGGGCAAATGACAGCATACCCGGTGGAGGTGGTGGCAGCTCATTGGATTCCCTTTGCGGCGATGCCCTTAGAGAACTTACATCAGTATAAGTTCTTTTCATCGAGGACGGGATCTCTTGCCCCGGCATTAGTGTAGTGGTGGATCTCTTCAACTGTGGTATAGCCCTTGTGAAATCCGGCTGCTTCGGCCTTGGTGGTAAGATCTCTCTCTTCTGTGTGTTCTTTGAAGGTGATAGCTTTTCAGGCGATAACACTCCCTGTGTCCTTGGTTTTGTTGATGGAGGTAATCTTCTCTTCCTTGGACTCTTGGACGGACTCTTCTGCGCTTCCTTCTCAGCTTGTAGTCCATAGAAACTGTTGGCAAGTGATAGTGGTAACAACCTCATAGAGATCGAAGTGAGATATCCCTTGGCCAAAACATTCGGGTCGATGTATAACCCCTCCATCTTGAACTCTGGGAATATGGAATGTCTAAGGGACACAACGCCGGCATCACCTGGGATATTCCTAAGACGTACCCTTTCGAGCCTGATCAAGTCTGAGTCTTTCCAGTTCAAAGAGTGGTGTTGTAGCAGATACTTCAAGAGATAGCACCTTGTCCATTCCTCTGCGAGGTGAACTTTCTTATCAGTAACATTCAATGGATAGTTGACGAAGGAGTTGAAAAGGAACTTGAAATCCATCAATGGGAATAGCTTTGTAGATGCATTATTGGTACAATCTGTCCATTCAAATACCAGGGGGCATACCAATGGTTTGTAGTACAGATTTACAACAAAATCCGGCGCCCATCCATCCAATGTGATCTTTTCGTTCCTCCCAAAGAGTTCCTTGGGGTTGGAAGAGACAAGTTTTGATACTCTCTGTTGAAGTTGTTGATATTGCTGTTTTTTCTCCATTGGTGTGATCCCAGATTGTGTATAAATCTTTGCCAAGTCTTCACTGAAGTCATCCAACTCGGCATATTCAAATGTTGCACTGTGGATTTTCACATATGGAGTACCACATAGTGCAATCTGTGAGGCACGAGACTGTCCCAACTTCACAACACCGTTGTTGTAGTCTGCGCCTAACAAGATCGAGAAGAAAGTCATGCGGTTTGTGTCAAAGCCAGCCTCTCTTTCCACCTCGTCAATATGTACCGGTGTGACCATAAACTGCGAGCTCTTCTTTGTCGACTGGTTAAACTTGGAGCTGCTCGGTAAATCCTCTTCGATCTTGGAGAAATTACGCAACACCGCAGTGGCACCATAGGACAACGTATCTGTGTCATTACTCACGACGTAATCGACAATGCCTTCCCTTTGAAGCCTGGCAGCCTCGGCTTCTCCATCCGCAGGTGATTCAACGTATGTGATGTTCCACTCTCTGAGCATTTTCTTCACCGCCTTCACTTCGGGCCCATCCGCCGAGTTGAAGTTGCCCTGTTGGAGTATGTGCATGATGTTCTCCTGGTATGTCTCAAAATCCCTGTCCTGTAATAGTGATTCATCCGCCGTAGACCTTTTGAAGCTTGGCTTGAACTTACCGTCAAAGACATAGACAAATGAGACGTTGAGGGAGATCAAGAGCCTCGTGCGGGACAGGAAGAGTGACAACACCCTGGCCACGAGCATATCTTGAGTGATTGCGTG
The DNA here is from genome assembly GCA_030567055.1 of Petasospora taoyuanica. Classification (NCBI taxonomy): domain Eukaryota; kingdom Fungi; phylum Ascomycota; class Saccharomycetes; order Phaffomycetales; family Wickerhamomycetaceae; genus Petasospora; species Petasospora taoyuanica. Next base: position 700,601 of record JAKUBZ010000001.1, read on the forward strand.
CTCCTCCGCTGCTGTGATACCTGCCCTGCTTTCGAAGACCCATTGATAGGCGTCAATTGCCAGACGAACAGGTTGACCTTGATGCCGCTGATACCATTCTTCAACAAAACCTTCAAAAGTCACACGTTTGCCAAACCCATGCCTTATTACGTCCCATAGTACTGGAACACCCATTCTTTGTCTCTGGGTATCACCCTGTAGCAGCGATGTGTCCTTGCTTCAAAAAGTTTGTGTAAGAGGCCGATGTGATGTGATGTGATGAATCTACCCCGGAATATCATGTAAACATTACATAAACATCGACAGTTTAGGTAAGCAGAGCGCGAACTTTCAACCGCTACAGATCGGGAAATGTGGTACGATCGATCAGCATTGTTCGATATGGGCGATATGGGTGTGCACTGTGATGAATATAGATGGGATTGACTCATTTTTCGAAGATATATATATACCTTAGCCTTATATATGGGCCTCAATTTTGGCTTTGAGAAGCCCTACACGCGCGTATGATTTCCTCCATACCCATGTCTAAGAATCAAGATATTCAAGCCCCAACTGTATAGACACGCGCATATCAACACCATCAAATGCCCATCATATTCCCTTAATTATTTTAGCATACATGGATGGTTTGGGACACTGTAATCTATCGGAGATAGGTTAATTCATCCGACGGACCTTAAACAATTAGCGGATAGTACGGCCTGGAATGGGGCGTATTGCATATATGGCCTGTCCCAGGCCCAACATCCTCGGCTCAGTCTTTTAGCAGATCGATCTAGTTGCACTTTGATGTGCCATATCCCCCATAGCGCAGGCCCTAGTTTCTAGCATTCGAGCCAATGCACCGTAATGGCGCTCTGGGGAGGGACGCTCGCAGGGGGCGCTAGAAGTTCTCTGCTGCTGTAGTTTCCCTGCCGCAGAGAGACAAGTCTGTTCATCAGATGCGTGGCACTGCGAGCTGTAGGCCATTATGTTACCGGATTAGGCAGTTGAGCGTGGAATAGGCTGTCAGACGCGGATCCCAGCACGACAAACTTTAGAGGGCGATCACTATATGCCCTTTGCCTCAAATGAGAGTAACTCAGATAATCATCTTAATTGTGGTTAGTTTAAATCAATTGAAGAGTCTACGTTATGATACAATTACTATCGTTCATTCAACATCTCTGGGGCAAAAAAACAAACAAATCACCCAGATCTCTGCCCGAAGTTAGACTCCAGCGCGAGATCCCAGAAACCCGGTTAGGTCTCATGCACGGACGCGCGTCATCAAAGATCGCTTTGACTACGCACATGTGCTCAATTCAAGAGAAGATCCCTGCCATATGTCGACGTATGTGGGTTTCCATGTCATATAAAAGAGCGGTCGGTGGCCCCCCTCGCCCCTCTCTTCATCTTGCGTTGCTAACTCTCCTTTTTAGAATCAGTACATACAATACATAAGTTCCATTGTTTGAGAGGAGACACACAATGACAACGCTTGATGGGCATAGATTGCACAGAGACATCACGCAGTCAACATTACACTCGCCATCCACAGAAAGGTCATCGAACGCCGATGATATCTTGTCAATAGGCTCATCGGACCTCATGCCCAGTGCAAACATCGATGGCCCTAAGTTCGATCAACAGTATGTGACGCACAAGGGGAACGACAGGTTCAGCTCGTCAACAGAGGTGTCGCATGCCAGTACGATAGCTGCAGAGACGGTTGATTTCTACAAGCTGGAAGCACTCGATATCAAAGGTGAGGTGTTTGAATTCAGTCAGTTGAAGGGGAAATACGTGCTGATTGTGAATATCGCTACGCAGTGCGCTGGTGCACATCAGTTGAAAGATCTCGAAGGGCTATACCAGAAATACAAATCCGAAGGTCTGGTTATATTGGGATTCCCATCAAACCAGTTCTTCCAGGAGCGCTCAAAGGAACCAGAGAAGATCGCACAAGTGTGTGAGCGTCGCTGGAATGTCACATTCCCATTGATGGAGAAGATCAGAGTCAACGGGAAGGGACAGCATCAGGTGTTCAAGTACCTCAAGGACCACAAAAGAGGATTCCTCCACACGCGCAGGGTGAAATGGAACTACGAGAAGTTCTTGGTGGACAGAGAGGGCAACATTGTGGAGCGCTACTCTCTGTTCCAGAAACCAGCCAAGATCGAAGAACGCATTGCCGAGGTGATCCAGAAGGAGAAGGAAGAACTCAAGAAGCGTATTGACAAGGCTAAAATTGTACTGGCAGAGAACCAGCGTATCATCTACATCTGATGTTTCTTTTTGTTTTTTTTGGCTTTTGTTTTCCCGGGTTTATTTCGTCATTCTCTTATATTAAAGTCCATCTGTTTAGGGGGCACCACGGTTCGGTTATCTATATATATATATTGTAAGTTTACTACACGGCAGAGACTCTTGATATAATAAATTGTTTAGTATACACATGACAACGTAACAATGCATTACTCGATACCAAAGACAGGCTTCAAACTCTTGATCAGGAGCCAGTCATCTCTTGGCACTGTCGAACGGAAAGCTGGGTCCTTCAAGGTGTCGATGGATTTACGCGTCAATAGCGAGTACAAGTTGTCCTTCTCATCCACATGACGGCCCCACACTGGCTGGGCAGACGATGGGTTCTCCAAACGCATAGCCACACCAGCAGCGGTCTGTCCCTTCTTGACAATGTCCACAGACTTGTGATTCACCTCGAGGGAACTCACCTTTCCTAAAACCATAGGCACTCTCTGCTTAGTCTCAGGGTCCATCTTCACAGCACAGATTGGAGTCCCGATTCTCACGGAGCCTTCCAATACGTCGACACCGATGATCATTGGGTTACGCTTGTTAATGATCTGGATCGTCTTCAAGACACATGGGAAAATAGCAAACTCCAAGAAGTCCTTACGACGCTGCTCCATGAGCTTCTCCTGGTATGCAGTGAAGGCATCGAACAAGTGGTAGATGATATCAGCGGAGAAGATCTTCACGCCTTGTTCGTCGGCGTACTGTTCCGCCTCCTTGTCAACCTTCACGTCGAAACAGAGCATCACAGCGTACTCCTTGGCCTTGTCCAACATCGTGGTGGCCTTCATCACATCACGCTTGTAGACTGGACCCAAACCGATAGACATAACTGGAATCTTCATATCCTTCAAGAAGTCCAAAAGAGCCTCGAGGGAACCCAAAGTAGAAGCCTGGACAGTAACACCACGGCCACTCTTATCCACAGAGTCCAACAGACCAGTTAAATCATCCATCACTTCTTCCATCATCTCCTCCTCGTCATCGTCCTCGCCGACAACCAACAGACGGGAACCGGCAACGGCCTTCTCCAAGTCGTTGGCAGCAATCTTCACACCAAGGGCAGCCTTGACTTCCTTGTGGTGCATGTATTCGGACTTGATACGTAGTTCACGGGCAGGTGGTGGTGTTAACAGCGCACGGATCGTTGTCGCAATAGGGCCGTTCATACCACACAACACAACACGGTCACCTTCTCTCAACACACCATTGGACAGGATAACATCGATAGTGTAACCGAAACCTTCGACAACCTTGACTTCCAAGATAGTGGCCTCGACCTCGGTCAAGTACATCAACTGCTTGGACATTCTCTTTTGTGTGAGCTCCAAGAGCAACCACAACAGATCTGGAACACCTTCACCGGTGACGGCAGAGGTCGGCACAATCGACACGTACTTGGACATGTTCTTGTTGTCAAAGTAGAGCTCGGAGTTCAAACCCTGCTCAGCCAAAGCGACCTTGATCTCGGTGTATCTGTGCTGGAACTCGTCCTGCACAGACTTGGCCTGCTTAGCGAAAGAGTCTCTGAAAGAGTTGTTTGCAATTGGTTGCCAGTCGTACAATCTATCAATCTTGTTAAGAGCGACAACGAATGGAGCCTTTCTGTCACGCAAAAGCTTGATCGACTCTATAGTCTGCTGCTCCAGACCGTGCATGATGTCGATAACCAAGATGGCAATGTTACACAAAGAGGAACCACGAGAACGCAAGTTAGTGAAGGACTCGTGACCTGGTGTGTCGATAACAAGCAAACCTGGAACGTCAAAGGTTTGCTTCTCGTATTGAGCCATCACAGCAGTCTTCTGCTTGATGGAGTCAATTGGGAAGTAAGTTGCACCGATCTGCTGGGTAATACCACCGGCTTCACCACCCTGAACGTTAGTCTGACGAACCTTGTCAAGCAACTTGGTCTTACCTGTATCAACGTGACCCAGGATACAACAGATTGGAGAACGGAGGTCGTTGACAGGTGGAGGAGCGTTCTTCTTGGACTTCTTCGAGACGGCCTTCTTCTCAGCCTCCGCCTTAGCAGCAGCTTCTGCAGCAGCCTGGGCCTCAGCTTCTGCCTTGGCCTTAGCCTCGGCTTCCTGTTTAGCCTTCTTCTCAGCAACAGCCCTAGACTTGGCCTCGGCATCTTCGTCGTCACCTGATTCGACGTCCCAGTCCTCAGCAGTGGCCTCAGCGGCAGTCTCCTCTTCCTCCTGATCCTCATCGTCGTCCAAGGCCATGTTCTCCCAGTCGTCAACCAGGGCCTCGTCTTCATCTTCCTCGGCCTCAGCAGCAGCCTTCTTCTTGGCCTCCTCCTCTTCTTTCTTCTTCTGCTCGTCGGACTTGGTGCTCTTCTTCTTTTTAGCATATGTGACCTTCTTCTTTGGTGCATCAGAGCCAGCGTCCTGAAGACCTGCAACCTGGATGTTACCGGCAGCTAAGAGAGCCTCACGACGACGCTCCATGAGTTTCTTCTCCTCCTTCTGCTTCTTGGTCAAGAGCTTACCCTCGGCCTTGAGCTTCTCACGTTTGAGTCTCTCCTTCTCTCTCTTGATTTCACGCTGGGCTTCCTTCTCAGCTTCCTCCTTCTCAGCCTTCTCCTCTTCTTCCTTGGCCAATCTGTCCTCCTCCTCTTGCAGGCGGCGCTCCTCCTCCTCGAGCTGCTTCTTCAGCTCAAGCTGGCGCTTCAAGGCAGCGAGACCGGCTGGGGCCTTCTTACCCTTTGCAGCGATCTTTGGAGCAGACTTTGGAGCCTCCGGTTCTGGAGCTGGGGTAGTCTCCTGCGAGGCTGAATCGGAGGTCTTTTGCTGGTCCTTGGTATCCTTCTCCTGGGCTTTCTTTCTTGCGGCAAGCTCTTTCTTACGCTGCTTTTCCTTCTCCTTTTTCTCCTTTTCCTTCTCCTTCTTGGACTTGATCACCAGACCTCCTCCGGATGCCTTCTTCTCATCATCGGCAGCCTTTTTCTGTGCCTTCTTGTCCTTGTTCTTCTTCAGAGTGGCCATGAAGTCAAAGTCGTCAGCAGTGGCCTCCTCGGCACCAGCAGACTCCTCCTCGACAGGGGCAGCTGGAGTGCCAAACTCCTCTGCTTGAGGCTGTTCGTGCTCCTCGTCCCAGAAGTCGTCACCTCCTTTCTTTCCCTTTTTGTCTCTGTTTAAGGTCGTTAGCAATTGCTTTATGGCAAATCTCACAGATCGGACTTACTTCTTAGCCATTGCGATGGTCTGTCAAATCACCTCAAAGGAATTGTTGAACAATATTCCCTCTACACCGTCTCTTCATTCAACCCATTTGCAGGTCTCTCTCATCAGCGCGAACTGCCAAAGTGAAGAATTTTTTTTCGGTTGGCGCACACGCAGGGGGATGAAAAGAGTGAAGAGCTTGAAGATTCAGCAAGTGAAAGAGTTCCTCTTTTGATTCTAATTACATAGAAGGAGGAAGTAAGAAGTAAGCCAAGATGACGACTGTCGAGAAGATCAAGGCCATCGAGGATGAGATGGCCAAGACGCAGAAGAACAAGGCCACCGAGTACCATTTGGGTCAGCTTAAGGCCAAGCTGGCCAAGTTGAGACGTGAGCTCTTAACACCAACGGGAGGCGGTGGTGGTCCCGGTATTGGGTTCGACGTTGCACGTACTGGTGTGGCGACAGTGGGGTTTGTGGGGTTCCCGTCCGTGGGTAAATCCACGCTGTTGTCGAAGCTCACTGGTACACACTCCGAGGCGGCAGAGTACGAGTTTACCACGCTGACCACCGTTCCTGGTATTATTCGTTACAAAGGTGCAAAGCTCCAACTTCTGGATTTGCCAGGTATTATTGAGGGTGCCAAGGATGGCCGTGGCCGTGGTAAGCAGGTCATTGCCGTGGCGAGAACGTGTAATCTGATCTTCATCGTGTTGGACGTGAATAAGCCATTGGCACACAAACAGATCATCGAAAGGGAGCTCGAAGGTTTCGGTATCCGTATCAACAAGCAACCACCTAATATCCTTATCAAGAAGAAGGACAAAGGTGGCTTGAACATTACAAACACAGTGCCATTGACACATTTGGATAAGGACGGTATCAGAGCCGTTATGGCGGAGTATAAGATCAACTCTGCGGATATTGCATTCAGATGCGATGCCACAGTGGACGACCTCATTGACACATTGGAGGCCGCACAGAGAAAATACATCCCAGCGGTGTACGTGCTGAACAAGATTGATTCGTTCTCTATCGAGGAGTTGGACTTGTTGAAGCGTGTGCCGAATGCCGTACCAATCAGTTCTGGTCAGGAGTGGAACCTGGACGAGTTACTCGAGGTGATGTGGGACAGACTCAACCTAGTGCGTGTCTACACAAAGCCAAAGGGTAAGATGCCCGACTTCTCCGAGCCCGTGGTGCTGAGATCTGACCATTGCGCAGTTGAGGACTTTTGTAACCAGATTCACAAGTCGCTTGTGGACGATTTTAGAAACGCCGTTGTGTACGGTGCAAGTGTCAAGCACCAGCCGCAGTACGTTGGTCTGACGCACCAATTGCAAGACGAGGACGTGATTACCATCTTGAAAAAGAACTGAACGCATAAGCGGTGCCATGTCCATACCGCGTTGTGTATCTCTAATGTCATACATATATCTACACTGTTGACCGTAGTAAACCATTTAATACACCGAACCGAAATGAAACACAACCATATAAAGGGGTAAAAAAAAGACCCCATCCCTGTGTGAGGCTGCTTATGCAGCCGGACTGTAATTTTGTATATATAAACTCAGACGAATGTTCTCTTGAGCACTCTTGGGCTCTCAATCTCTGCCTCTTCGTGGTCTGTGACGTCTGCGGCGGATCTCTTTGTCTTGAGCGTAGGCATATGGCCAAATTGCTTCTGTGCCTTGTTGGCGATCTGGAACTTCACGAGCTCATTAGCAAAGAAGCCCATCTCGTCAAACTCACGCACACCTGGTCTGATAGACTTTAGGTAGCTGAAAGCCTGTGCAATGTTACAGTTGTGAGCATCGATGACGAGCGATAGCACAAAAGACGAGATCATGTTGTCGTTACCGTTGAGAGAGAACAACAGAATTCCCGCCTGTGGGTCCTTTCTCTGTGCGATGTGAATGAGCTCCAGGAAGTCAGCAATGGTTTTCTGGAAGTCAATGTGTGTGACGACAGCGTTGGAGATCTTCTGATCTGACAGCGCAGTGACGTTTGGTGAAAACTTGGTGTTGAATCTCATGAGGCAGTCGCCCTCGTCATCTGTGAGCTTCTGAATGTTGAAGTGTGGATCGATGCACACGCAGCAGAATAGTTCACTGGACAGATCTTTCAAGTAGTAGCAGCATTTTTGCGATGGTAGCACACCGATGATGAGCTTGATGTTGTTCTTACCCAGGAACTCATGCTGAGCCACCGAGTTCAGTGGGCCTAGCCACACGTTATTCGTAATTTTCTGAGGTTGGAGCTGGTTGACGGCATTGGCCAATGCGTGCTTGTTCTGGAAGTCTGACATTCTTGCTGATTGAGCCGTTTTCTTCTTCTCAATTTTGAAGAGACTGACTGACGCGTCGTGTGAAATGTTATTAGGCGAGGACCCCAAATGTGTCAACAGAGACGAACAAAGAGCGATGAGCTGTTTGTGGGATGTGCGATATGACGGGTGTGTCGGTACGGGTCTGGGTGTAGTTGTGTACCAGTAGAAGCCCCACTTGTGTTAGATTTGTCTCTTCTTCACCAGTGCTAGAAAACGGGCACACGACTCTTGCGGATACCACCGGGATTTTATACATTTGGGATACCTTGCAGTGCGTTCGGGGACTCGGGGCGACACTTTCCCTGCGCTGTGAGATTTTTTGCACTATTTTTGTGCGAAAAGTTTGGAAAAATTGGGCGGGCGGGCTCTAGGGTCTCGAACCGGAAATTGGTGGCTAGTGGGCGCACAATGAGGCGGGGGCGCGTGGGCGCCTCTGGACGTTCGCCGCCCCGAGCCGAGCTGAATTCCGCGAAATATTGGTCGAGCCACGAGCTTAAGTTGTGCGTGCGTGTGTGTGTGTGTGGAACGATTGTGTGGTGCGAACCGCGTGCACATAACGTGGCTCAAGAGAAATTGGTAACTGTAGTTACGAACAAAGGGGTGGTGAGAGTTACACACAGATATGCTGAGAGGCTGCGTATATATCAGCACACCATATGATGACATAATGTGTGGCTGTACCGCTCAATATTATAATAATACCCCAGATGTGACATGAGCTCTCTCGGCCTGTGCAATTTGAGCAAGCATGATACGAAATCCCAACAAATTCTGAACGACCCGTATACGACACTTTTTTTTCCTGTTTGTTTACCATTCATTTGGTTATCACCAATCATACCAAATTTAATTCCAAACATCTCAAACCACAATCATGTTCGTTAACTCATTCAGGGCAGCTGTACGCACAGTGAAGGCTCATGGGCCCACAACCGTTAGAGCAACACAGCGTCTTTTCGGTACATCAACTTCGGCCAAGGCTTCTACTTTGACTTACAAATCCACTGCATCCACCATCGGTTTGTTCATTGGTGCCTCTGCTGCCGTGACATTGCAAGCAAACTCCAGGATCTTGAACGAGGTGGCTAACCTGAACGCCATCAACACCGGTGCCATCCAGTCCAAGATCAATACGTATGATCCTACAACAATTAACAAGCCAAGGGTTACTTCGAGATTTGGTGGCAAACTTCAATACAAGCAGCTATGCTATGGCTCATTGATTGGCCTTGTTGCGGGTGTCGTTATCGGTAAGCTCTCGCCTATCCTTGGATTCCTCTCGCTATCAACTGTTTTGCTGTTACAAGTAGGTCATTAAACTTTCATTCCCCAATTTGAAGAAGTGATTACTAACATTCCGACAGTTTTTACAGACGAGAGGCATCATCAGCGTCCCATGGACTACCATTGTTAAGATCGGGGCTGACAGAATCGACATAAGACAGCTCTTCCTTGAGGACCCAAGTTTCAAGCTCAGTTTTGCCCTGTCCTTCATCATTGCTGCCTTTAACATCTAAGCTAAAGCATAGAAAGACAATAAGCTCTATATATACTTCTTATACACCTATTGACTCATATAAGGCTGGGTAGCTAAGTCTGCAACATTCATATTATATATCATGTATTATATGAGTCTGGTATGCACCACACATCGAACGAATTCGAGAACATTCGCGAAGGTTTCAGAGTTCAGAGGCGTCTCTTGTTTATACGATGGATGAATAATGAAAGATTTATAAATGTAACTCCAAAGACTGGGATCAATTTATTCAGCCAACCAGCTACACAAAAACAAGCTGCGTACCAAAGCGATGTCTGCAATTCACCCAAATACAACGAACTACCCGTTCAAGTTCGAACCATTCCTGCGATCGGAATTCCACTTTGGGCTTGACCCAGACAGACCTGTGTGTCAGTTCTACAACGGATATGGAGGTTGTCCCAATGGCGATGATTGCCCGAACAAACACGTCTCATCAACATTCAACAACAAGATAGTATGCAAGCACTGGCTGCGTGGGCTGTGCAAGAAGGGGGACCACTGCGAGTTCTTACACGAGTACAATCTGAGAAAGATGCCCGAGTGCTTGTTCTTTAGTAAAAACGGGTTCTGTACACAGACACCAGAATGCCAGTATCTCCACATTGATCCACAGAGTAAGATCCCCGAGTGTTTGAACTACTCAACAGGGTTCTGTCCTGAGGGCCCAGGCTGCAAGAACAGACACATCAAGAAGATCATCTGCCAAAATTATCTCACAGGGTTCTGCCCCGATGGACCAGATTGCGACTTGGCACATCCGATCTTTGACTCATTACCGGATAAGCTGAGAATCAGACCGGACAGACCAATGGATAAGAAGAAAAAGACGGGCAAATCTGTGCTAGAGCTCCAGATTGAGAAAGAACGGGAGTTCGAGAGACAGAGAGAGGAGGAGGAAAAGAGAAGGTTGGAGGAAGAAAAGAGCATACAACAATAGCTTCTCTTACAAATACTTATATGGCATCTTACCATGAACTGTAATAATATGTAGCTCATACAATATTTCTACGTCTTATGTTTATCAAGAAAACAACTGTAGTTTCTGTAATGTAATTTGCGTCTTTTCTTAACTTCAGTATTTGGACTTCACTCTGCCACTTCTTGGACCACGCTTCTTTGGCGTGTCGTCAGCTTCTTCAGCAGCGATCTCCTCCTTAGTTCTTGGTCTCTTTCTGGTCATTGTAGCGTCCAACTCTCTAGCGACACATGAGAGTAACGTGTTTGTTCTTCTCGATAGCTCCGCTGGGGTTCTGGATTGGAAGAAGAAGTCGAATCTGAACAATGGTGAGACTCGGATGCTGTCCCTGATTCTCTCGTATAAGTCTGGTCTATCAAGACCGAATCTATAAGCTTGCACAAGCAAGTATCTGTCCTCTTCCTCAGAGAATACTCTCTTGTTCGTAGCAGCTGGTGGAAATCTTAGAAGCAAATCTTGTAGTGGGTTCGTGTACTCCGATAACTTGATTCTCAAGGCTTCTTTCTGCACCTTCGACTTTCTGATCTTATCCTCACCAGCCTCAATCTGTGCAATGTAACGGTCATACCCATCAATAACGGAAAAGTTCTGCCAGAACGCCTTTGCGTACTCACGAACCTCATCAATGGTCTTCTCTGGGAACTCAGAGGCAATGGCAGTGACGGAATTACGACCATACTTAGCACACAGCTGGATAAACTGTGTGAAGTCTCTTCTGGTCCAGTTACCGAAACCTTGTAACAACAACTCCTCCTTCAACTTCTCCTGAGCATCAGTTAATGGTCTCGAGTTCTTGATCTCCAGTTGCAATAAGTTCTGTTCGGCTTCCCTCTGAGACAAGTCGGACTTGGATCCCTCAGCCAATGGGACCTTGAATCCAATCTGTTTTCTATAGTATGCCCTCTCTTTTTCAAACAACTCCTGGAGCTTCATGGGATAGAATTGGTGGTCGAACATATTTGGAACCTTCGGTGCTCTTGGAAGTTTCTTATCAGTGGTGGTTCTACCGCCTGTGTGGAGAACATCCTTGTAGTACATATCCACGGAGTAGTTCTCTTTACGTTCTCTCTTTGCTGGATTGATCCATGTTGTAGAGGCAATCTTATCAGTACCAGATTTCTTTTTAAAGTCCTGGCCATCCCATTCATAAGCAGAGTCCGATGTGAACTTTTGCAAATCATCAAGACCAAGTTTAGAGTAACGAGCAGCCAACAGAGCCGTCTTTTCCTCGGATTTACCCAATAGTGCTTCCAAATCGAAGTCATCCTCTGCATCATCTTTCTTATCAGTGGCCTTGAAAACATCAGCAGCACCGAACTGAATCATGTTGAGCAAATCGTCCTTGGAGTTACCCTTGGCAGACTGCGGTTGAGCCTGAGTACGGCCCTGCTGGATAACCAACTGGTCCAGTCTCAACTTCTGTGTGGCTCTCTCGAGGACTTTTTCCTCGATAGCATTCTCAGTGATGAATCTGAACACCTTGACTTGCTTTGTCTGACCGATTCTATGTGCTCTGTCCATAGCCTGCAAATCAGCCTGTGGGTTCCAGTCTGAGTCGAACAAGACAACCACGTCGGCAGAAGTCAAATTAATACCCAAACCACCTGCTCTTGTAGTCAACAAGAAAAGGAACTTCGAAGAGTCTGGTGCGTTGTACTCATCGATAGACTTCACTCTATCTGCATGATCGGTCTGGCCATCGATACGACAGTATTCATAGCCTCTGAACATGGAGTAATCCTCTAAGATATCCAAGAGACGAGACATCTGAGAAAAGATAAGCACGCGAGACCCTTCGGATTTGAGTTTCTTGAGCAGCTTATCCAACACTTTCATCTTCTGAGAGTTGTAGACCAAGTGCTCATCTGTGGTATATGGTGGACCTGGCTCAGCACCTTCAAACAGATATGGATGATTACAACACTTTCTCAACTGCATTACGATGTTAAGCAAACGGGTCTTGGACTCACGTTTGCCATTGGCTCCGTTGACTGCATCGATGTCTTTCTCCAAGATACTCTGATACCACTTTTTCTGCATCTCGGACATACCGATGTAGAGGTTGAGCTCCTTCTTTGGCAAGAGAGACTTCTCGACATCGTTCTTGATACGACGGAGCAAAAATGGCTTGAGGACCTTGTGTAATTGTTGAACGACCTGGTCCTGCTTAGCCTGGTCATTAGCTGCAGTATCAGAGGCCGGATCAGGAGTTGCTTCATTGGAGGCCTGGAACCACTCATCGAATGCCTCAGAGTCAGCAAAGACATCTGGAAGGATGAAGTTAAGCAAAGCCCAAAGCTCATGAAGGTTGTTCTGCAATGGAGTACCAGTGATCAAGAGCCTGTTTCTGGAGTGGAACATACGGATGATCTGGGAGAGCATCGACTCCTCGTTCTTGATTCTGTGGGCTTCATCGATGATGATGTATTGCCAGTCGAACTTCTTGAACTGTGCCTTCTCTCTGATGATGATCTCGTAAGAGGTGATACACACGTCAAAGTCGCAAGCGAGCAACTTGTTCTGGATCAAGTTGGCTCTCTCCTCTTTGTCACCATGAAGAACAAAAGTGTTCACGTCTGGGGTCCACTTGGCAAATTCTCTAGACCAGTTGTCCAATGTAGACTTTGGCACAATGACCAGATGTGGGCCGTTGATTTTCTTGTAGTAACGGAGGAAACCGAGGAACGAAATGGTCTGGAGCGTCTTACCGAGACCCATTTCATCTGCGAGAATACCCGAGATATTGTTCTCGTGGAGCGATACAAGCCAGTTGAGGCCCTGGATTTGGTATGGTCTCAACGTACCCTGGACGTAACCTGGTGACTCTGTAAACTCCGTGATATCACTCTCATCCTCCTCATCGCGGAGAAGCTCAGCGTCTTCCTCCTTCTCTGTCTTACGTCTTCTGTTGTTTGACGACTTGGTAGCGTTCTTCTTGCTGCTGCTCTCACCCTCGATTATGTCCAACACTTGGCGGAACTTAGGGTCCTTCTCTGCCTTGGAGTTGATGAAGTGAGAGAAAAGGGACGTAAGCCCAAGAAGGTACTTGAAACGCTTAGCAGTCTCCTCAACGTTGAATTTCGGCTTTGAAGGGTCCACGAAGTACGTCAACTGCTTCTCGCTGAGCGACTTTGGGTCGTAGGTGAACTCCTGGTGATGTTAGTATACGGTCGATCAAGCTGAGAGACGCGTCATACAAGAACGCATCATCAATCCTGGAGAGATCTTCCAAAATAAAATCGGATAACTCACCACTTCTGGAGTCGGCGTGTTCTCTCCAGTGTCCATTGTCCTAGCCGCTGTGTTTTGTGTCTAGCAATAAGCGTAGTCTCCTTTGGCGACGCGTCTCTAACGAAGCACCTGAATATAGTGTACGATTTCGAGAGATCGAGGTAGGGGGAAAATCCGATGCAGTGAGCTGGGTGGAAGCGTCAGATCGGCAATTGCCCGTGATGGTTCCTAGCTGCTGCTTGGTGGTCGCTGTTTTGTTGCACGTAGTTGAAAAGGGAAGAGATCCAGCCTGGAATTGTCAAAGTTTACCGTGTTTTTCGTCGTGGACCTTCGTGTTGAAGGAATCGCAGCCAAATCGGGAAACGCTGTGGTTGTTGATTACCTCTTTTGGCGGCGGGGAACCTTTTGGCTCAGAATTCTGTAAAAAGTTGAGGAAGCACTAATTAGAAACCAACGAAGAGAATCATATAGTTTATTCCTAATCACACCTATTGAAAGGTCAGCTATCACACAAACACAAGTTGGCCTCCCAATTTTCCCCCCGGGAGTGGCTGTACCACTTTTTCTCGGATTTTACCGGCTATTTCTAAGCACTATCAGTCGACTCTTCTTTCTTTCCATACACACTCAAAAACAGTAACAAAAGCACCGAGATGATCCCACTGTCGCCCCCTCAGATTCCAGAGGCCATCCAAAAAGACCTCGAGGCCCCGGAGCCTGAGCACTGTCCGGGCCCGCAGTCCGAGAACGCCGGTAAGGGCGATGCCTGTGTTGGATGTGCTAACAAGGAAGTGTGTGAGTCTCTGCCCAAGGGACCCGACCCAGACATATCCGTGATCAACGAGCGACTAGCTGGTGTCAAGCACAAGGTTCTCGTGCTCTCGGGGAAGGGCGGTGTCGGCAAAAGTACATTCACGTCGATGCTCTCATGGGCTCTCGCAGCTGACCCTGACCTTGAAGTCGGTGCTATGGACTTGGATATCTGTGGGCCATCCCTGCCAAAGATGCTTGGTGCTGAAGGTGAGAGCGTTCACACTTCGAACTCTGGTTGGACACCCGTGTATGTAGCGGACAACCTCGGTATGATGTCGATCGGCTTCATGCTCCCAGACCCGGACAGTGCCATCATCTGGAGAGGCGCTAAAAAGAACGGACTTATTAAGCAATTTCTTAAAGACGTTGACTGGGGTAACTTGGACTTCCTTGTGGTGGACACGCCACCGGGGACCTCGGATGAGCACATTTCGGTGAATACATACCTCAAGGAGTCCGGAATCGACGGTGCCCTCATCGTCACAACACCACAAGAGGTGGCCCTGCTAGACGTACGAAAGGAGATCGACTTCTGCAGAAAGGCCAAAATCAAAGTCCTTGGAATCGTTGAGAACATGTCCGGGTTCGTGTGTCCAAGCTGTCAGGGTAAATCGCAGATCTTCAAGCCTACGACAGGTGGTGGTGAGGCACTGGCTAAAGAACTCGGTATTCCATTCCTCGGTGCCGTCCCATTGGACCCAAGAATTGGTAGAGCCTGTGATAACGGTGAGTCCTTTCTGGACTTGTACCCGGACTCTCCAGCCACTGAAGCTATTCTTGATGTTGTGGATAGCCTCATTGACTCTATCAACAGTGACTGACTATGCATATAGTCCCAATTTGACGACCGTAATGATCTATTAATACACAAACATACACATATCCCTATTCTAATAATGCAACACGTGTGTATTCTTTTAATGTCATGAAGCAGTCAATGACTCCTTCTTCAAATAGCTCTGTAGCATACCAACAAGGGAACGCTCGCTCTCTCCTAATGGTAACTTGGAAGTTTTACCAACGTCCAAATCCAATGATGAAGTACCCTGTCTCAGTTGTAGCTGGGACAGCTTCATAGCAGCACGCTTTGCCATCAACTTCGTAGCGACCTTGCACTTGAAGTTGCACTGCTTCATCAATGGGATGTTGTCACACAAGTAACGAAGTGGGGCCTCTGGTGTTCTCTTCGCTGACACAAGTTTCACGTAGTTCTTGTAAACGGCCAATCCAGTGTTCCAATCAGTAATATGTATGTTGTTAGGGAATCTGACAATGAGCTTCTCTAACTGTGCAAGTTTAGAACCGTTGTTGATGACAGCCTCTGGTGCCACATACTGGACAATAGCACGGTGCGCCTCGTCATACATCTCAGCATCCAACAAGCAGCTAGCCTCTTCGAAATGAGCACCAGTGTATCTGAAGTACAAGGCTCTAGCCTCAGAGATGACCGATGCTGGGATCTTCAACACATCGTGCAGATCACGGACAAATGTACTATGGGCCAATAGGTCATGCTTTGAAGTCAACAACTGTGTCATGCAACTCTTGCAAGCATTATCATTGTCTAAGTGAGCCAACACGAACAATGACTCATACCACAGACCAGCAATCTGAAGCTGTTCAGCAAAGGAAATCGTCAACCTGTCACCGTAGTCACTGCTAGCACCAAAGGTCATTTGTTTGGTTGATCTAATGAGAAACTCATAGATGTACCACTGGAGTCTCACATCCAACTCCCCAGAAGCTCTAAGAGAGGAAAAGATGTTGTTCAGGTTGTACGATGAGTCGTGTCTGTGAACATAGAGCTTGATCAAGTTGAAGTAGGTCATGTCCTGGTGTGGAATAGAAGACGACTGCCTGTCAACAAAAGATGAAAGAGACTGCGACAGCGACTGATTCAGGTTGCCGTAGCACAGTGATAGACCCAACTTGGCCTTCCATGAGAGGTCATTCACAGACTGTGGGGAGTTGAT
Organism: Petasospora taoyuanica; assembly: GCA_030567055.1. Lineage (NCBI taxonomy): Eukaryota > Fungi > Ascomycota > Saccharomycetes > Phaffomycetales > Wickerhamomycetaceae > Petasospora > Petasospora taoyuanica. The sequence goes on from JAKUBZ010000001.1 coordinate 716,940, forward strand.
GGCAAATACGTCACCTTTCAAAAGTTGATAGATCTTGATAAGACCAAGTGGGATCGTAGGAAGCAGGGCCTTGGTCTTCCACTCAGCAAGTTGTTGACCAGCAGAGTGTCTGACATCTGGATCATTGGATCCCAACAGCGAGATTAGCACAGCAAGATGTGGGTTGTTGGATTTGATGGCAAGCTTAGAGGCGCTCGAAATGTTGAAACCAGCCAATAATAAAAAGATTTGCTCAAAAGTGTCGGTCGCTTGATCAAGTTTAGCATCAATCTCGGCCTGGGTCTGCGTCTTAATCCAAGACACCAAAACTTCACGGCGCTGGATTTCCAAGACACGGTTGATTACATCGACATCACACACACCACGAAGGTTCTCGTCGGTGTTGTTGTCAAACAAGGCAGACGCCAAGTCCCACACTGGCTTCTCAGTGCATGATACCTTGAAGTCCAATGACTCCGTAATCAACTTGAAGCTGAGCTTGTCGTTCTTAGCCACAGATGGGAATCCGTTACGTCTCTCCACAATTTTCGATGACTCAATGTGCCTCTTCAGACTGAAAGAATCCAGTTGTGATCCCAAAAGAGACTTAGCTGAGTGCTTGGAGACATGGGATGCAGTAGTGTTCCCCTGTGTCAACACTTCATCGCCACTGGTGAAGCGTACAAACTTGAATCCATCTAATCTTAACTCCTTCTTGATAACATTTCTCGACTTGACCACTTTTTCAAAGTCGCCATAAAGCAACTTGTCCAAGTCACCAGGTGTCAGCGGCTTAACAAATGGAGCGTCGTGGATCGTCGTGATCTTCAGCTTCTTGCTGGCAAATGCAGAGTCGAATCTAGCAGAAATCTCCAACTGCTGGTCCCAGTCATCAGAGACAGCGAGCTTTGGGTCAGCATCAAGAATGTCAAAGTCATCAGCATCAACAACATCCGGCTCATATTGTCTCTCAGTGACACCATAGTACTCCAGGATGGAGTCATCGTTGTGCTTCAACAGCCCCAATGGAACCTCAGCTTCGTCAAGAATGCTGTCTTCGCTGTCTATCTCCGACAATATGTTCATTGTCTTTGGGACATCCTCGAATGTCTCTGGTACTGTGTTCAAATGCTGAGCATGCTGATAGATATCATCTGTGATGAAGCTACCCGGCATCATTGCGGTGGAGTCAAAGTCGAAGGTGAGATTCTGTTTCTGCTTCTTGAAAATGAATGTGTCGTCAGTTGGGTGAGTAGACGTCACCTTAGAAGAATGCTTGTTTTCTGTAAGGTTCACCACTAGGGCATTGCTCGCAGAAAATGTGGAGGATGGCTGCGGTGGCACTTCTTCCTTCTGTCTGAGCTTCTCAAGGGCTCTATCAACGTCAACAACGGCATCATCCTCATCAACAAGACCCCAAATACTAAAATGCTTCACCTTGAATGTCCATGAACCGTTGATCGGGTCGTAAGTTACGAACTCCATGTCTTTCATCTCTTTTAGCCTCTTCACAAACAATCTGTACTCCAAATCCTTAGCAGCTGGTCCGTTGTTCTTACTCTTAGAGACAGGGAACACCTTGTCCAAAGTGATAGTAGCAGGAACGTTTAGCCCAGAACCAAGTGGCACATGCTCGTGTGGGTAAACTTCAACAGTGCCCTTTCTGGCGAATCTGACTACCTTTCCAAACAACTGAGAGGGCAAGTCGGACCAGAAAGCAGTGAGGTCAACGGGTAGTTCGAATCTAATAACACCGTAGCCTTTTCTTCCAATGGTAAAGCCGGAGACCTCAGCAAGCTGTCTCAGTGGCAGATGCTGAAGCTCTTCAATGGATGGCGAGCACCAGTAGTCGTCTTCGTAGATCGGTGTCGCCGGCAGGTTCTCCTCTGGTTCTGGTTCGGTGGATCCGTTGGTCTTCATTGGCGTAGCAAGGTCATCAAGTCCGTTGCTCTCAAAGTTGAGTTGATCTTCTGTTAGGTGGTTCTCTAAGGTGATGATCTCTGGCTCTTCACGCCCTAAAATTCTCACCTTCTTAGCACCACCAGTCTCACCAAAGATTTTTAGTCTTCTAGCATCGGTTCTGGACTGGTCAACCTTCAACCTGAGGTAGTCAGTAGCAGTGGATCTCTGGGCTCTGACAGATCTGTTTGAGAGTGTGCTTGAGCCGAATGGTCTGTAGAAGCGACCTCGAGCAGCAGCGGTTCCCGTGATCTCATGTGCTTTCTCAGTGTGTGCTGATTGAATGAAGTCTTTTTTTGGAGAGAACAGACCCTCAGAGTTGTACACTGCGTGCGAATTCAACGTGCTGAATGTAGAGCCCAGTTTCTCTATCAGAGAAGATCTTCCGTTCAATGCACCATTAGCAGACGACGGCGTATTGGACAGGCTTCTCTTTCTGTTTAATGTGGAGCTTTGTATCGTCTTCTTTGTCGAGTCTGTGAGAGACTTTGGTAGATCCTTGAAGTTGTATTGCTTCATCGGGGTGGCGTTGTTCATCACTGGGTTGAATGTCTGGTTGTTGTTGGAGCTGTTACCGAACAGCGAGTTGCTTGACTGGGAGTTCATGCCGCCAGAAGATCCAAACAAGCCGCCAGAGGATGGCTGCTGCTGCTGTTGTGCTGTGGAACTAGCACCAAAGAGCGATGGTTTTGCCATTGTGGCGGCATTGCTGGCAGCACCGAACGCATACGGCTTTGAAGCAGCGGTGTTGTTGTTGTTATTGCTTCCAAACAAGCCACCATTAGATGGGCTAGCAGTGCTGGTGTTACCGAAAAGACCGCCAGTGGAAGGAGCCGCTGAGGAAGCGGTGCTTGACCCAAACAGACCACCAGACTGCTGCTGTGTGTTCGAGGCATTGCTGCTGCCGAAAAGACCACCAGACGGTTGTGTAGAGTTGCCGCTGTTCCCAAAGAGCCCACCAGACGATGTGTTTGCAGCATTGTTGTTGTTGGCAGAGCCGAAGCCAAAGCTCGTGGATCCAGTGGTTGCAGGCTTTGCGCCGAACAAACTGCCCCCAGATGTGCTGTTAGAGGCAGCGCCAAAAGGCGAGCCAGTGTTGGAATTGCTGAACATGTGGGTAGTCAACAGATGATTCTGGCGATAATACAATTAGCCTTATGATTATATTGATCCAACAAGTAGTGTGCCCGACAATGATCCGGAAGTTGTGCACCAATTGACGGGATTTAACAGAATCAGCCGCGTTCAAGTCCTGCTAAGTAGCAAACTTATGCTTCCTGAGAGGATCAACGAGTGCTTCCCACCTCTTGAAAACCAGCAGATGTCTTGCCTTTGTGATTGAATCTCACCAATAGCCTCGTCAATTCTCAGAGGAAAAAACGTAAACAACTTTTTCGAGACCGCGAAAGCTTATAGATTTCCGACCACAATATGCTCCGAGGGTATAGTTGCCCTAGTTACGATCTTGTCTCTTTTTCAGTTTTTTTTTTCATTTTTTTGGTTTTTTTTTTTAATTATTTCCGCGAGCCTCCTGGCACAAAATTTTCAGGCCCTACAGTGGAGCTCATCACCTTTAATTCTCTTGTTTTGGAACCATAACACGCCCATTCAGCGGGAAGCAGAGTCCGACGACAAGAATCAGACGATAGACGCTGTTCATTCGCAATGGATATCTCGAAACCTGTGGGATCCGAGATCTCCTCGGTGGACTTCGGTGTGCTTTCGGCAGACGAAATCCGTAAGCTGTCTGCTAAGCAGATCACCAACCCAAAAGTCTTTGATAACTTGGGCCACCCGATATCTGGTGGTTTGTACGACTTAGCTCTGGGTGCTTACTTGAAGAACCTCTGCTCTACATGTGGATTGGATGACAAGGTCTGTCCGGGTCACCAGGGTCACATTGAACTTCCAACTCCAGTGTACAACCCTCTATTCTTCAACCAACTCTACATTTTCTTGAGAAGTTCCTGCTTGTACTGTCATAGATTCAGACTCAAAGCTTTGGAGGTGCACCGTTATGCATGCAGACTTAAATTGGTCCAATATGGTTTGCTACTGGAGCTTGCTGAGCTTGACAACATTCACATGGACTTTGAGCTCGAGGACGACGATGAAGCGGAAGAGGACAATGGCGCTTCGTCCAAAAGGGGCGACCCTAAGCTTGAGAAGGCACTGATGCAGAGACGCGAGGACTTTGTCAACACTGCCATTGCTACTGCATTGAGTGAGGGTAGAACCTCCCAGCACGGAGTACAGACCGGCTCTGTGCTGGAGGAACGTAAGCTTGTCATCCACGAGTTCTACAAGAAGTTGCTCTCGAGAAAGAAGTGTGACAACTGTTCAATGTTCTCGCCAACTTTCAGAAAGGACGGCTGTGTGAAAATCTTTGAGAATGCCCTTCCGGAGAAGCAGGAGATCAACAACAGAGTCAAGGGCCAGGCCCGCCGTGACATGTACAAGGACAGCAGCAAAGCTGCCGAGGATGTCTCTGAGCAGTTTCGTCCAAGAGAGACCACCAGAAGCTCTAAGTACATTCTCAGTACCGTTGTTAGGAACATCCTGCGTGCTGTCTTCAAACGTGAGCACAACATCATCTCGTTCCTCTTCAATTCGAGACCTAACTCATCGACACGCACATCGCCAGACATGTTCTTCATGCAGGCAGTGATTGTACCAGCCACAAGATTCCGTTTGCCATCCAAGCTTGGTGACGAACTCCACGAGAGTGCGCAGAACCAGCTTTTGTCCAGGGTGTTGGAAACCTCTCTCAGTATCCGTGACATCAACGAGCAGATGTCGTCTGTGGAGAAGGACCAAACCACTGTAGAGGACCACAAGACGCTGTTCAACAGACTGATGAACGGGTTTGTCGATTTGCAGAACCACGTGAACGCCTTCATCGACTCCACTAAGAACCAGGACCCAAACACCATGCGTAACTCCCCACCAGGTGTGAAACAGGCCTTGGAGAAGAAGGAGGGTCTTTTCAGAAAGCACATGATGGGTAAGCGAGTGAACTACGCCGCTCGTTCCGTTATTTCGCCAGATCCAAACATCGAGACCAACGAGATTGGTGTGCCACCGGTGTTTGCCAAGAAGCTCACATACCCAGAGCCAGTGACTGCCCACAATGCCGCAGAGCTTCGTCAGGCAGTCATCAATGGTCCAGACAAGTGGCCCGGTGCTATTCAGATCCAGAGCGAGGACGGCACTTTACAGTCGCTCATTGGTTTGACGTTGGACCAGCGTAAGGCCCTTGCCAACCAGTTGTTGACCCCATCCGGCAACGCCCCACATGTGTTGAACAAGAAGGTGTACCGTCACATCAGAAACAACGATATCGTGATCATGAACCGTCAGCCTACACTGCACAAGGCCTCGATGATGGGACACAAGGTCAGAGTTTTGCCAGGCGAGAAGACACTGAGACTTCACTATGCCAACACGAACGCATACAATGCCGATTTCGACGGTGATGAGATGAACATGCATTTCCCACAGAACGAGAACGCGAGAGCAGAGGCTATGAACTTGGCCAACACAGACTCCCAGTACTTGACCCCAACCTCGGGTGGTCCACTTAGAGGTTTGATTCAGGATCATATTTCTGCCGGTGTCTGGATCACCAACAAGGACTCCTTCTTCACAAGAGAGCAGTACCAGCAGTACGTCTACTCTTGTATCCGTCCTGAAGATGGTCACTCTACGAGAACGAAGCTCGTCACCGTGCCACCTGCCATCTGGAAGCCACAGCCACTGTGGACAGGCAAGCAGATCATCACCACTGTGTTGCTCAACATCACTCCAGCTGGCAAGCCTGGTATCAACTTGCTCTCCAAGAACAAGGTGAAGAACGACTACTGGGGCAAGGGCTCTAAGGAGAACGAGGTGCTCTTCCACAACGGTGAGTTACTCTGTGGTATCTTGGATAAGTCGCAGTACGGTGCTTCTGAGTACGGTATTGTGCACTCTTTGCATGAGGTCTACGGTCCTTCTGTTGCTGGTAAGTCTCTTTCCGTGCTTGGTCGTCTCTTTACAAACTACATCCAGAACACTGCCTTCACATGTGGTATGGACGACTTGAGATTGACCTCCGAGGGTAACCAGTGGAGAAACGAGATCTTGTTGACTTCCGTCGATGTTGGTCGTCTTGCTGCAGCTGAGGTGACAAATTTGGAATCTGAAACCAAGGTCAACGACCCAGAGTTCCTGAGAAGATTGGAGGAGGTGTATCGTGATGACAACAAGTCTGGTATTCTCGATGCCGTGACACAGTCCAAGGTCAACGCCATCACTTCGCAGGTTGTATCCAAGTGTGTGCCGGACGGTACGATGAAGAGATTCCCGTACAACTCGATGCAGGCGATGGCTCTCTCTGGTGCCAAGGGTTCTAACGTGAACGTCTCGCAGATTATGTGTCTATTGGGCCAGCAGGCTCTTGAAGGTCGCCGTGTGCCAGTGATGGTGAGTGGTAAGACCTTACCCTCTTTCAAGGCCTACGAGACTGACGCCAGAGCCGGTGGTTACATCAAGGGCCGCTTCTACTCTGGTATCAGACCACAGGAGTATTACTTCCACTGTATGGCTGGTCGTGAGGGTCTTATTGACACTGCCGTGAAGACCTCGAGATCTGGTTACTTGCAGCGTTGTTTGACCAAGCAGTTGGAAGGTGTGCACGTCTCCTATGACAACACAGTTAGAGACGGTGACGGCACTCTGATCCAGTTCTTGTACGGTGGTGATGCAATTGATGTCACTAAGGAGTCGCACATGAACCAGTTCAAGTTCTGTATCGACAACTACGATGCCATGCTCTCCAAGTACAACCCAGGTGACTTGATCGAGCACTTGGATACCGAAGCTGCAGCCAAGTACGCTAAAAAGGCCAAAAAGGCATTGAAGAAGAATAAAGACACCACGAAGTACGATCCAGTGCTGTCGGTGTACAACCCAGCCAAGTATCTGGGTTCTGTGTCTGAGAGATTTGACGCCAAGTTGGACGAGTTTGTCAGCACCAGTCCAGAGCTTTTGGAGAAGGCTGGTATATCTGACAAGAAGTTCCGTGCCTTGATGCAACTCAAGTATATGCGTTCGCTTATCAACCCCGGTGAATCTGTGGGTATCATCGCCTCTCAGTCCATTGGTGAGCCATCTACTCAGATGACATTGAACACTTTCCATTTCGCCGGTCACGGTGCCGCTAATGTGACATTGGGTATTCCACGTATGAGAGAAATCATTATGACTGCATCTGCCGCTATCAAGACCCCACAGATGACACTTCCTATTAGAGACGAAGTGGACGACGATATGGCCGATGCTTTCTGTCGTTCTGTGGCTAAGGTTGTGTTCTCTGAGCTTGTTGACTACGTCGCTGTCACTGAAACATCTGGATCTGATGTGGACCGTAACACTCGTTCTTACGACATCAACTTCAACTTCTTCGAGGGCGAGCAGTACCACCAGGAGTACGACGTTTCTAAGGAGATGCTTGAGCACACACTTGTGTCTAAGTTCTTGAAAACATTGGAGAGTGCCATCATTAAGGAGGTGAAGAAACAGAAGAAGCCAAACACTGAATCGATGCCAGAGGTGGGTAAGGCTGTCCCAAGAGCCATTACTACGGAGCAGCGTATCCCAGCCAAGGGCGACGAGAACAGCAATGGCGACGAGGGTGCTGACGAGGAGAGAGAACGCTCCAATGGCAAGCAGGCTGTCTCTTATGACGAGCCAGATGACGATGAGATTGAGACTATGAGAAGAGGGGAGAAATCTGATGAGGAGATGGACTCCGACTCAGACAGCGACTCCTCCGACTCGGACAGCGACTCTGACTCCGACTCTGAGAGAGCTGCCAACAACTCTTACGGTGCTGGTGACTTATCCAAGTCTGCTCGTGATAGACAAAGCTCTGTGCTAAGCTCACATAATCTGATCACCAAGTTCAACTTTGATGATGCTCGTGGCCAGTGGTGTCACGTCAGACTCGAGCTCCCAGCGGAGACGCAGAAGCTTTTGATGGTGAACATTGTCGAGGACGTGTGTCGCCGTGTTGTGGTGAAGGAGGTGCCTAATATTGGCCGTTGTTTGCACCCACAGCCTGAGAATGGCAAGCGTGTGCTCACTACCGAAGGTGTAAACTTCCAGTCCATGTGGGACCAGGATGACTTCATCAACGTCAACGGTATCACATCGAACGATGTTGCTGCTGTTTTGAGAACGTACGGTGTTGAGGCTGCCAGAAACACCATTGTCAATGAGATCCAGAACGTTTTCGGTCGTTATGCTATCACAGTGAGCTCCCGTCACTTGGACCTCATTGGTGACATGATGACCAGAGAGGGTACGTACCTCGCATTCAACCGTCAGGGTATCGACTCATCGACGTCCTCATTCATGAAGATGTCGTACGAAACGACATGCCAGTTCCTCACCAAGGCTGTGCTGGATGGTGACCGTGAAAAATTGGAGAGTCCATCGGCACGTATTGTGCTCGGTAAGCTCTCGGGTGTCGGTACCGGCTCGTTCGACGTGATGGTGCAAATGCCATTGGACGCTTGAAGTGAGTGTCTGCTGATGACCTGTATAGTGACGAAAATTGTGGTGGCGACATCACGAAAATGCATTGTTTAATAGATTAAGATATTTTAACTGCATCTATACGTACTTTAGTGCTCCCCGTATACCCTTTTTCGCGTTGTTGGCCCATCAACGAAATTTCCAAAATCCTCGACCACACAACCATCTGAGCTGTGTTTCGATTTGATGCGGTTGATTTAAGGAAGATAGGCGTTTCCTATTTATTGCCTTTTATACCAACTGATTTCATAGACGTCGCAACTCCACCATCTTGAGGAGGCTGCACACATACATTCTTTCTTATACTCCTGTTCCATTGTCCACGGCGCCGCCCATCAACACAGAGGAGACTTTGAGATATAGGGCATAATGGAGGCTTCACAAGACGTCAAATCCGGGCCCACGACACCTAAAATCGGTTCCAGTGAGCTCACGCCGCCTTCATCACCGTCATCACCCAGGGCAACGCTCAGTCTCAAATCGCCGGGCCTCTCAGCGTCACTAACACACGGGAGAGTTGAGGAGGTGCACAGAGCGTCATCTTCCTCCTCGACGCCATCACAACAACCGTCCCCTCTTCTACTAGCAGTGGACGGCATCACGCCTCTGAACTCCCGAGCAGAGGACTCTGCACTCTATTCAGACTCCGATGTGGCGTCGCAGAGCAGCGTGGCGATTGCACCGGGTCGTGAAGCACTCGATCCAGCACTACGAAAGACACACAAGAGAAGCTCGAGCAGAAGCACAAGCAGGAGCAGAAGACGACGCTCGGATGCCACGGAGAGAAGCGCATCGAGGAGTCTGAGGTCCCACAGCGCACCAAGGGAGACCCGGTACCCTCATGCAACGAAGATCTTTCGTAATCTGTTGATCCTTGAACAGAGTCTGAGGGAGGAACTGCAGGAACAGAGATCTCTAAGAAACAGGTTCACATTCTTCCTCGCTGCGCTGGCGGGCATTGAGGCATTCACGATATACAGCCTGTACTCGGATCTCCCAGGCCCGCTGCCCTCTGTGATGCTCAAGTTCCTGGCGTTTTTCATTGTGGTGACATTGGCATTGTTCCACTTGTCGGGCGAGTACCGACGCACGATTGTGATCCCGAGACGCTTCTTTGCCTCCACAAACAAGGGCCTCAGGCAGTTGAACCTGAGACTCGTCAAATCGCCGGAACCACTGGCCAACAGATTGGCTGACTGGGCGCGTGCTGGGCTCAGGGTGTACGTGGAGTCGAACCAGTGGGCGTTCAGCCGTTTGGGCCCCTTGCAACAGATGGGGCTTCTGGTCTGGTGGTCCACAGTGCTCAAAACACTAGAGATCAGAGCACAGGCGCGTGTGGGGCCCACGGATGTGAAGCTGTTGATGAACCCGAGAGCCTTCAACGCAGAGATCCGCGAGGCATGGGAGATGTACAGAGATGAATTCTGGGCGAGAGAGGGATCCAGGCAGCGACACGAAGAGGAGGCCAAGGAGAAGGACAAGGCCAAGGCAGTTGGTAGTGGCCCTAGTGTCCTGGATAGAGGCTCTCTGCTGGAGAGGCACAGAAAGGAAAGAAAGGACAGACGTAGATCTAAGGCTGTCGATGATCGTCCATTGTTGAACCCACCGGAGATCCGCACTTCGCCATCCCTGAGCCCAGTGCTTAAACCAGCCGATATCATCACTCCTAGAGCAGAGTCTTGAATATAGCTATACATTGAATGAAGAACTGCATGAGTGTATTTTGCGTCTATTTACGGTCCACTCTCAAAGAGCGGGCTCTTTGTCTCTCCGTTGGCGTGAGGACCCAATTCATATCAATCTCGTCATCCTCATCGTCAAACCCAACAATCAGGATGATCTGCGTCACTCTCATGAACTTATCTCTCAAGCTGTACCTGTTCCTCGTGATTTCGCCGATAAGTCCACTGAAGTCTCTTTCTAATCTAATCGAGCCCAGTTCATTGATGCTGTTTTCCAAAGACCACAGCTTACGCTCCAGCAGCATAGAAAGTGATGATACAATTGTCGAAGCAAACTGATCGTAGATCTGTGGATCCATTATCTTAAGGTATGGGGTTATCAATGTGTTCCACTGTTCCATGAACCGTCTCGTCACGATGTTCTCTTCCTCGTCATACGATGAGATCAAGTAATTTACATCTTTGAAGCAGTCAGTGAGCACAACCTTAAGTTTGTTTCTCATCACTTGATTGAACAACACCTGGACATTCTCACTCATCAACTCATTAGAAACTTTTATGAATCCACTTTCCAAATTTCTAACAATGGCCTCCAGTTTGTTACTATCTGTACCGAATGGGTAATTTCTTTGTAATAACAGCGTGCTCTGGTTAATCACCTTCGTGAAGTATGTGGCGCCGAGTCCCAATGTGTTCAGCAGGATCAAGAAAGTGTGTAATCTCGATTCGTCTCCGGTGGCGATCTGGTTGAAAGCGTTTGCGGCACTTCTCATGAACATGTTGCCCATTGTCGCCTGCTTAGTGGCACTGATTTGTTGTTGTGGATGAAGGTGTTGCTGTGTGTTCACCACTGTTAACAACGCGCCAGATCTCGGCTGGAATTCCTTGAGTCTCTTGTGCAGTGTCTTGAAGTAGTCTGTGTCGATGATCTTGCGGATGTTACTAATTAGATTTTTCACCGTCACTGGCTGACCTGTCTCGATGGCCTGTCTCAGAGTTGTGGAAAGAACAAGAACGAAGTCCTCCATTGCAGAAGACACAGGAGCGGATTCTGGTGCACTGACCTTCACAGAACGGATGTATGGGTCCAAGTCTGGAAACTCCTCCATTTGAAATGCCTTCTCCAGCGAGCGTCTAATACAGAATGTGCTTAGAGCCTCAAAAGTTGGAAGAAACTTGGCCTGGATCTTCTTGGAGAACTGACTTTCCATGATTGGCTTTGGAAGCTTAAGCTCTTGGTCTGCTTGTTGTTTGATCCCCTGGTACTCATTCCACTTCACTGCGATGAACTTGCAATAGAGAGACCAGTTATGCAGGAATGATGAAATCTCTGCACACAGATCACCAACTTCAACGACGTTAATACTCTCCTCGCTCATACGGGACATCTCACCACTGGCTCTCGGCGATGGAGAATTCCTAGTAGAAATGGCAACGCTGCCCATATTCGAGAGGTATGGGAATCTATAGGAGCTCACATCATCAATCACTCTTGACAGTTGTCTCTGATCGTAGAACGTATCGCTTATAAGTCCTGCTTGTGAGTCCGTTTCTCTCTCGACTCGCTCAATTATGCCTGTCATGTGCGACATTCCATAGTATTTGGAGATCACATGGGAGTGCTGGTTCAGCATGGTGGAGACGATTTCCAGAAGCTTCATCAATGCTGCCGGATAAAATCCGATCTTTCCCTGTTGGGACTGATTTGTGATGATCAGTCGACTTTGTGCAGCCACAATGTTACAAATGAACTTGGAGTAGCAATCCAATCCGACACTGCCCTTGCCGATGAGTGGGAACAGCGAGAAGAACTTTGTCAACTGTTCGACATTTTTACTATCAGCAGCCTTCCTGAATTCCTGTGCAAACAACTCCGTCAGCTCATCGATCCATTTGTTCACTGTGATCTCTGGGGCATCGGGCACATCCGTCGAAGGGACCACGTTGTTGATGAACTCTCCGTCCAAAGGAAGAGAACGAATCTTCGAGATCGCCAATGCAGCGGCTTCCCAGTCGTGTTGCTCCAACGCAGAGTATGCTGTCAAAATGCTTGATCTGAGCTCCCTCACTTGTTTAACATAGTCCACTGTCTCGCTAACTCGTGATCTCTCAGCGTCCAACAGTCTCACTCTCGCGGTGATCTTCGAGGCCAAGGACCCAGCATTGGATAGGAGATCCACTAGAGAGCTTGAGTTGTTGAGTGTCGTACTCAGCTCTGTACGTGCAAGCTCCAATCTTTTACTCTCCTGCTGATGTGTCCTTGTGTATATATACGTATCCAACTCATCCTTCAGCTGTGTCTCCGACGTCTCAATTGCGCGTATGAACTTGTCAAGTTGCTGCGTGTTGGTAATACGCCGCAGCAGACGCTCATACTTCGCCGCTTCCACCGACATTCTCCTCTTTGTCTGCCTTTCAATCATAACCTATAGAGACGCCAGCTTGTTGTGGTGGCCGGATCTACGATCTGTTGGCTGGCGCGCGCGCTCGAGAGAGCATTGCGAGCGGCAAGAAATTTAGCCTAGAAAGGGAGACGTAAATAGTGGTGGGTAGTTGATGATATATTGGTTGTTAAAAGAAGTGATTTTATGTACTTATCAATCAATTCAGTCGAATAGTCTACATAAATTGCAAAATCTCTAAGTGGCAAGTGCCCAACTACTAAAGATATAAACACTCAACTCAAGCAGGGGTTACCCGGCCAACACAAGACGTATAAACTACCCAGGCATACATAGCTTCTCTTCACCAACTCAAGCAAGATACCACAGACAACAACGAGTCGGATGAGAGAGTTCATGGACTACGTGCTGAGGTCGTTCTACCGCTCGTCCGGCTGGGATGAGGACAACTCGTATGAAAACATCGTTGCGACATCGGAAGCACTCTTAGACTTCCCCATACAAACAGACATCAGATTGAATATCGCTTCGAAATCTTCAGACCATACAGCAACACAGCTCACTTTGAACAACACAGGTACGATCAATGGGTCACTGGCGTATCTCTACACCTCTGCACCGCTTGCGGATGTGCTGGGCACCAAAGAACTATCACTCCAAGATGCCATTTTGGGCTACAGAGTCATACGGCCTCCAACGCCGTTAACACCTGGTAAAGCATCACCAGAACGTCCATTGACCGCACTACACGCATTATACTACGGTCGTATGTACTTCCCAGGGTCTGCCCTGGAAGCGATGGTCATCAAGCGGATGACCAAGCACTCGCAACTGCTTATTAAGTGCATCTCCAACGAGAAGCTAAAGAACAACGGCACAATGACACTCTACTGGCAGAAAGATACGGGGAGGTTCTGCAGAGAGTACATTTTTTCCACTAATGAAGCACTTCTCGGGTTCAGGTGTCTTTACAACTTCCGCCAGGGTGCTGAGAGGCTCAACACGGCTCTGTACAACAACTCGTCGTTGTCAGTAGGAGCAGAGATGTGGTATGGTGCACAGAACATGAGTCCCGGGTTGTCTACAGCAGTGCGATACTCAACACAGTCGACGTACACAGGGAAACCGCTGACGATGACACTGGCGTGTAATCCGATGCTGGGACACATCTCGTCGACATACTCTGTGAAGACGAGTATCAACTCGACGTTCTCCTCGAGGTATGACTTTAATGTGTATTCCTACGACTCCAACTTGTCGTTTGGTTGCGAACTATGGAGATCCAATGGTTCAATGCTTCCAATCAAACACATCGACCCTTCGCTGAGGCCACACGCTAAGCACGGTGTCGATGATCAAACGGTCATCGAAGCATTTGAAAGTCTGGTACGAGATACCGACTACTCCAGTGTGATCAAGCTCAGTGGCTCCCTCAATGAACAGCAGGTAAAACTTTTGTGGGAGGGAAAGTTCAAAGACTTTCTTCTCTCTGCGGGGATGGATCTACACCTCAAATCACCGACACCGGATATCAGAAAATGTGGTATCTCTATACAATACTCTTCTTAAATCAAAGGTCATACTTCAAGCTCAATCTTGACTTCTCTCTTCTGACGTTTGGGCTTGGCCAGGAGTGGGTTCCCCTCGGTGTTTCTCTTTTTGTACTTCTTTGGTGGGTTCTCGATTAAGTAGAGCTGTTCTCTCAGCGTCTCCGCCAGGTTCTCGTCGTCGTAAGCGTCCACTTGGTACCACAGCAGATATTTGTTAGCCCTCTGGCCCTTCTTCATCACGTCTTCCATGTGCTTATACACATCGTCGTGCTTCATGAAACTGTTAGAGATGATAGCATCGTACTTTGGGTCCATGTCTGTGATTTTGAAAGACACAGGCATATAGTATGGAATCGGCTCGGGATCATCATCTGGCTTCGGTGCAGCAACTTTCTTATCTTTTTTTTTCTTGTCCTCCTTGTCAAGCTCCTCCTTCAACTCAATATCCTCTTCTTCTTTCTTCTCAACACCTCTAGTACGTCTCCTGCTCGACCTCTTAGCCTCCTCTTCTTTCTGCTTCTTCTCCTCTGCCTCCTTCTTAGCAAGCGCATGAGCCTCCTGTTGCTGCTTCTTCTTCTCTTCTAGCTCCTTGGCCTTCTCTGCCTTCTCCTTCTTCGCCTGCTGCCTGGCCTTCCATCTGTTGATCTTCTCCAGGTTATATATCACAATGTACGATACGATATAGTCCCCATTGTCACATCTCTCGAAAATGCACTCCTTCGGCAGCATGAATCTCACATTGGGATTCTCGCTGAACTCAAACACCAAATCGGCACCATTCACATACATCTCCTGGAACGTAGTCAATAGCTTCTCTCTTGGTGGTTTAGGGGCTTTTGGTGGCTTTGACGGTTTCGGAACTTTGATCTGCGGCTGGTAATTCGGGAACTGTTGTCTGAAGTGTTGAGAAGGTCCCATGGCCTTCGCTCTCTGGATATATCCCTGAAACTCTCTGATCTGTGCAGAACTGGCACTACCACTCGCCACAATCTTCATCAGTGTGTTTAGTGATGGTTCCATGCGTGCGATGGCGTTCAGATTTGCAATCATCATTTGACTCTCTGGCGACTGCATCATATCGGTCTGCTGAGGTTGGGGCTGAGGTTGAGACTGGGGTTGAGCAACGGCTGGCTGAGCTGGTTTGGGCGGTGCCTGTATCTTCGGTGATGATGATCCTGCCTGTTCCGCCTGCTGGTTCTGGATACTCGAGTTGTGGATCGGCGGGAGGCTCTTCTTCGGCTCTGCTGGTTTCTCCTTCTCCTGTGACTTCTCCTGTGGTTTCTCCTGTGGTTTCTCCTGTGACTTCTCCTGTGGCTTTTCCTGTGACTTCTCCTGTGGTTTCTCCTGTGACTTCTCCTGTGACTTCTCCTGTGGCTTCTCCTGTGGCTTCTCTTGTGGCTTCTCCTGTGGTTTCTCCTGTGGTTTCTCCTCGGCCTTCTCGGACTCAGGTTTCTCCTCTGCTGCCTTTGGCTTCTCCTCTGCTGCCTTTGGCTTCTCCTCTGGCGCTGGTGAAGGCACAGGTGACGTTGTGCTTTCCTTCGAGGTCGGTGGAGCCGTGGTGTCTTTCTTCGGATCAATGATTTCATTGGCCTTGCTCTCGGTTTCCTGAGGCTTTGAATCATCTGCTTGTGCTGTAGAAGAGCCTTCCGTCAAATCTTTCCCCATCTTCTTCTCCTCTCTGATTTGCTTATTGGCCATACGCTTCTCTTTCTTCTGTGTTTTGATCTCCTCTCTTTTCCGCTCAATCTCGTCGTCCTTGAGAATGAAGAACCTCACATCAAAAGTATGCGGTCCAAGTTCCATACCACAATCACACAGCTTATTCATTCGATCTCTGGCATTGATATCGCTCTCGTTCTTTGTCTTACCCTTGGACCAGTACAGATCAAACACATTGCTCGAGGTGTACGCCTTACGTGACTTCATCAGCGAGGAGTACAACACCGCACTGTCCTTCATCGAAAGAGGCTGTTGCAGGATGATATAGTCAGGCTCATCCAACGACGCAGGTAAATTATCCACTTCTCTGAATGGTCTTGGTGGCTTCTCTGGTGGTAGTTCATCTTCAATGTCCGACCCCTGCTCCTCCTTCTTAGCTCTCCGATGTGCCGCAGCTTTTCTCGGGTTCTTTGGTGGCATCCTCTTGACTCTCGAGCTCCCCTTTGGATTCTTTGATTGCCCCCTGTGACTACCCAATTGGTGGCTATTTTGATAGCAGTAAATATTAGTGATGTTTAAGTGGTGCTTGTTCCACAACGAGTTCGCGAAAACGGGGATGGTTTTCTGAGCGTATTTCTCGCGTATTTCTCACTGCGAAGCTGTGCGGACGCGTAACTGGGAGACACATAAATAATTCACCAACATCAACCAAATCCAAAAACAGCACCGGCTTCTACCCAGGATGGCCACACTCGACCTGAACTTGTACGCGCAGGATGACTACAGGGTGGGCTCCAAACGACGGAAGGTCTCCACGGCCATTGGTGAGTATTCTCATGGCGACCAACAACGCGTGCGGACGCAATAATAGAGAAAGGGTGTACTAACATGACATCAGTGGATAAAGAAAAATTCGCTGTAGGTGCGATTATGAAGGTCAAGGTCACAGATTTTGTTGTGTACACCTCTACTGAGTTTGTTCTATCTCCGTCCTTGAACATGATCATCGCGCCTAACGGTACTGGTAAGAGTACATTCGTGTGCGCCGTGTGTTTGGGTCTTGCCGGACATCCAACGCTTCTCGGCCGTCAAAAACTGCTTGCTGACTTTATCAGAAGTGGACAGCAGCAGGGCTCGATCCGGATCACCCTTAAGAACCACGTGGGAGAGAAAGACATTGTCATCAAAAGAACGATCTACCTCAACAACAAGTCTGACTGGTGGATCAACCAGTCGCAGTCCAACGAATCCAGAGTGAAGCAGCTGCTCGCTGGTCTGAACATCCAGCTAGACAACCTTTGTCAATTTTTGCCTCAGGAGAAAGTCGCTGACTTCTCCAAGCTTTCATCAGAGGAACTGCTAGTCGAGACGCAAAGAGCCGTTGACGTCAACATGATGCAGCAGCACCAGAAGCTCATTGAGCTGGATGGCAACTCTGCGAGCGTCATTGCAGAGCTTGATGCCAAAATCAAGGAGAGAGACCATTTGGAGCAGGAGAGACTTCGTTTCGAAGAGGAGGCCAGAAAGTACGAGGAATTCCAAAAGAAGAAGCAAGAGTTGGACGACCACAGAAGGCTGCTGCCGTACGCAGAGATCCAGGATCTGAAGAGAGAAGCCGATAGGCTCAAGAAGGAGCGCGAGCAGATCAAGATGGAGCTCGACAACTACAACATAGAGATGGCTCCATTCCAACAGGCCATTGATGGGATAGATGCAGACGCACAGAAGACACTGAACGCGTGCCAGGACAAGACCAACCAAGTCCAGGAGATCAGTAATAGAATCAACGCTGTGAAGAAGGACGTGGAGAAGTTCGACGAGCTTACGGAGCAGCTTAAGGACAAAGTTGAGGCCTTGCAGAAGCGTGCGGAGGTGAAGCGTACTGAGTTGAGAAGGACACGCGAGCAGCTGGCCAGTGAGCAAGAACAGCTCGGGAAAATCACAATGATGGAGGTTGAACAGTTGGAGGACCTGAACAAGCAAGCGGATCAGATCCACAGGGAGGTTGGTGCATATGAGGATAAGATTGCCGACCTGAACGACGCCATTGGGCGTGAGAAGCGTGCTATTGACAAGGCCAACAGTACAATCAGTAACCTCCAGAACCAGCTCTCTTCGAAGGATAAGCTCCCATTGCTGACAAAAATGAAAAACCGCTCTGCACAGGAATCCACCAAAGTGGTGAAGTTGCTGCGTGGTGAATACCGTCATATGAGTGAGGATATTCTAGAACCTCCATTAATTACTGTCACCGCCGCGGATTCAAGATCGGCCAGTTATTTGGAAGAACTTGTTGATCTGCAGACCTCTCTGGCTCTGACTGCTACTTCGAAGTCCACTTATGATCGCCACTCGAGGTATCTCATTGAGAAGATGAACATCAACGCACCGTTCAGATACCTGAGTGGCAGGGACTTGCCACCAAAGATGTCAAAGCAAGAACTTCAGAGATACGGGTTTGACGGCTACCTCAAGCAATTTATCCATGGTCCGTCAGCTGTTATCCAGATGCTTTGTGAAACCAGTTTCATCCATGATGTACCGATCTGCCGTAATGGCCTCACAGACCAGCAGATTGAGCGCCTGATGGTACCACAAAATGGTGGGCTTCTCTTTAGAAAGTTCTTCTCTGGTAGCACTATGTACTCTGTGAGTATGTCACGTTACGGTTCCAGACAGGTGAACATTAAGACGCAGGAAGTGATGGGCAGACACAAGAACTACACCGGCGCCGGGCTCAGCGAGGACGATAAGCAACGTGTGCAGTCAAACATCCAGGATACTCAGGATAACATTGCTGTGATGGAGGAAAAGCTCGGTGCGCTCAGAAATCAAGTACAGGAGAGACAGAGTGAATTGCAAGGACACAAGGCAAACTTCGAGGAGTTGTCACGGGCCCTCAAAGGTGAGGGTAAAAAGCAGAAGCAGGCATCGAAGCACCGGCAGAGAATCGAAATCTACAAGGAAAGAGTGGAGAAGCTGGAAGTGGAGGCTTCGAAGGACCACAGTGGTGAGATTGAGAAGCAGTACAAGAGAATGAAGATCGCCTCGGTGGAGAAGGTGAAGGCCATCTGTGCTGTTGCAGAGATTCAGGCCGAGTACAATGCCGAATGTCAGGAACTCACCTTGCTGAACATTCAGAGATTTGAGCAGGATGCTCGTGCTGTTTCCATTAAGGAGCTGTTCCGTTCTGTAGAGGAGCGTAAGAAAGAACTCCAGATGCTCTTGGAGGCGGCTAAGAAGCGTTTGCAACAGTTGAAGCGCAGCGACAGAAAGAAAGAGCTCGAGTCTATTGTGGCTTCATACTCTGAAGAGACAAGAGAGCGGCTTGTGGAATACGTAGAGAGGTACATGGAGTCCGATAGGTTCAGTCTCGAGTCTATGAACGAGCTCATCGAGAGTATCAACGGCGCGCTGGCTTTGTTGGGAGGCTCTTCGAAGTCAGCAGTGAGCACTCTGGAGAAGATCAACAAGTCCCTGGCCAGTTTGGCCGAGGATATTCCAAAGCTGCAACTCCACGTGAAGACCCATGGCCAACAGATGAAGGACATTCTGGCTGACTGGGAACCGAAGGTGCGTGCTATGATCGACAAGATGTCCTCAGAGTTTTCCAAGATCTTCCCTACAGTGGGTATTGCCGGTGAGATTGCCCTAGAGAAGGCTGATAAGTTCAAGGATTGGAAGATCCTCATTCTGGTGAAGTTCCGTGAAAAGGCCGATCTCAAACCCCTGGACAGCCACTCGCAGTCTGGTGGTGAGAGAGCCGTCTCGACGATCTACTACATGATCAGTATGCAGGAGCTTACGGTATCACCATTCAGAGTCGTTGATGAGATTAACCAAGGCATGGATGCTAGAAACGAGAGAGTGGTCCACGAGCACATGGTGAAGATCGCATGCCAGGAGCACACATCGCAATACTTCCTCATCACGCCAAAGTTGTTGACCAACTTGTACTACGCGGAGAACATGAGAATCCATTGTATTATGGCTGGTCCTTGGGTTCCTGATGCTACAAAGGATGACAAGTACCTGACACTGGGTACGACGTCTCAGTTCATCACAGCATAGTTCCTAGATGTGTGCGTATTATAAATGTTTGACTCATGGGATTTGGAGTTAAGGCCCCATACATGTAGAACGTATATATAATATATGATCTAATTAAGTATATAAGTTCATACATATATATATATATATAGGTCGCGGATGGATCATGATCTATATGCCGGAAGCTCGATCAATCCCTTATACGTTTATGAACAACATTATTTATAGATAAAACTGCTGCAATTTGTGCACGCAATTGTATATGAATGATTTAAAAACTTAGTATGTAGTGAAGATTGATAGTGGATATTGCCTGCTATGCATATATTGTACATATATCTTGATCATGATTTAAAATCATAATTCAATTATTATAGATTTATTAATTAAAATTTAGTTCGCGGACTTCAATTGGAAAAGAGAGATGCTCTTCCTGATACAACTTTCAATTAATGATCTCAGCTGCATGAAAAGTAACCCCAGAGAGATATAACCAGCTTTTCATACATGTAGACGCTTATTTTGAACGATTTTACGTTGCTTGACGTCTTTTTGCACTCTCTATCATCGAAATAAAAACACATTTATGATGATTAAAAAGACACCAAAATTATGTGGTGTTTGGATGTTTTATGACGTTATGGTGTACATGGTCTTGAACTTTGAATCATTGATAAAGAAATTGTGCAGTTCACATTTCTGGTCTGCAAGAGCCAAATATGCTTATGCCGTGTTATATGTAGATAGATTTGCTCCAAATGCTCATCAAGCTATTGTCTAGGCTCTATATAGTTCTCTTCACTTTCGATCTTAAGGGTGGCCAATATATATTAAGATAGGCTGAAGTCCTGCCATCAGCCAAATTTCAGTTGTGCGCGACTGAAAACGCCAAGGCATATGTATATGAATTTTAATTCTAAGTTATTCTAGCGATCTGATGACCAGCACCTTAATGATATGTTTCGGAGAAGAAATCTCGAAAAGGAGTACATCGTGATACAATGCTTTTGTTCAGAACAGTCGCCAATGTCCCACTACGAAGAGCCTCAGTAAGGGCGTTCTGTGCGACACACCCCAAGCGCTTCAACCCGCTCGTGGGGCTCGAGGGAGTAATTGAAGAGATAAACGATGACTCGCCCAAGAAGAAACTCAAGATCAGAAGAAAAGAGCCCAAGATTCTGATACCTGTGGATGCCGACTCCTTCAAAGTGGCTGATCAGGACGCGAGCGTGAAGACTGAGATCGTGGAGCCCAAGACGGACAAGAGCAGTGATAGCGGGAGCAACAACAACGGGAACAGCAATGGGAGCAATAATGGGAATAACAACAATCATGAGTACGAGCACTTTGAGGAGGAGCCAAGCAGGTGGGAACGCTTCATGAACACTATGGGCAAATGCTTGGAGACTGCTGGAATCACGTTTGCCTCGTTGGTTGTGCTTGCTGGTGCCGGTCTTTCGTACCACAGATTCTACAACTATCATGTGTTGGACAAGATGAGTCATGCGTTTGAAAAGGGAGATGATGCCTTCGAGCTCACGATGCATAAGAGAACGACACAGAGGGAGGGTGACTGGATCGAGAGACCACAACAGAAAATAATTGACGGTATCATCTCGGGGGAACTTGTGGGACGATACTTCCTTCTTACTGGTGAGAAGGGCTGTGGTAAGAGCTCTATGGTGTTGAACTCTATAAAGAAGGTAGATTCCTTTAATGTGGCCATCCTGGATGCCCACTCGGACCCTGAGATCTTCCGTATCAGACTCGGAAAAGCACTCAATTTTGAGTACCATGAGGACTACATTGGCTCTTTGTTTTCCATCAGAGGTCCGAGAGATACAACGGCCCTACTGGATATTGAGCGGGCCTTCAACAAACTGGAAAAGGTTGCGGTCTCCAGGGTGAAGAAACACGGCAAACCTTTGGTCTTGATTATCAACAACACGCATTTGATTAGAGATGATGAAGAAGGCGTCAAGTTGGTAGAGCTCCTACAACAAAAGGCAGAGGCACTCTCCGGTGCGGGCCTCGTCACAATGATCTTCAACTCGGATGACTACTGGTTGTATGAAAGACTGAAGAAGCTGGGCACCAGACTCGAGGTTATTAATGTCCACGATTTTAACAGACTACAAGCGGTGAAGGCATTGGAGGTATCACGCTCAAGATTCTTCGGTGAGAAGATGGACAAAGGAGTGGCTGACCAGGTTTACGACCTTATTGGAGGCCGCCCACAGCATTTGGCCGAAGTGGCTAAGCAACCAGATATGGTTCATGCCTCACACAGGCTCATTGATAGGGAGAAGACGTGGTTTTTGAATCAGTGTGGGTTGCTCGGTGCTGGTATGGACGACGATGTTAATGAAAGTGGTAAGTTCTCTGCATCTGCAATGCTGTTAATGAAAGAGCTGGTGGATATGTTCAACGAGTCCTTGGTTAAAGAAGGACTGCAAAAGAGCCATAAACTGCCAGAGTTGCCATTATGGAGAGCCAGGCAGATCATGACTAGAAACGATTTCATCCAGCTCTATGATAACTTGAATATCTTCACCATCGACTCTGCCAACTCGTTTGTGAGAGCTGATAGTGTCCCGATGATGAGGGGGTTCCTCGAAATTGCATCCCAGCCAGGGTTTGATGAGCTACTAGAGGAGACCATTGACCGCATTGGAGAGATCGAGTCCCTCGGAAGAACGCGTGAGCTTGTGGCAAAGGATCTATTCTTAGGGTCCAGTTATAAGATCAAACAGCATGATGACGAGATTGTGGTGAAAATGCACCAAAAGAAGGGGAATGAAGACGGCGACGATGAGGACCCTATAAAGATGCAGCCTACTACAAAGAAAGGTGCGATGTCGTTCTGGAAGGACAGGCTAAGCTACCAGCTGCCGAAGCAGAGTGATCAGAATGATCGAAATGACAAATCCGCGTGAAATTACTTTCCTATTAAATACCGAATAAAACACGATTAGACCTCTTCCCCCCCTGTTCAATTGATCCCCACATCCCAAAACAAGAGCTCATCGCCTCAGGGCTGCGTAACCGTTTATTTTCTCCTTCCCTGGCGCGTAGATGCATAAAATTTTCCACGTACAAATCGATTTGGCACATAGTCGAGTCTCTCTTATGATTTGAATTGCGCAGTGGGAAAGTTCTGTAACCATAAGCAATGGGCCCAAAAGTATGTTTTATGTGAATTACTAGTGCTTGGTTTACGGCAGAGATACTGACACTGGCGGTAGCAGCAACAAAAGAAGCTTCAGGAGCCTGAGAAGCCAGTGCCAAAGAAGATGGTAAACTACACGCTTTGTATTCCAACGACAATTGTTGGGCTTTCGAACGCCAGAAACTTGCAGCAGGCCACTGCAGTGCTCTACCAAGTGGCCAAGGTTGCAAGCATCTACAACGTGAGCGAGGTCGTGATCATGGACACTTTCAAAGAGCCAGTGGACCAAGTGGTGGATATGACTGAGCAAACAAAGGATGGGAAGAAGAAGATTAAATTCGACGATATGGAGATGAAAGATGCATTGGCTGAGAAGAAGCATAATGAGGTGACGGAGCAAGCAATGTTCATTGCTACGGTACTACAATACTTTGTGACACCTCCATACCTTGTGAAGACAATCTTCAAGCAAAAGATCTTCAAGAACTTTCAATATGCAAAGGACTACCCGAAGCTGACAACATTGCCTTTCATGAGCGACGACGTGGCTCCAAAGTACCGTGAGGGTCTTACAGTACAGATGGGTAAGATTGTGAAGCCACAGAAACAGAACAAGAAGAAATCACAACCGTTGAAGAATACCAAATACGTGAACATTGGATATGACAAGTACTTGGAACTCACGGGGCAACAGGTGCCTACAAACGTTCGTGTTACTGTGGATGTGGAGGAGAAGAAAGTGGTATCGCCTTTGGAAGCCTACAGAGACCAAGTCGGGGCCAAGGCTTCATATGGATACCACGTTAGAATCGCACGTTCATTCACATCAATATTCACAGAGTCAAGTTATCCAGAAGGTTACACCCAGAGTATATGGGTCAACAGTGGTGACTATTTCCACAACTCAAAGACAACACTGACGCCGTTTGCACCAAAGTCTGACTCTTCTAATGCATTGAATTTACTGCTTGTGATTTCCAAATGGAGCGATGTCGAATATGCATTTGATCAAGATAAGAAAAACTTGGAAGGTGTCTCTGATGCTAAGGAGTTCTTCGATGGCGAGGTGAAGATCCCAGTGGGTACAAGAGTCGAGGACGGTGCTATGATTGCATTGACCAAGATATCCGGCATGTGATGTGTATTTAAGTAGTTTAATTTATAGAGTGGGGGGATATAATTCTGGAGTAAAGAAGAGATGAGCTATGAGCTGGATCATAGAAAGAAATCCTATGTGGTGCCTTTGAGGTGAGACAGTTGTAATTGAGACTTGAAGCATGAAGCCATTGCAGTGAATACAGTTGCATCCATCACTTGTACGTACGTGCCACGACCACTTAAGCTTGGATCTTTGGATTTTTCAGAAGAAGTCAGACTAACAGAAGCGATCAGTGTGACAAGGAGCAGTAGCTCTTATATATGCCTTTTTTTTTAATTAATGTATATCACAGCTATAAAATCGTATACTTCAAACTTGAAAATATGAAAGTTCATGGTTACCCCGTTGATTGGCATCTTCTTTTACCATAGAGGAATTCCTGATACTGTGGTTGGTATCTCATAGCACACGGCAGAACCGAAAAGACAGGAGAAATTACTGTATCATTCAATGGGCGTGTGGCGTAGTTGGTAGCGCGTCTGCTTAGCATGCAGAAGGTCTCCGGTTCGACTCCGGACTCGTCCAATTATTTTTTTTGGTTTCATTCCTTCAGTCTTGCGAACATTGCCTGATTGAGCGTTTCACCCGAGCCACAGCTCCCAAGAGATCCTGATAATAAGAGATTGATAATCACTATGGAATCTGTTAGCCTTCCACTTTTCCCTTTTTTTTGAACTCCTTCAATTGATAAACACAGAGGGCTGAGATGACAAACCCGGAGCTCACAGAGATACAAGAAAAGCAGTTGGTGCAAGCATTGCATCATTTCGGGTTGGCCCATGGATTGGACATGTATCCTGTTGGATTCAAAGAACACTCACCAGTGTTGACACCAACAACTTTGTTCCCAACTCCATTCCCCTTGGCGGCCTTTGCAAAAGCCGAGAGCGTACAGAAACATTTCAATGCTCTATATGCCAAGGTGTCGACAGATATCGAATGGCTCGGTGGGATCTTGGACGAGTTTGCCAAATACGATCCAGGGTTCACTGGTAAGCTGTGGGATTGTTATAAGAAGGCACACGCACAGGGCATTAAACAGCCAATGACACTAGGAGTGTTCCGTTCCGACTACATGCTGGATAACTCGGAGATCAAGCAGGTGGAGTTTAACACAGTGAGCGTATCCTTTGGTGGGTTGAGTACCAAAGTCGGTTTATTGCACCAGTACTTGAACCAAGCCGGATACTACACCTCTGATGGGTCGACATACTATGATGGTTGCAACCTTCCAGTGTCTGAATCGCTTGACAACCTGGCTGCTGGGTTAGCAGACGGTGATAAGTACTATAGAGCAACAAGTGGGGCCAAGGGCACCATTGTCTTGGAGATCACACAAGAAGGTGAGAGAAATGTATTTGATCAACGTCATTTGGAGTACTCTCTGATCTCCAATTTTGGAGTAAAGACACGCAGAATTACACTGCAAGATGTCCCATCAAAGACTGTTAAAGAGGAGCCAAGTGGTAAGTTGTTCTACAAGGAAACTGGAGAAGAAGTGTCCGTGGTGTACTACAGATCCGGATATGCGCCAACAGACTTCCACACAGAGCAGGACTGGGAGAACAGAGTGACGTTGGAGACCTCGCTGGCGATAAAGGCACCGAGTTTGTTGACACAACTCTCTGGTGCAAAGAAGATCCAACAGTTGTTGACGGAAGAGAGCATCTTGGAGAAGTACGTTCATGACGGCCAGACGAAGGCCGAACTGCAGTCCACTTTTGTCAAGATCTGGCCATTGGACAATTCTGAAGACGGACAGAAGGCTAAGAAGTTGGCAATCGACCAACCAGAGAACTTTGTGCTCAAGCCACAACGTGAAGGCGGTGGCAACAACGTCTATAAGGCTGATATCCCTGCGTTCCTGAAATCACTGCCGGAGGACGAGTGGAACGCCTACATTCTGATGGAGCTGATCCACCCACCATTGCATCCTAACAAGGTTGTCAGAGAAGGTAAAATCTTTAGCGATGACATTGTTTCTGAGCTGGGCCGCTTTGGCACTGTTCTCTTCAACCAGACTACAGGCGAAATTTTGGAGAACAAAGACGCCGGCTGGCTTCTCAGATCCAAGTTCTCCTCTTCCGACGAAGGTGGTGTCGCCGCAGGCTTTGGCTGTGTTGACAGCGTTGTCTTGATGTAATAGATTAATGTATAGAGATCCGTACCCAAATTATTAGTGCGAAAAAACACACACACATCCCCGCTGTAGTTTATGTAGCAGCTGAGAACCGAAAGATAGAACAATGCCACGCCTACGCATCGCAACATTACAGTTGAACCCTCTCATTGGAGCTATTGACGAGAACATTGCTCGTGCTAATAAGATTTTGTCATTGGCGTTTCCACAAGATGTACAAAAGCCGGATTTGTTAGTGCTTCCTGAGTTGGCACTGTGTGGTTACAACTACACATCGCTACAACACATTAAACCAGTACTGGAGAGAACAAACCACCATGGCCCGATGCTGAAATGGGCTGGGAATGTCAGCAAGCAACTCGGGTGCTTCACTGTACTGGGATACCCGGAGTTGAAGGACGGCAAGATCTTTAACTCTGCTGCGGTGTTTAACAAGACTGGGGCTTTGATTCACAACTATGAGAAGTCCTTCTTGTACGAGACCGATGAGGTATGGGAATGTGAAGAAGGCCCTGGATTCCAGCAATTCCAGTTGATGGACGGTGTCAGTGCGAGTATCGGGATCTGTATGGACTTGAATCCATACAAATTCACCGCTCCGTTCAACAAGTTTGAATTCAGTGGGCATTGCCTGGAGTCTGGTGTTAACTTGGTGATTTGTCCAATGGCTTGGCTCCATGCGATGAGTCCCTCGATACAGGAGGACTGGACTGAGGTCCAAAAGAGAGCACAAGGCCTGAAGTATACCGAAGACGTTCGTAAGCAACAGGGACAGTACGCTATAGACACACGGGGAGATAACATTGAACACTATGATACAATCGAAGAGTACAAACAGCTGGATGAGCCGGACTACCGCAATTTGAACTACTGGCTGCTCAGGTTTTTCCCATTTATGAACCATGTGATGAAACCTACAAAGTACAAAGAGAAGACCACTGTTGTGGTGTGCAATCGCAGTGGTGTTGAAGATACAATCGTATACGGCGGCACAAGTTCGATCTTCCAGTTCAACGGATATTCCGGGATCATGGGCACACACACTGGCGACTTGACTAATAAGAGTGTGGATGTACTCGGCGCTCTGGGGAAGGGAAACGAAGGTATTCTTGTACGCGATGTGGACGTATAAATGCATTAACATGAACATAAACAAATACACACATAGGTTACTCAGTGCTATTGCTAGTGATGCTCACGATTTTCTTCCAGTGCTCCACTTCTCTGTAAGCTCTTTCCAACTCGCTCTTCAGCTTCTCATTAGCAGCAGTCAGTTCACTCACCGCTTGATCATTGAGCAACTTCTCAAGCGTCCATTTCTCCAAGTTGTTCTTCTCGTTTTCTTGCAGACGCTTGATATATTCAATAGAGCGCTGCAGAATTTGCGACTTGTTCGTCTCTGCAGTTGGGAGCAGTGCCGATAGTTCTTTAATCCCAGCGTTTATAGTCTCTCTTCTACGTCTCTCAACCTCTTTATGGTTATCCTTTCTCTGTCTGTGCCATTCTTTTGTCCCGGCCATTGGTCTGTCTCCTGAGACGTGGAGCACGTCCTGCTGAGGCTGTGGTTCTTGAGATTCATCTACTTGAGTCTCCTCCTGTGTGTATGCCTCTGGTGTCTCTTGTTCCGCAGGCTTCTTCTCTTCAATGGACTCCGAAGCCCTCTGTGTCTCCGTATGCGCTAACAGGTTCGAATCGATGTTGGAATCATCCGTGCTGTGCTGTTTCTTATTCACCTGTTGACCTTCGGCCTCCTCTGCTGGTCTTTTATCTGACATTATGATTTCTGCTTGCTTTGTTTACTTTTGCGGCCTGGGGTCATATGACATCCACGTGAGAAAAACGTGATTAAAATATTTATGGGCGCGCTCGGTGAGGTTTTATACCCTGCGTGTGCATTTTTTTTTTTTTTTTTAGCTTCTATAATTTTCTAATGGTCTGAATAGGAAAGTGCCGCTTCGGGCAGTGTTTACTGGAAAGAAACTGGTCTGGGGCCTTGACCATTCCACCCATCTCACTGAGAATTCAAATTTAAAATCAATATCTCAAAAAAATCAGGATGGAGTTGACGCCGGAGCCGAAGAAGCGTGGGGTATCGGAGTCCACGACGCCACCACCGTCGCAGTCATCGAAGGATTCGCTCAAGAGACAGAAGATTACACTGTCGTGCAATGAATGCCGCCGTCGTAAGATCAAATGTGACCATGGCAAACCAATTTGTAATAACTGTATCAAGAGAGGTTCAGAGAGTGCGTGCACGTATGCTCGTTCTCCATGGATCGACATCATCGCTGCAGAGTCCAAGGTTTACCAGGAGATCGACGCTCTGAAGAAAGAAAATGATGAGTTGATGGATGCAGTAGCAGCAATCAAATCAGAACTTATCCTGGTGTACAAAAAGAACCACAACAATGTGAACTCCCTAGACGATGAGATGCTCTCCACAGGGTCTGTGCACTTTATGTACGACAGTCAGATTGAGGCGTCGGAGATCACCGGCTCCTTGCTCAGTTCCACACAGAGAACCCCACAAATGATCACTACAATGAGCTCCACGAGCAATGGCACAACATCACCGGACGACCAAGGCAGTGAACCGTCGGAGCAACAGCGGAAATTTACGCGATACGAGTACCACTTCTTGAAAGACACAACGGAGATTCCTCTACGAAACCGTGTGAAACGTATCTTAGCTGCCGACTTACTTATTGTGGATATCCAATCGTACGCAGATGTTGAGATTCCTAGGGTCTTGACATCACTAAGATGTGGGAACGACGCCTTCTACAAAAACTATTTCCTTACACAGCTGTTCCAAGTGCTGCCGCCGCTGGATGTGATGGAGACGAACATGGACTATTACTTTAGGACGAATTACAATCTACATATGCCCGT
The DNA here is from genome assembly GCA_030567055.1 of Petasospora taoyuanica. Classification (NCBI taxonomy): domain Eukaryota; kingdom Fungi; phylum Ascomycota; class Saccharomycetes; order Phaffomycetales; family Wickerhamomycetaceae; genus Petasospora; species Petasospora taoyuanica. The sequence goes on from JAKUBZ010000001.1 coordinate 746,160, forward strand.
ATTGAACCAGAGCCTGTTGATGAGCTCTTTTCACAGGATATTCAAGCAGGGCAGTGGAAGAATTGAGATGGACCCAGTGAGGGAATTGGAAGACTTTGTACAGCTCGGGATTATGCTGATAGTGTTGAAGATCGCCTCGCTGTACAAGTTGACTGTGCTCAAGGACACCGATAACGTACTGTTAAAGAACGCTTACATTGCACTGGAACTGGGCGAGATCAAGACGCGTGCATCGATAACGACACTCCAGGCTCTGTTGCTGATGACGTCTTTTAGACTCTTCTCCCATAGAGTGAGCGATCTCGAGTTGTTCTTCTCGACAGAACTGTGTAGAGATATGGCCATTGCGCTGGGAATCCACAAGAACACTGAAATCATCTACGAGCACAAGTCGAAGGAGGAGAGAGAAGTCTTGCAGAACATCAAGGTAATGCTGAATAGGGGATGGTAAATAAATGTGATTTTTTTTTCTTTTGGGAGCGCAACAAGTAAGTATCTTTGTAAACTGAAAGAGAAATTTATCGGAGCTACGCGGTAATACCGGGGTCCTTTCGTGGAAGAAGATATATATATAAAACCCCGAAGCCCGCTGAACTTGTTCTTGTAATTGGTCCTTAGGATTCATGTTGGGATAAAGAGATCGAGAGTAGGGATGAGGCATACGTTTAGCAGGCTCATTCAAATATCTCAGAGGTACAAACTCATAGACAGGCCGTGTCCACAGCCAAAGCTCACCACACAGAAGACGCATTGTGAGTGTCAGTTCCCTGAGGATAAACCCATCGACAGAACCAAGCCGCTATATGGCACCAAGAGTGGCACTTGGAAGCACGCATTTGTTCATTCAAGCGCACCAGCAGAGCAATGGAAGTCCAAGGTGGAGCTGATGGCATCTGAGCTGATCTCGTCGCTGTCGCAGCACAAGAGATCAGACACAGACCCAATGTTCCCAGTGGGGATCTCCAATGTGCAGTTACCCACAACAGAAATAGGGGAGAAGTACAACGTGTTGGTGTTCCCTGATAACAAGTACTACGCTGTGGGAGAAGACTCATCGAGTGAATTTTTAAGACAAGTGCTGAATCCCAAGGGATCATCGCAATTCGATTCTGTGCTAAACCCATCGCCCATTATCCTAATATGCGGACACACTCAGAGGGATATAAGGTGCGGGCTCATTGGGCCAATGCTTAAGCAGGAGTTTGAAGAGAATCTGTCACAGAGAGGGATGCTTTACTCAAAAGAGAACCCACAGGGTATAAGAGTGGGGATTGTCTCGCATATTGGAGGACACGCATACGCTGGTAACGTCCTGTACTACGACAACGAGGGACTAGGGATTTGGTACGGGCGATGTGAGAACAGACACGTTGATGGCATCATAGAGGAGACAGTTATAAACAAGAACATCATAAGTGAGTTGTTCAGAGGGAGATACAACTAAGTTATATATATTTATATATTCTATATCAAATAGACAGGGCTCTAATGTCAAAGATCTTGCCTGTGATGTCTGCCACGGCCTTATCCATCTCCTCAGAAATCTTTTCCTTCAACTCATCACTCAGAGCGTTAAATGTCTCGATAAAGTCACCGTCCACAACGTTCTTTACGGGTTGGTAGAACCCTCTGTATTGTAAGTGCATTCTGCCCAGCAGATTAGGAACGTGTAGTCTCATGGCTTTCTCCAATGCTTTGAAGAATTTGATGTCAGAACGGGTCAGAAGAGGGATTAGTACTCCGACAGTGCCCTGTAGCCCAGTGTAGGAGACAACATCCCTACCACCTTGTGTGAAAGAGCCTTTTGTAAAACTCATAGGCACGTCTTCCAAGTAGAAATGACACGGGTTGTCGAGTTTGTAAGGCGCACCGTTGTATAACTTATCCTTAGTCAATACCAAACTCGAGTTCTCACCGGTATTTGACACTTCATCAGGGCATCTCAGCAAGAAAACATTCCCAAACTTGTCACCTCCAATAACAGTATTGTAATCAACCATTCGCATACTGGTGATATGTCTCGACACAAAGTCATCAACAAAGGGAACAAACTCGTTCATCTTGGAGTTATAAGTCAAGAAAGTCACAGATTCACGAATATCACCCACAATGACTCTATTACTCTGTGCCTCCAGTTGGACAATAGTAGAGACGGTACCTATCAGCGTAGTGGCTTTGCTCAGCAGCTGTTTCATACCAATGTCATAGAGTCTCAGGTGGTTCTTCATACCAACCAACAGCTTACCTTGGAACTCACACAGAGCATGAGAAGCATCTGAGATTTTGGTCTTGTGAACGAGTTGCAAGTCCAGAGTATAAGTGTGCAACCAGGACTCGTCAGCTTTGAGGAGGCTAACCACGAGATACTCCTGGTCCTTGGTGTCAAAGTGGACAACACGGCAGCTCAAGATCTTCTCATCAGAGTCCAATTCAACCTGAGCGATGTTATTGTTACTCTCTGTGTTGAATTTTTGGATGTAGTTCCCATCTCCAGACTGCAAGATAAACAGATCATCATTGTGCTTCAGCAGTCTTTTTGGTGTAGTCGATAACTCCAAAGAGTTAGCACTGATGTCGTGCTCATAGTCGTCCACAGTAAAGATCACCAACTTGTTTTTGTAAACGCCAACAATGCCATCTTTACAATCCTCGCTGTTAAAGCTGTATCCAAATCTCAATGGTGGTATTAACACAGGATTGATTCTCAATTGGTCGAATTCGGAGATGGCCCATGTCTTGTTGGAGAAGGCAAATACCACGTTATTTCCATTAGCACTGGCTTTGCTGAGAATCACCGGTCTATTACCCAAGTACTTGGTTCTGGTTTGATATAAAGTCCCTGATGGATCCAAAAGAGTTCTGGCGTAAACACCATTATCCAAACCAATGTTCAAAGCGATGGTTCCATTCATGAAGCATTGAAGAATAGAAGTTGGAACACCACTGAGACTCTGCATTACGACCAGTTCTAGCACTGAACTTGGGTCTGTAGATAACACTCTGACAAGTTGGTCCTGGTCTCCGATAACTAGAAATGGGGATCTTATGAGCCCTTCTGGAATCTCGCCCAGAGATAAAGCAGTGACTCTCGATGTCATCTCCTTTCTCTCATTCCATTCGACGAGACGATCATTCTCATCAATTTCAAAATACACTAGCTCGCTATTCGATAATGCAACGACAATCTGTCTGTTTGTGGAATCACACACAGTGATCTTAATCCCCGCTGGAGGTTGCCATTCACTGACAACTTGCAAATCTCTTATGACTCTGATACCATTACCATGAATTTGCGCTAGTGAGTGTCTTCCAATCTGTTGTACTCCCAACGTCTCTTCATTAGTGGCAAACCCAGAGTCTATCACATCTTCCACGGACTCACCAATGGACAGGATATGCGTAGTGTCAATGAATGAGATGACCAAGTACTTGTCATATTCGTCTTCCTTGGTCAGTTTGGTGGTCCATACACGGTTCGCAGTCCCCGGTAGATCAGACTCAACCACCTCTGTAATAGGCACACCGTATTGTAATAATTTCAAAGATGCCGAGTCTTTCACACCAGCAAGGGCATACATTTTCGTAGACTGTTCATCTGTTGTGAGCACGGAATCAAAGAGTGGGTTGATGGACTCTATTGTGTCCACTAGAGAGATATTCTCCAGTTGGGTACGCTCAAACGTTAGGTCGTACGCAGGCTGATCAGAATCGGAGCTGAACTTTTCATCTCTGCCCAAACTCTCGAACTGGTAGAACATCTTATCGTCATACTCCGTGTCAGCATACACGAACCCAGACTTAAGGATAATCAACGAAGTACATACCGGGATCGTGTCAAAGTAACTGATGAACAACAGCTTATCAGGCGGTAGTTCCAACTTGAAAATATCACCGAAGTTCGTCTGTAATAGGAAGAAGAATTGGTCTTTCATCTTATGGGAGACCCCAGCAACAATGTAACTGTCCTTCTCTTCTTGTCCCGCACATTTCGGAATGGCAATGGATAGTTTATCACCATCCAAGTTTCTATACGATACGGTATTCTTAGAGCACACAATGACACCACTTGGTCCATCATCGCCACCGGGAACTTGTACAAGAAGGTTGGCAGTGTCAAAGATCGGCTCTGAGAGTTTCCGTACCACGTAGTTCAATCCCAGATCTAGTTCATAGAAAGTCAACCATCTCTGGTATTTCTCAGCGTTCTCGTTCTCGTACTCATACGCACCGTAGTCAATCTCAATGGCAGCAAACTGCGGGTTTTCGTAGCCAACATCCACTCCGATGGTATACAGTGTCAAGATCTTGGACTTGTTAGCTTCCAATGGCGACGATATCGTGAGTGAGTTATCTGTGTCTCTATTCATCACATACACTAATTTGTTTCTTTCCACTGCGGAAAGCAGAATAGCACGGCCCTTTGGGTCCACTGCAATGCTGTGGCCCGGTGAGAGTCTTCTCATACCGCTCTTGTGGTACGGCTCATTGAAGAGGGGAATCAATTGGTTCTTAACGCCATCGTACTCCAGTATGGAAAGATTTCCAGCATCAGAGGTAATGGCGATATAGTCCTTCCCGGAGCCTGCGATCTTGAAACTGGCAATGTTCCTCACCGAGGCAAACAACTGTGTACTGAGCAAGGTAGTCAGTTTCCCTGTCTGCGAGTCTGGTTTCCATATCGTCAGTCTGTTCGAAGTGACACTTGCAATCTCTTGGGACTTCTTGCCGCTGAAGTTGCCCACGCATGAGCCCAGAGTGTTGTCATGGTGTCGTAGCGTGAGATTGTAAAGGCAAATATCAGTCTCGAGTGACATTCTTGTGTTCTATCACCAAAAGTTGGGATATGAGGCGGGGTATAATTGATGATCTCGCCCTAGTATATCGCCTAACCGATTTCTCTTTGTTTACGTGCTAGGCTTTTTTTTTTCCAGGAGCCGCGGTAAGGCCACGCTGATGGGAACACACACTGGGAAGAATAGGGTATATATCTTCGATATTTGGCCGGGACAGTGCTGATACTACGCCATTACTCAGTTGAACTTGCGAGCAAGAGTTTATCGTAAAAGTTTGGAAGTATGCCTAACTAATGAAATCACATAATAACCCGAACACCAGTGCATCGCCCAAAGCAGCCCTTCCAACTCCCCGCACTCACGCGCCTCCACGATCAGAAACGTCGCCGCCCGCTTTTTTCAGTGGCCAAATGGCCTGAGCTCAATTCCTCCCCCATCATCATCTCTTTATTGAACGAAACACCCAATTATTCTCCCTAAAAGATGGCCATGGAAGACGTCTTCGAGGCCCAGGACGCCCGCTTGGAGGTGTACATCCGCATGAACGACGACCATGAGAAGGACTACTGCTTCTCTGTGGGGATCAACGACACATTTGCCATTTTGAAAGATGTGTTCACCACTTTGAAATTATCGCTGAGACCAAGTCCGTTCTACGACCAGATCCCTATTGGGTTCGAGGTCTCGACGGATCCGGGCTACTTGACGCCACACGGTGGCCTGATCTTCAACGACGACGCCTCCAAGACGGTGAAGAAAGTACAACTCAGTGACAAGATTTCGGACCATGTGTGGCCTGGGCAGCTCATCCTCCCAGTTTGGAAACCAAAGCAGTTCAACCATTTGGCCGCTCTGTTATTCCTTGGTGGGTGGTTGTACACTGACTTACCGGACGTGTGGTCCCCTACCCCGGGCATTTGCCTAACGAACCAGGTCACCAAGGTGATTGCTGCCATTTTGATCAGATTCGACATGACCCAATCCGCTTTGGATATTATGAACGAGACCGTGGTGAACAAGGCCTCATTCACGGCACAAATGCTGTTTTTCGGGTTCCACTGCTTCAAGATATTGATGATCTACTTTGCGTTGTACTTGGGTATGTTCAACCCATACTCGTTGAACCCATACATTGTGTACAAGACCAACCTTACTGACAAGATGGACGACTCCAAGAGAGACCAGTTGGTCAAGATTGGGTGGACGGGTTCCAGAAGAGCCACCATCGAGGAGTACAAGGAGTACTTCAGAGAAGTGGAGGTCAAAAAGGTTGGTGGTATCGTCAAGGCTTCCAAGTTGGGCCTCTTTGAGAAGTTGAAAAACCCAGGTATTGTCCTTGGTCAAGGTGAGGGTTTCCAGACAGATTTGACAAAGCTAAAGAAGTTGGATCAAGTGGAGAAGAACCCTGAGACGTTCTACTTGACTTACGACTTCTATGCCGAGGTGGGTGACCACTTTGAAAAGTACCTGTCCAATGACTCCAAGAACGTCAACCAGGACATCAAGGACTTTAGAAAGTACGGTCCATCTCAGACCTCTCCAAGAATCGAAAATATCATCGAGGCTAGAAGAAAGGTTGCCGAGGAGCAGCAAAAGAGTGCTACGGAGAAGAAGACACAGTAAGTTGATTAATTTGAGATCCTCACTTCAAGGACGTATGAAATGTGATGAACCGTTGATATATGTGTGTGTATGGACACAAATTTCATTGTAATGTTTGCCTACCCTTTGTACTAGTACCTCAAGATGATATACAAGGCGTGGATGATACCTGGAATGTAACCAAGTAATGTCAGAAGGATGTTGATTAGCAGTGAGGTGGAGCAGCCTCTTTCCAAGAACACACCGAGAGGTGGGAAAATGACAGCTTTTGATCGTTAGTATGTACTTAAATAATTTCCATTCTTCATAGACGAGGAATTGACATACCAAAGATGATTTTGAAGATGTCAGAACAGGTAAAGGCCATTGTAGAAGTTTGATATGCTTGATTATACACAAGTGTTTGTTGTCAATCCTTGATTCCAAATTCCAGTGGGGTGGAATTCGATATTTATACCCTCCGTGTACATGGTTGCTGTGCTCAGACCGAGTCGCACCGCAAACACATACATATCTCAGTCAGCAACCGTCAACGGATGTGAAAAATATAGTGGGGCTTGCTGAGCCTGAAATTTGGTCAGCATATAATAGGCATTGCTCAATGTTGCTAGCTGCCTAATTTAGACGAATAGTAATCACTTTGAACCCTGTGCGCAGAAACAGTCTCTATGTATAAGAGATGAAATGGCTATGTCGTCGGCAGTGGCTGTGCACTAAGGAACCAACTCAGGCCCAGGAACCATGATCAGCGCACGCTATTGTTGACATGAAACGGGATTATATCGAGGGCTAAATATAGAGCGAGAGAGAATCCTGCTTGTGGGTTTAAATGGCGATGTCATTTATAGGCTATGTCCGAGACAAAAAACAGAGCCATGCTATTCTTCTTCAGGCTAGTAAAAATTGAGCGAAGTCATAACGTTTCATTAAATAGACAGCGAGTAGTTTATTAGTTGTCCTTATCCACCAGCTTGATGCCACTAGCATGCTTGAACATCTTCAGTGCCGTCCAGCTGATGAATGCCCATAGCCAGAACATCATCGGCAGTGATACCAACGCTAGGGAGTAATAATTGGTGATCCCTGAGTCCCCTGTGATTTGTATAACATCGAATAGGGCCAATAGAGAGATGATAAAGATTGACCAGACCGTTATTAGTATCAACAGACCTTTTTGTAAGTCCCCTGGGTGTGCTTTATATGGCGACTTGTTGTCCTGTATGTCGAGTAATGATAGTGGTTTTGATGGTGGCATTTTGGATCAATTTGTGGTTGTAATTGGGACTTGTATTATTTGCCTGCTTAACTATCAATAATTCCCATACTTTTCAGTGGAATGAGAGGTTTCCCTTATAGTTCAATCTGTAATATAGGCCTCACTATTTGCTCCTGACAGCTCGTTTTTTTTTTCCACACTCGAAAAGTAAACAAAACAAGTGGCGCATATATATATATATATATATATATGGGCTATGGGTTGAGAAAGAAGAGAAGCAGCGCGCTACGTATTGACAGAAGGCATAAATTCATAAATTGATAGTAAACTGTATACCGTAGTCTATCAAATACATCTCATTGGGGTGTCTCTTGTTCCTATTCTTGTTCTTGCTCTTGTGCCGTCTCCTCTTCATCATCCTCTTGGGCCCGTACTTCCTCTTCAAAGATCTTATGACTTGCCATGAACCTGTGATGTTAGTATCCCATTCTTGTTAGGCAAAGAATGTTGAAAAAACATACAAACTGCCATGCATAATACCGAGTTTCTTAATATACTCAGCCTGATGTGTAGTGATTCTTATAAGAGATTCGAAATCTGCCAGATTGGCCTCCAGTTGTGCAAGTTGGGAGTGTAGATGAGACAGTTGTCTTTGTTTGAGAGACGACGATGTTTTGCCGATGGTGGATCTTCTCAACATCTTGATTTGTGTGTGGCTTGTTGTTTGAGTTACACAAGCATAATATGATATACAAATTAAGCTTAGTTGTTTACCTCTGCCAATCTTTTTGATTTACGCGACAACGATGTTTTCACACAGTGGCCGTACCAGTCATGTTGGCTCTTTTTAACGATAGCTGTGAGTTCAAAAAATTGACTGCACTTTTTTTTGTTCGAGTTCCAATTAAGCAAAGGGGTTCAAGGAATTTGGATAAGTTGGGCCCCAGAAAGTATTGGCTGGCTCAATCTATTATGGGCCCAGGGCCATCTAGGATACATTTAACTGCACTCAAAAGCGTGACTGTATTAAGGAGCCCTTGATGAGCCGGAGTATACAAGTTGATCGGGAATCTTGACTGAGGAATGTATATGTTGCAGTTACATCCATGGCATTTAGGCATGTATATATATATATATATATATATATAATACTTTAACTTGAACGAGGCATTCTTCTTATATATAATATCATTCCTATGAGATGCCGGGCCTCTAGGTATATACTGTACCCCAGCCTCAGTATTTTGGACCTGCACTTCTAGCCACTGCTTCCATATGCATGAGAATGGTTTGATCCGCTTACAATTCACGATCCTTTGAACCGGCCCCCGGCCTTTGGCTTGGTATATCAATTTACAAATCACAGGTTCATATGAGACAAGAAGCATCTTGAGGTCAAGAGTTTGTAGGACTTTGTTCACACATGACTCTTGTTTATGAATCAGTAACAGTTCCGGTCGTTTAGACGCACGTGTCTGGAGGCGGGGCAGTTTGCGAGGGGTCCTTGAAGAGGTGCTATCTATCATCTATGGCCGCTTACACATGAGTTAGAGCTCAGTATACTCTGATTGCAGATACGGATCAGTACAAAAGTGCCGAAACACGAGCCAGTAACAGCCGCAGACGACTGTATTTTATATATATATCAAACTTGGATCTAAGGCTTTAGGCAGCCACTAACATGGACATAAAATCCCGCTGATTCATAGCTTACAGCGTCGGCTGAAGGGGCAGATTTAATGATCTCTAGAATTTACCATAAGTAGACCTTAGCTCGTCTGTGTTCTCGTAGTACATTCCACACACTCCCATTAGACCCCACAAAGAGCTCCACCCATCCGCCATTAATAGTTGAAAAGTCTGGCCCGCCCCTTAGGCTAAGCTGCCGAGTGCCCCGGATCAAGATTTCAGTATACTAATTGCGCGCCGCCTGTAGCGCTCATACATAAAAATTGGCATTTCCGAGCCAGAGGAAGCCCTTTGGTATAAAAACTCAACAATCTTACGCCACAGAGACTTGTTTCCGAGCGGTGAGACTTGAAGAATTTCAAAGTGTTTGAATCTTGGGATTACACTTTGACTCCACTTGCTCTTCCGTATCTGAGTTCCTACTATACAACTTCACAAAGGCTCCATCCGACTCGGTGACACATCCCTAAAACACCGAGACGGGTAGAGTCCACTGATCCTCCACATAAATAGACGAGATACCAACGCAAAAAGGCGAGACAACATGAACGCTCAGGGGATGAAGCAGTCCAAGAGCATGTCGCAGCTCCTGCCGATTGCCCCAGCGCCTCTCATAGCACCGAGACCCGTTCAGGTGTTGCCAAAGCCCATAAGTGCAGCCAGTGCTGCTGCTGCCACGACAAGCGCAAAGAAGTCAGACGACGCACAGAGTTTACCGTGTATCATCACATCAAAGCAATGGGTGCTGCCTCCAAGACCGAAAGCAGGGCGTAAACTCAGTGAGAAGAAGAAGTTGCAACAGGCCCAGGCTCAGAGTCAGCAACAGCCACAACACCAAGCACCTACACATAATCAACCTCAGAGCCAACCACAGAAGAGACAGAACTCGATGACCACAGTGACGAACAACATGGGCAACTTAAACATCCATAAGAGTCTCTCGGAGAACCTTGCGATGAATTCGATCCCACCTGCTGCTAGTTCTACGATCACCAGTCTTTCTCGGAGGGAAGACGATATAAATTTAAAACATCAGTTGGAGAGTGCTACACAGGAGAACCAGAAACTCAAGAGTATCATCTCGTGGCTTAAGATTGAGATTGAGCAGCTGCAAAATGCTCCACCCCAACTACCGCTGAGCTCACCCAACTCGGAGACACAAGCCACTGCGGCACAGATCCATTATCAATTGCACGGCTCTTCCTTAGTATCCACACCAGATGCCACAAATGGATCCACTCCGAGAGAACTATCGCCAAGCACGGTTGACCCGAAGGACATTGGTATGGTCAAGCTACCACGGCAAAAGAGACAATACAAGAAGAAGAAGAAACCAACGGAGGAACAGAAGAAGATCACGGTGAAAATTGAGAATACCCCATCTCCATTGTCGATTACTACTGACAATGAACACTCTGGATTGCCGACAGTGGAACAGATGATGTCGAGCATGGAGTCTGAGAAGACTTGGCATCAGCCAAAGAGATGTAAGACTTTGAAATTGGAGAGATCGCTGTCTTTACAGACGCACGATATGCTATTATCACCACCATCGAATGGCCTGGACAGATCATTGTCGCATGTTGAATTCGGTGATCATCACCATATGATCTCCAGAACAACGACGAATACAACACTGGATCCAATGGAGTTTGGATGGCCAAATAGAGAGTGTGGGTATTGTAATCAGCCTGACTCGTGTCTGTGCTTGGAGAAGTCCAAGGATGACATCAAGGACAACACGATAATGGAAGAGTCCAATGAGATGGAGTTCAACGATATGTTTAAAGAGGAGATGATGACGAATGACCTTTATGATGAGTTTTTAATGCTCTGAGATCCCCCCCCCCCCCCCTCCAGAGTATATGCCCCAAAGTTAATGTCCATTAGAAAGGACTTAATTTTGATTACGTGTTTATGTTTATTGTTTATCATGTGTTTACGTTAAGATTTTAAAAGTAGTACGAGTGCATATAGTGGTCACAGACCAGATAGACATATATAAATATAATGACGAGGATGACAATTAGAAGAAAGCGTAAAAGGAACCGGCGAGGGCACTGAAGGCCAACACGGCGTAACCGGTTCTGTAAACACCCTTGATGGTCAACTCCTTACCAGCGTCCCAGATCAAGTGTCTAATACCGTTACCAAAGTGGAAGAAGAACGGGAAGACCATTGCACTCTTGATGGCTAATTGAGATGGCGTGCTCAAATTGTAGAAGGCCTCTTGGATCATAGAAGAGTCTAACTCGATACCGGTGAAAGATGCAAGGGCGTAGCCACAGGTCAGGGCGTAGAAGCCACCGGCCAAGGCAACACCGGACACTCTATGTAGCGAGGACAAGTACCATGTCAATTGTGGCTGGTAGATGGTCAAATGTGGAGAGGAAGGTCTGTTCTTTCTCTGAGCAATGAGAATCTCTTCGGCCTTCTCTTGCGTTGTGGAGACCGTCTGCATCGATCTGAGGGCCTGGCGGCGCACCACTGTGCTGAGGGATATGGAGTTTCTGAGACCAACACGGGAGAGCATCTTGGTTGTTCTTTCGTTGGTACTAAGCTGTCAAGAAGAAGTGTAAAAACGTCTTCTGACCACACTAAATCATCAAAAAGTCACTGAAAAGAACCCCGGAGCCATCGCGGGACCGAACAAGCGCGAGGTGTGACACGGAAGCGTGCGCCAACCATCCCGGGGTGGGTATTCCCGCCAATCATAGCGCGGGATTTCGCAACATTACCAAGGCCGCACCCGGAGACCTGGAGCTCTCGAGGGCTCATGTCCAGCTTCAGGTCAGGAAATTCGCGATCTTCGCTAGGATGGTGTTCGGGTTTAGGTCCAGTGGGGCTTAAGTGCAACACAATCATCTCAGTTTGACACATTCTTGAAGGTAAACACAAGCGCCTTTGGTAGATAAGAGCTGGAGAATATCGAGACCAAAAATGATATACATACCATTTATCGGACGCCTGTCCTTCATTGAGTGGCCATTTGTCGTTGTTTCTTTTCTCGCAGTGTACTTTGAGTTCGTTGTATCGCTCATCACCAAATGCCTACCTGCGCCACTGATTAACTTTTGCACACTAGCGGTGAAGACGATACACAAATGGGTCTTCCCGCACAGGTCTAAGAGGGAAAAGCAAGGAGAGGAAGAAGAAGATGAGATTTCTAAAAAGTGTCGACAGGTGAGAACGAGCCCATCTATTCAGCATATGGGAAGGCTGTTTGGGTATGAAATAGATGACCACATTGCGGCCACGACTGACCATTACTTGTTGTGTCTCCACCGTATCAAGCCCCTGAGGGAACGTGCACCAGTGGTATATTTGCACCATGGCCTGCTCATGTGCTCTGATATCTGGTGTGTGAACATCAAGAAGGAGAGAAACCTCCCGTTTGTGCTTCATGACCTCGGGTTTGATGTGTGGATGGGGAATAACAGAGGTAACAAGTACTCCACAAAGCACGTGCATTTGAAGCCAAGTGACGCAGAGTTTTGGGACTTTTCGATTGACGAGTTTGCGATGTATGATATCCCGGATTCTATCAACTATATCCTGGAATACTCCAAACAGAAGAATCTGACTTACATTGGGTTTTCCCAGGGATCTGCTCAGGCCTTTGCCGCATTGTCCTTAAATACCAAGCTGAATGAGCAAATCAACCAAGTAATTGCCTTGGCACCTGCTATGACACCATATGGGCTTCATCACCAGTTTGTGGATTCCCTGATGAAGACTTCGCCTAACATTATGTACCTGATCTTTGGTAAGAAGACACTTTTACCGACTGCATCATTCTGGAAGAACATCTGCTATCCACCGCTGTTTGCTAAGGTCATCGATATGTCTGTTGGGATTTTGTTTAACTGGAAGAATGAGAACATCACTTCACACCAGAAGATTGCATCATTTGCACACCTCTATAGTCCAACATCCGTCAAATCAGTGGTGCATTGGTTCCAAATCATCAGAAACGCCACGTTTCAGATGTTTGATGAGGACGTGTCGTTGACTAACACTCTGTCTAAGCCATTCAGAAATGCACCTTTCCCTACGAGAACAAATATCTCTGTGCCCATCAGGTTGTTGTATGGTACGATTGATTCTTTGGTGGACATCAAGAAGATGCTGGAGCTGTTACCAGAGAAGACCACAGAAGCCATCGGCGTGCCACAGCACGAACATTTGGATATCATCTGGGGTGACTTAATCGAGGAGCTGGTTTTCCCTCACATCTTTAGCTTCCTCAATATAGAGGAGTTCAAAGGCGAGAACCAAAAGGTTACGAATCTATCTGACTGATTCAAATATTTCTATGCATTTATCATCATTGTTCATATCATTATTCACTCATTGTCACTTTCTTCGAACCCGAATGAAAAGGCAGATTCTGTAGGCTTGACAAGGTCATCCCATACCTTACTTTGGATAATCTTTTTGTTCTTCTTGGCTTGTTCCCTCTCGAGGTTGTGCATCTGCTGAAAACCTGTTTCTAATATGTTCTGATACTCCGGCTTACTCTTCACAAGCTCGACAAAGTACTCATATATAGGAAGCTCGGGTGTAGCACCACATACTCCAATATCCTCGTTATTGAGTTCCATGGATCTCACTTTGGCAAGCCACTCTGTGAACACAGTGGAGTCTGCAATCACATTATTATCCAAGAACTCGCTAAGCGATCTCTTAAAGTCCTTGATGTGGAACCCGGAGATCTGCTCTCTCTTGTTCTTCAAAAAGAACAGGGCCCTTCCAAGCGTAGGCTCTGGCACAAAGTTCTGTGTTAGCGCAACGCTGTCCTCTAAGTTGATCACGGCATGCCACCAACCAGCCGGTACGTACATACACTCACCAGGGAACGTCACACCAATCTGACAGTGCCCATCCTGGGCCAATTTCAAAGCATCATTGTAGAACCCAGACAAGACCCATTCGGCGATACCCACTGGCGATGTCACTTCACTCTCTTCATCATCAGTGCCGACACCTGGTGGCTTGACATTTGGGTCCAGCATAATCCACAGCTTACGACCAGTGAGATTGGCGTTCCAAGCCGAGGTGGCATTAGGGTCCTTGTGGAAAGTCGAGCCAGATCTCTCAGGACCCACAATGATCCATCTATAGTCTGGACGACAATCCACTTCGTTGAAGACATGGAACACATCCGACTGGAAGATCTTGGGTGGTGTGTATTCTTTCACGAGCTGCTTCATTGCTGTGGACTGGCAGTCAAAGAGATACAATGGGGACTCATCTCTGTTCTCGGCAAAATACTGGGAGTAAAAATCTAATGGCCATTGCACAGACTCCTGTCTGAATTGCACGCCCGGGAATCTGTTACAAAGAGTGTGCAAAGTCCACTGTGGCCATCTCTGTGTATCTTCGTTTGTTAGGATGAATGGCTTGTTACTGTAAGTTGTATGGAACAACTCTTGTGTCATTGCAACTTCGCTTATTCTCTCAATGCCAAACTTCATATTCAGTGTTTTCCTCTGGATGTATGAGTCAAATTCCTCGTCAATGAGGTCCTTCATCAGACTGTTGTAGTCAATCTGGGAGCACTGATATGGTCTAAAGAGCGAATCAGAGCACAGCAGATTATCAGGCAAAGTCACGTTTGCTTCCTTAGTATGTGGCAGCCCCAGTAGTGTACGCCTCCATGAGCCTCTCCATGTCTTGATTCCCAATGGTGGAACTGGTGCGTTGGTTCCGAGTTCTTTTTCCTCTTTTAAAGCCTTGGAAATGTATAACTTTCTCCATAGCTCTTCATCGTACAAGTAAGCGTACCACACTCTGGAGGTTTGGCCGAGGTTCATGAGGTCCCTTGGATGTGTAACATAGCCGAGGATCTCCAGGATAAGCTCATCGCCAAAATCTCGGAACGCACCAAGTGACTCAGCTCTTGTCTGGTCCAGCTGTTGATCACCGAAGATCAGCGCATTACCACCGGGCTTCACATTAAGAGGGTGTCTCTGTGTAAGTGTGTTTCTCGAGACTCCCCTTGAGACGTTGCGTCTTTTCGTTGGCGGCTCCTTGACAGTCATTGTAGTCTCCTTTGAGTCAAAATCACACAATGAATCGTTGGATTATTGCCAATACTTTCATTAACAGAAAGGATGTACTCAAAAGTGACACCAATTTTTTTTTTTTTTTTTTTTTTTGGATCAGACGATGCAAGGAAGACTGTTTAGGAAATAAGCGCGAACCTTCCACTTTGGCTATTGGAGTGAAAAAGTCGAGGGACTTGAGACCATTTAGATGCTATTTGTATCGAGGTTTTG
The DNA here is from genome assembly GCA_030567055.1 of Petasospora taoyuanica. NCBI lineage: Eukaryota > Fungi > Ascomycota > Saccharomycetes > Phaffomycetales > Wickerhamomycetaceae > Petasospora > Petasospora taoyuanica. Next base: position 761,741 of record JAKUBZ010000001.1, read on the forward strand.
AACTGGGTTAGAAGGACTTAACATACATAGTCAAAGATGTTCGGTGCATTCAGAGGAACAAGAACGACGCTGGGAGGTCTCTTGTGGTATGTCTATTTTTTTTTTCCAAATATGTTAGCGCTACAGGGCAGGACTAACAATCATCAATAGGAAGATTCCACATACAATGTCATCACACCAGAAGTATCGTCACAGAAAACGTATGCAGTGTGTCGACAACGTGATATCTACCGTGCTGTCTGCCCTCAAGAGCTCGGATCTCGCCTCTGAGCAGTCGAAGCACTTGGTCAACAAATATGGCAAGTTGCCATTGGAGTCTGAAATGAGTGCATTGGACAAATACACTGTCTTTGACAGATTTGAAAAGGGATACAGAAAGAGTGTGCACAGAACGCCTAAGTGGACCAAGAAGACACAGAGAGTCAACCCTAAGTACTTCTAGTGGCCCTGTGGCGTGGACCATATTTTCACGGCGCCTTTTGTACATAGCACACATGATCTAATGACTATTAAAATCTTTAGAAATTATGAGTAGATGTCTAATTAAGAACACATAGAAATACCATACCAGAACTGAAAAAACAGAAGCAAAAGAAAAAAACGCCATATAAAACTCAGAAAGAGTCAAAATCTGTCCCAAATATAGTTGGAGATAAAGTAATCGCTATACTTGTCATCCCCGTAGTTCAAGAAGTCAGTGAGGTTCTTCTCCTTCTTGTAGATGATCAGGATATTCGACTTCATGTCAACTTTGAGCCCGAGCTTCTTATACACCATGAGTTTGAGCCTAATATGAGGTGTTAGTATGCGTTTTTCTTGCTTAGACCTTTATAGGGAAATGATTATACCTACACCACGGCGTCTTTTTCTTCGTCCTCTTCAATGAAGTCAAGCTCTTCGATCTGCTTCTCCAGAAGATTAAACTCATCCACAAGGGTGCTTAGACTCGATGAGAGCTCTTGTCTAGAGGAGCTCAGTTCTTTCAAAGACTTATTCAGCTCTAGTTCCGATGCTTGTGATTCTTTGATCCGCGTCTTTACGTCGTTTCTCATCTTTGAGGACTCCATTTCCTGTACGCTCTGCCTTTGTTGTGATAGCTTTTCTGAAAGTTCTGGTTGTGTGTTAGTTGCACCATATGTTCAATGAAACTAAATATGTGAACTCACTCTGAAGCTCCTGCTGTTCTGTAACGATCTTCTGCTCTCTTTGATTCTGGAGAATCCTCAGATCCTCCGCAATGCGGTCAATTGTGTCCAAGTCTGTCTCAATATCGCATCCCTCGAGAGTCTCTCTCAAAAGCTCGGCAGGCTCAATCTGTAGCACCATCTTGTGATCCTTTTGGCACCTTTTTATGTGTTCGTGGAATCCAAAGAGAAAACTTGTCTGTTTTGTTTTTTTGTATCTGCTTTAATTTTGGTTTGTTTACATTTCGAGAATAACTAAGGTAAATAGCCCAAACAGGGAAGCTGCTTGTTTCTAGTCAGCAGCGTGGGCGTACCATCATACCACCGATTGTGATCGGGCTCCAAATCTTTCCATCTGCCTGGTATTAAAAAAATACCTTGGGAAGATCTCCTACCCCAACGAATAGAAGGGGCTATTTAAAGGTTCTTTCCATTACCTGAATCTTTGCTTATATAATGGATAAGCACAACCAGAAGCTCCCAGTTTGGGTGTTGACGCCGCAGGAGGAGAAGGAGGCCAGAAAGAGATGGAAAGAGTATGCGTACAAGCAGTGTGATGATGTCGTTAAAAGTGAGTTTTTTTTTTTATTACTGTTGTCTTTTTCTGTGTGATAACAAATTAACACCTCCAACAGTATTCGCTGAATGCTCCAAGCAAGCTGGTTTGGGTGTCATTTTCAAGTGCACTCAGGCCAGAGACACGATGAACGAGTGCATCCTCAAGCTGCAACAACCAGAAGAGTTGGACAAGCAGAGAAGAATCCTGATAGCTGAGAAAAGAGAGAAACTATCCAAAGCTTAGAGAATGCTACCAAAAAGGACATAGAAAGAAATACCAACTTGCACATAGTTACATAAACGAGGTTACGATCTAAACGAGTCACTCAAAGAGGAGCTTGTACTGCGTAGGCCCATCAGCAGGACGGCCAATAGTGAAGTTACCCTCTAGAGTCGAAGTATTGACAATGATGGTGTACAGGGTAATACAACGACCGAGACCCACTGCACCTGGGACCGGGTAGTGACAGATAGACTGGTGATTGTTCTCAACGTCACTTAATCTCTCTCTGAACGACTCAAACCCAGCATCGGAGCCTTTGTTCAAATCTAAGAGTCTGTTATATCTTACAGGTGAGGACATGAACGGTTTGTTGCATGGGAACATCTTTGCAAGTTTCTCATCAACGATGTGGTTCGTATGAATTGCACAACCAGATTCATCATCGGGTTCAATGACGGCTATGGCTTTTGGACTCAATTCGACAGTACACCATCTCTTAGAGTCTCCCATTAGCAGATTGGCACATGAGGCGCACCCCTTGGACTCCAGATAGGCAATAGCGTTATCAACAGAGGTCTGTTCCAGTGCCCTTCTCAATGTGAAGTGGATTGGCAGTTTCTCATACGTCACTTCGTTAGCTGGAATTGCGTTCAGCATGATGGCGAGCCCGGCACTATTGAAACCATATTTCCCAATGATACCAGCCTCGGCTAAGAATAAGAGTCTTGGTTTGCCCTTTTGCTCAATGTCCAACCAGATGGTGCACTCGTTGATCTCCGGTATCCAATCCCAGTTCTGCCCTACAAAGACATCCCCAGTGGAGCTCTGCTTTTGTGCTAAAGAAGTACAGCCGTCGCTTACATCGAGCATTGTAATCTCTGATCTTACGTTCAGGGTCAGAATGTCAATGATGTCCTGATCTGATCCCATAGCGATACCTTTCAGTTCCTCCAATATCTCCTCGTTCTCCTGGAGTTCTAGCAAGGGGAGGTATTTCCCTGCACGAGAGCGGGCCATAGACCAAGTAACACCTCTAGCGTCTTCATAGAGCTTTGAATAGACCTTAATGGCTCTAATAATCTGTGGCTTGGCCGCTTTGCCGTGTCCCACACCAATCTCATATGGCGTTCCTGATAGTTTGGCGTATGGGATGTGCGTGTCGTAGAATTGACCTTTCTTCACCGTCTGCATTGTCTTTACCAGTGTCATCTCTATGTATTTGTGATGTATGGTTCGTATTCCCTTACTTTATGCCAGTTGTTGATACGGCCTCGACTGGGTTCCTTTTATATGTATCTTATGCCAGTTCTCCGGATCTGGAGATAAGGCCCGATACGGACACCGATCGCTTAATTATATACTCTTGATCATTAAACTACAAATTTTTTATGATGATGACAAAAAATTGTTATGTGCAAATATTATCTAGTACTCAAGCTCTCAGTGATACAACGCACCATTGAGATCACTAATTCTTCTTGTAATCTGGGACCAAGGACTTGTAGCCCTGCAATCAAATCCATAGTGTCCTTCTCCACATATCTTTTCTGTACCAAGCGATCCATCTCTGAATGATACTTTGTCAACTTCTGTTCATATTTGGAGTTTTCCAAGAGATCTTTAACTGGTGCCACTGGGAATGCACATGCTGGAGCATCCAACACATTAGCCAGCGGTGAATAAGTGTGATCAACAAACTCACCGAACTTAACACCAGCAAAGGCGGTAACGGGCATAATCAACCCATCTAATCCTAGTCTCAACCATTCTCCCCAAACTTTGTTCACTTTATGTATACGGTCCTGTTGCAAGTCCCACACTTCGGTAGTGGTCAATGGCTCGACGGATTTCATGTACTCCAAACCTGGGACGTCTTCACCACTTTGTTCAGCCGACAGGATGATCTTTTGAAACCCATTAGAACCCATGAACTTACTGGCAAAGTCACTGATCTCCCTTAACAGCTCTGTTTTGGTCCATTTCAGAACAGTATGTCCCTTAACCTCCAATGCATTGACGACCTTCTGCAATGCCAATCTGATAGGCCTTGTAGGAGAGATATATCCATCGTCATAAAGCACTGCGAATGTATAGCTATCTCTTTGGACTGGCGTCCATGAGATCTTCACAGTGTTCATATCCTTCTTCCAAGCCTCCGTGGCCATTAATCTAGCATACAACTCCATAGAATCCAAGTCTTTAGCTAATGGGCCATTTGTAGGTTTCAAACTTTCCATACCATACACCACTGCCTCTGGATTACAGTGTGTGGTTCTCTGTGTTGACATCCTGAGGCCATACAAACCTTGGAATGATGCCGGTTGTCTGATACTCCCACCAAGGTCACTACCAACGCCTAGTGGAGAGCCACTAAGCGCAATCAACGCAGCTTCACCGCCAGTGGACCCACCAGGGGAAAGATCAGTGTTGTATGGGTTTTTGGTTGTCCCAAAGAGAGCACTCTGTGTTTCAATGTTGAAAGCAGCAGTTGGTGTAGTGGTTTTACAGAATGGAATCGCACCGGCATCAATGAGAATCTTGATGTTTGGGGATGACGTCTTTGCTGGTTTACAATGAATTCTCGAGGTAAGACATAACGTAGTGGGCACATTTTCAATGTCAAATTCGTCCTTGACACTTATTGGTAACCCATGCAATGGCCCTTTCAACTGTCCCGTTGTTTCGTAGTATGTATCCAACTCTTCAGCCATGGCCAGTGCCCTATGGAACATCTCTTCGCTTAAGCAATTCACCAATTGATGGGCCAATGAGGCTCTCAGAATGAACGCTTGAGTAGCTTCAGCGGAGCTCCACTGCTTATCCTTGATCTTCCTCAGGATCTCTGATGCTGAAGAGTTGGTGATCTCTAACTGTCTCGTAGTCAACCCGCCATCAGACTCCACAACTCCAACGACACATTTACTCAGTGTTTTCGGTACTGTATTTCTCTCAGTGACGGCATCCCATAGTTCCTGTCTTTTGAGTGTCACTGCAAGCTTGATCTCCTCCTTCAATGGCATCGCTATATCCTTCAATTTGCTATAAAGATCGCAAAGCTCCAAATTCCAATCTCGCCACCCGACCAACACATATATTGTTTACGATGCTATACGAAATTCTGCTAATCACTTTCCTATAACCTCCAACACGAATACGTACACATTTGGGAGAAAAAAAACAACAACAAGATATCTAAGTGCCATGAAAACGTCCCGGAGTATCCATCCGTGAGTCCCACGTACGGATGTCCTGTGGTCTTAAGGGAGAATCGTCCTCTTCACCATCTTTCTCCATGCCTTGAAGTCTTTCTTGCTCCATCGCCTTCATCAACTTCTTCTTATACTCTTCCCTTCCCAGCTTCCGGAAGAACGAAAGGCTCTGCATCTGCACAAACAACGGTGTCTTGTTGATTGACCGGCACATCCATAATCTTCTGTACAGAAAGAAGTCCTGTGCGATCTGCTTATATCTCGCAGCTTCCTTCGAGTACTCCAACTCAATCGATGCCATAATGGCAAACTTCAAGGGCACAGAGCACTCCAAGCCTTTGAAGAACATAATGGACAACGGGAGATTCTTGTATCCTTGAAGAGAACAGTTCCATTTCGGTGCTGTGTCAACATCTACACGTACCAACGCTGCGCTTTCGAAATCGGTGATCAACACTGAGGTCGTACGACCCATCATCAAATATCGCTTCACCTCCATGAGCTTTGCCTTGTTACAGAACTGCAACTTGTTCAGGTCTTGTGGAGGGTCTCTGTTTTGAGGAAGCCCAAATCTCGTGCTGTGTAACTCCAACAAGTTCAAGCACATCACGGGCAACACCTCGTCGCCGTTGGTCTTGTCAAAGATCATGAAGTCAAACTCCATATAGAAAGGGTCGTCAAGCAGATGTGGTACTGTATAGTAAGTCCATGGTGGAGAACAATCCAAGACGGGCTCTTCCACAAGACACTGGGCGTACAACTCAAGCACCCCTTGTAATACCTCGTCATAGAACGCATTTTTCAAGAAGAACCAATGGTTGAGCTTCATGTGTAAGATTGGACAAGTAACAACGGGACAATAACGTTCGACTTGGTAGTGGTAGTGGTCACACATCCACTTCACCATCGGCAATTGGTCCAATGTCGTCTTCATGGAGAAATCTTCCAAGCACCTTATCGCACCTTTCAGTGGATTCTCCACCGCATTGACAGTGAGCTTTGACCACTTCTTCTGCAAATTATCTCTGATATATCCGAGCAATGGATCTCCATGATCTTTGTTTAACACTGGAGTCATAAACATCGTGTGCTTGTTCCCCGTGCGTATAACCCCAAACATCAACGGTGGCATACGGAAGAAACAATGGAACCACCGACTAAAGTCTCCATTGAGAACAGCCAGCTCTCGTAAGGACTGGTAGTACTCGCTCTGCTTATAGTCTCCATGTCCAGTAGAGTCCTTGAAATACTGGTCGTACTGCTGAACTGTGGGAATGTCATTAGGATAGAACAGTCTACCAAAGAGTCGCTTGAACTCAGGGACCTGCGGTGCCATGTAAGCAAATGTATGTAGCTATCCGTTATATAAGCCGGTTTTTTTTTGGCCGTCGTTGGTCTTACTATTAGTTAGCATGGTTTTAACTCAAACCATCCCCAGATTTAGATCGATTTCTATTAGGAGTGACGTTGGTACCATATACTTTTGTGTCACTTGTCGTTCATATGTACTTGCGGGATCTGAATCCCGCTCATGACAAAATAACAGATCTCGGATTTACAACATAATTCACTGAATACTCTATAATCATTAGCTATATATAGGGACCTACTCCTGCAACTTGATTCTCACCGCCTTGATCTGTGTGTAGTTTTCCAATGCTTCTACACCCATCTCTCTCCCGAACCCGGACTGTTTAAACCCACCAAATGGAACAGTGACATCGAAGTCATTATATGTGTTGACCCACACGGTACCACTCTTGAGCTTCTTGGCGAGACTCAGAGCTCTGTTAATGTTCTGTGTCTGGATACCAGCACCTAAGCCATACTCCGAGTCATTGGCCATCTTTACCACCTCATCCACAGTGGAAAACTTGGAGATGGTGACGACTGGGCCAAAGATCTCATCTCTCAAGATCTGTAAGTCCTGTGGTACATCGTAGAACACCGTAGGTCTGATAAAGTAACCCTTATTACCGATTCTCTCACCTCCAGTTAACAGTTTAGCTGACGACTTCTTGCCAATGTCAATGAACTTCAAAATAGTCTCAAACTGGGCTCTGTTCGTGATGGCGCCTTGGAAATTGGCCTCATCGAATGGGTTACCAACTTTAATCTTTGTCTCGAGGTGTTCCTTGAATGCCGAGAGAAGCTCGTCATAGATGGTATCCTGTACATATATTCTTGACCCAGAGGAGCAGATCTGACCAGCGTTGAGGAAGATACCATTGACCAAGTTCTCCAGAGTCTTTGGCAAATCACAGTCGTCAAACACAACCTGAGGAGACTTACCACCGAGCTCAAGCGTGACTTTCTTCAAGTTTGATTCAGCAGCCTTGACCATAACGTCTTTTCCAATGGCAGTTGACCCAGTGAATGCCACCTTGCGAATCTTTGGGTGCTTCAAAATTGCCTCACCACACGTATTACCAGGTCCAGGAACAATGTTAACCACACCTTTTGGAAGCCCAGCCTTAGAGCACAGAGATGCAAAGAAGAGTGCATTAAGTGGAGTCGCAGATGCTGGTTTGAGCACCACAGTGTTACCCGTTGCCAGCGCAGGTGCGATCTTCCAGCTGAGCATCATCAATGGGAAGTTCCATGGGATAATCTGACCACAGACTCCAAGAGGTTCCCTGTATGTATAATTGATGTAACCTTCGGTAGGAATAGAACGTCCGTCAAGTTTATCACAGAACCCAGCAGTGTATCTGAAGTAGTCAATGACGAGCTGGACGTCACCTCTAGCTAAGGCCAGGGTCTTACCGTTGTCAAACGACTCAATGGAAGCCATTAGTTCCTTGTTCTCTTCCACAAGATCTGCGAGTTTATTCAGAATGGAGGCTCTATACTGGCCCGAGGAGGTAGACCACGAGTCATTGAATGCCTTGTCTGCGACCTGCACTGCGTAATCCACATCTTCGGCATTAGCAGCGTACACTTCACCGACAATCTCTTCAGTAGATGGGTTCTCGATCTTGATGGTCTTTTCGGTCTGGTAGAACTCGTTGTTGATGAAGATACCAGTTGGCTGTTGGTACTCCAACCCATTAGGCAGCTTTAAAGTCACTGGTTGAGCCCTTTGTCTGTTGAAAGTGACTATCGTTCTGATAGCCAGCTGTCTTGAACAGTGACGGATGGGGGCCAATGAGGACACTTTCAGTAAGGGATTCTAGTGGAGTTAGTACTCATGCTCAAGTATGGCTACTGGGATGGAGCGTACCATTTTGTTTGAATGCTATAAAAAAACACAGAGATGGTGAAAGATGAAGCAGAGCAGACTCACAGTCTTATAAACCGCGTATAATAAATAAATCTGCTGGCCGAGATGGGGGGTGAATCATAGGGTGTTTGACGCATCTCCGGTGAGTGCTGATCGGGTGTCAATTTGTAGGAATAGCAGGGCTTGTTGGGGTGTCATAAAGCAAGAAATTAGCAGAGATCCATGTGGGGGGCAATACAAATGCCAGGCATAAAATAGACCCCAATTGATTGAGGTTTTATCACATTACAAGAGCTTAAGTAGATATAAAAAAAAAGATGGGCGCCGGTAACGGAGTCCCGAGGTGCGGCTGGTGGGCTGTTTTTCTCAAGGCTGAAGGGCATCAGACTAAATGGCTTTGCTGAGAACAATGGGATTGTTGAAAGCCAACCAACTAGCTCGCAGTCCGATGGGTGACTCATGGCAGTATACCCTTTATGGGAAGCATGCTTGGTAATTTGTGTGTCAATTGCAGGGGTTTGTGTCGAAAGGTGTAAATCATGGATATCGGTACATCAATCAATGGCGTGGTGCCATATAATATGGGGTATATAGTGTGTGGGGGGTTAGCAGCTTTCTGTGATTTGTTAAAGCCGTGGATCATTGTTTCTTATACAGGAAACCGTGCATATGTCGAGTTTTATGGCTCAATCAAAGTTCAAGCGGTATCAAACGTATGTAATTGTAAATTCACTTCATCAATCTGACTTAAGGGTTTTACCTCATCTCATCTTTTTAGTACGGCCACTCATGATGACACGGCAATATACGTAAGCTAATATATATATAAGACTTAGTATATAGCCACGCTGATGCTTCTTCATTGAATGCACTGCCCACTTTCTTAGTAATCTACTTAAACCTTATTATGCTTGAGATGGAAGATGCCATATAAGCAAACAAACATTGCAGTAAATTTATGTGTCAAACTCTGGTAAAATGGATCTGGTACGTACACGCATTACATAACACTTTGTCATTTGAGTAATTCCGAGGGCATGTGGCTTCCTTAAGTATGTGTTAACTATGACAATGTTTCTTCCAGTTCCGGCTCCACTAGTCGCGTAGCTGTTTGTCATCTTGTACTAAGGCTTCCACAATGAATTCCATCATATTCTCGAAGCGTTGAAAGAAATGTGTATAAAAGAGCGTTGAATTCTTTGACTGTTCTGAAGAAGTTCAATTTTTGTGCAACCATTCTCATCATCGCATAACGTTGATTACACACAAAGACAAAGACAATATGGTATCCCCTAGAACTATCCTTAGGTTCTTCCTGGCAGTGTCACAGGAAGAAGGTGTTGGTGCCAAAGTGAGAAGATCCATTGGTACGATGAAGATGCGTAACTTCCCTCCTTTCCTCATGCTCGACCACTTCAACGTGGCTCCACCAGCAGGGTTCCCAGAGCATCCACACAGAGGATTCTCCACAGTGACATATGTTAACGAAGGTATGATGGCACACGAGGATTTCACCGGTTCTCTTGGTGTATTAAGACCTGGAGATTTGCAATTCATGACTGCCGGTAGAGGTATCGTCCACTCTGAGATCCCAGTGAAGACAGCAAACAACGATGCTTGTGTTGGTATGCAATTATGGGTTGACCTACCAGAATCCATGAAGGAGTGTGAGCCAGAATACAGAGACTTGAAGCGTGAAGAAATTCCAATCGCACAGCCGAATGACAAAGTCACCGTCAAAGTCATTGCGGGAGAAGCGTATGGTGTCAAGTCTGTTCAGGATTTGGCCCACGTTGCTGTGCACTACTACGACTACAACGTTGCGCCAGGTGGTGAATTTACCCAGGCATTCCCAGATAGTTACAATGTGTTCTTGTACGTCTTAGAAGGTGAGCTGGAAGTCAACGGTACCCACATTGACCAGTATAACGCTGTGTTCTTTAACAGAGACGGTGAAGGTGTTGTTGCCAAAGTTCCAGAGTCCGCAAAGGGCAACACAAGACTCGTTCTCATTGGTGGTGAGCTGATGGACCAGCCAATTGTGCAACACGGCCCATTCGTCGCAACTTCCAAGGAGAAGATTTATGAGGCCTTTGTGAGCTACCAGTCCGGTACTAACGGCTTTGAGAGAGCTAGAGGTTGGTCCTCCAAGATTGGTGGTGGTGTTGATGAGAAGGACCTTGAAGCCGACTTGAAGCTCGTTATGAAGCCAGAAAGGGACGAGCTCTGAGCTATTTATATCGTTTTGATTAATATATTTATAATCCAATTCACATTTTTATCTTAATTCAATAGATTCTATAAGGTAGTCCTTAACTTTGACACATAAAATTTAATGGTATGCGCCACATCACTGAAAAATTTCCTATATAAAGCACATCTCGAACATTTGATCTGCATTCTATAAGTAAGAGAATTGCAAAGGCAAGTGATGTCACGGGTACTCAGAACGCGATCTCAGTCCGGGCTACGACAGGTCCGGAAAGATTTGGATGGTGAGAATTCGGAGGCAAAAGATGAACCGGTGAGGAAGAGACAGAGAGTGATGGTTAGGCCCAGAAGAGAGAACTTGAAGAGAGAAGTGGTATTGAAGAAGCCACCATATATCCACACAAAGCAAAAAATGATGGAAGTCAGTGATTCAAAGCCTCTATACGCCAGCAGGGATGTGATGATTCAAAGATTGGAGAAGTGTGCATCGATGGTGACACCGACGTTACAACTCCTAAGTCCATCATTCCAACAACAGATCGAACAACTACGCCTATTCAAGAAGTTTAAAACGTTTGATATCGATATGAAAACGATAAGCCTACTGAGCCACGATACTTGTAAGATGGATGATAATGATACAAAGCTGTTAAGTATCATGGAGATGGAAGAGGGACCGGAGAAAGACCGTATCATTTGTGAACACTATGGATTGAAGAGTCACAAGGACCGTGCGAATATATTTATGAACACAGACGAGTCAATTGAAGATATGTCCTTGAACTTATAACTCGATGATATCCTGGCAAGACATACAACACATTACACCTACAAATACACATTGCATTGGTCATAACATTCATTGCTCTTTAGTCGAGTAGCATGAGGTCGTCCTCCACGACTGGTGCCTCATCTTGAATTTCTACTTCTTCCACCGGTTCTGGAAGTACAGGATCAGGTTGTAGTTCCCTTCTCTCTGGTACCTCTGGGTCTAATATTGGAGTTGGCGTACGGAACCAAAGCCACGGTGGCTGTATTGGATTGAAGCCATGTAGCTTAGCAAACACTTCGTCCATATAGAACAGCACATGTCCTACAAGCAACCCAGAGAGCTCAATCCACCCAACAGTACCATGGATAAACAAGTGTTGTACTATCACCAGAACTGCGAAGTGGCAGGCTTTGAAAGAAAAGAGCCCAAAGAAGCTCAATTGAACCTCCGGGTTCTTTCTCCCCCAGTAGTAGAGAAGAGAGTCGAGAAGTGGAACCCCCAGGAGAAGATAATTGTCAGTGAACAGTGCCAACATCGATAAGAACAGTCCACTTGTTGATATTAGCCATAGATACTCCAAGGGTGAAATGAATCCTTCTTCCAGCTGCGCAGAGTGCTGTGTCACATGGTAAAGGTGGTATATGAGATTTAGGTCAAATGGCCCAAAGTATAAGAAGCTCGAGACCAATCTCCAATACTGATGCTTTTTGATGATGGCATTAGAGGCAAACGCAACGTCCAAATCCCTCAAAGCACCACTGCTTATTAGCAGCGACGTCCCCAAGATCGCACCAGCCCAGAATCGTGTAACTATGGGGATGTCCTGCGCCCAGGCAAACACCATACGCTCCATCTTGTTACTTGACCTATCCTCAATCTGGAATAGTAGAGCCCGGTTGATTTATTATAGTCAGGGGGCTTGATTACACATATACGTGTCAGATTCGCGAAAAGCATCATCTGTGCCAGGGCTGCATAACCTTCCCGAATAAGATTCAGGGCCCAACGTATGACACGGCCGGCAGGATCTTACAGCGAGCCAAGATCCAGGTAACCAAATTAATAGGGCATTTTGTACATCCCTATCTTTGAGAACGCGTTGATTTGGTTATACTGCTGATTCCTATCTGGTCATACTGCTCATCACCAGATTGGCGATCTGGTGCCATTGTGTTAGACCCTGTTTATCCGAATCATTCCCTCCATACATACCAAAGACACAAAAAAACAATAACAATGTCAGTGCCTTCCACCCCAACCAACCAACGCGTGCGCCAGTTCTCTACATCAGCTGGCGCAATGTCTGTGCTGACACAGCGGACGTCAGAGGAATCTGGCATTACAAACACCACAGATCTGACTATCCCATCAGAACAGGATTCCAGCCTGTTTACTACGAACTCCACACTATACCAGTATAATGACGAGCCAATGGGTGTAGGGACTCCAGTCACACATCACCGACGCGAGTCCTCTCTGTTAGCACACCTGGGACTGGATGACGACGAGACAAAGGCATGGCTGGCAGTTGCATCGCCAAAGTCTGCGGCTACAAAGCCCAAATTGTCACGACAACCACGTTCTGTTCCAGCGCATTTGTTCCCATCTCTCAAGGATCGGTTCCCAAGTCCACACTCTCCAACGCCCTCAATTCATCTGGATAACAAGATCCAGCAGCTTGAAAGGCCTGAGGTGAAGACAGAGAGATCGATGTGTCGGTATTCCGTACACGTGAGCGATGAGGACTTTGACGTTCCGAGGGCTCCTTGGACATTGAAGTTCAAGCACTCACATGCACATTCCATCTCTGACATCTTTTCTATAAGGAGAAAACAAAAATCACACAAGCCTTCCAAGTCCTTCTCAGAGATTCAATGACTATACAGGACATCTAATGACGTTTATAATGAATCAATACCAGCTCGAATTAATTAAGATACAAGTCTATGTGAATCAGACGTGCTCAATGATCTTTGCGTGGAACTCAATGTCGGAGAGGTGGGCAGCTTTGCGCTTAGCAGCGAGTGTCTTGAAAGCCTTGATGTTGAGTCCACTATAGTGAGTAACTGCTGTGTTTCCTCGAGCTCCAAGCCGGAGAGCTCAGGGTAGCAGCACAATATAAACACCTAGGAAATGGCACACAGTCAAGCAAATAGGGCAAAAGTTCCAGCAAGTGTGATGCTTCGTAGCATAGTCAAGAAGGTAGCAGCAATGATAAGAAAGCCTGGCCAGTTAGGGGTAATGGTATAGGACAGACCAACACTGCTAACGTCCTGAGGGAACAACTCCGACTGCTGCCATGTAAACATTAATAATACCAATGGCAAACAAAGCAACATAGCAAATCGTACCAAGAATGAGAACTATACACCACGAGGAAATTCCCCCTTCCTTAACAGTAGCTTCTGTGTCGTGGAATTTAATGTCTAAGAAATGGAATGAAATGGCACGGAGCACCAAGGAAATGATCATTCCCGGGATGGCCAGGAGTAGTATGAGTCTTCTACCAACACGGCCAATGATGAAAACAGCGAGAATAGTAAAGAGGAACTTTGCAGCTGCAATGATGATGAGCACGGATTTTAGATAATCAAAGACAACAGCTTGAAAAACAGTACCAGAGAAGTAATTTAATCCAGTGAGCTGCTGGATGAACTGGAGACCACAAGCGATGATCAAAGCTCCAACGTTGGATGGGACTCAGTGTACTCTCTTGATGAGGTGGTAAGTCTTCCAAAGGATAGTAGTGTCTTTCACTGAGTCGTTCAAGGCATCAAGATTCGCTACATTTTGCTGAACCAAAACAGGATCCACACCATGGTGGATTCCTTGTAAGACCTGTGCCGCACGTTTCAACTTTCCTTTCATAATGGAGAATCTTGGAGTATCAGGCAGGAAGATGAAAACGACGAACTGCAAAAGTCGATGGAATTATCGAGAGGCCAACATGTAGTCTCCACCCATTAGTCACATGAGTTTGACCAGCACCAATAGCATAAGCAATAAGCTGACGACCTGTGATGAACATGGGTACCTCGAGGGATCCATTGTCAATACCAAGACCTACAATGAATCTTCCGATAACCATCTGCCAAAATGAATGAGAAGAACATTTTACGGCAGCACTGACAACAATCAGAAAGTTGGAAGCTGCTATTATTACAGACTTACGGCCAAAATGGTCAGCAGCAGAACCAGCGACAAAGGAGAAGGCTAAAGCTCCCAAAGATGTTGCAGCGGTGATCATCTCCTGCTCACCATATATAAGTAGCGTATCACCCAGGTCGTCCTTGATAGTATCCAATGCTGGGGAGATGTAACCTGTGTCGTATCCAAAAAATGAAGCCAGATATGGAAGACATGATAGTCAACACAATGATCAATGGCGATGGCTAATTCGTGTCGTGTAAGTCAATGATTGCCGAATTAGAATCGTCACCGTTATGTTCTGCGGTGAATCAAGTGGGGAGTTGGACGAATCATTCTTATTACTGAACCCACCAGTAATTATAGTCCTGAGTCCCTTGTTGTCTTCCATTGAAAAGCTCTTCCAGTGAGCGAATGGTATCTGTTAAGTAGGTCAAAGTAAGTGAATATCGGATAAGAGCACCCGACAGGGGTACAGCTACCCGTAACGGTGTAATCTCTTTATATATTCAAGTTTGCAAGACCGAGCCATGGCACAATCACAAACACCATGGCATTCCGCTTCCAGATTAGGCAGGTCAATGTGTTCTAAAATCCTCTATGCAATGTGTAGGTCTGCACTGGTGTTCGGATGCTAACTGGCTCATACTCCGTAAACGCGGGAGTTAGGGCGGTGGAGTGTGCTACTACACGCGGGTGAGATTCGGGTTGAATTTACTGGATATATATTGCGCTAATTGGTGGGTACGACGTACGTAACCTCATTAGTGCTCTCATAGTCTCATAATAAGCCCTAGATTTGACTCCAGGTTTTCACTCTGAGTCGGTCCGCTATAGGCAGCTCTCGGGCAATAAAGGGCCATACGGCCATGACACGTACCCTTTTGCCTTATTACGTCATAGCCACACCAGTAGCCGGCGCATATTTAGTATTCTCTTTGGTCATATCACGGATACATGTGTGCTATATAACAAAGGAAAATAGACAAATAGGGCGTATATACATATACACAAGCGTCTCATGGGGT
The DNA here is from genome assembly GCA_030567055.1 of Petasospora taoyuanica. NCBI lineage: Eukaryota > Fungi > Ascomycota > Saccharomycetes > Phaffomycetales > Wickerhamomycetaceae > Petasospora > Petasospora taoyuanica. The sequence continues at coordinate 777,296 of JAKUBZ010000001.1, forward strand.
ACAGAATCAATGCGGGAATTTATATATACAACACATTCTCTATATACATTTTACTTAGATCTCGTGACAATAGCATTCGTAAGGAACTCAAGTGCGCTTCTAGAGTCGCTTTCTGGCAGCACGGCTCTGAGGTTGGCCAATGCCTTGTAGCAGTAGTCTTCGGCCATGGCCTTGGTCTGTTCCAAGCCTCTGTACTTGTGCACAGCCTCGATAGCCTGCTCAACATCACCTTCCTGTTTGAATTTTCTTTGAATCAGTTTCCCCAGCTCTGGACTTTCCTTCCAAGCAAAGAGGATTGGAGCAGTTGCAAGACCCAGTTTCAAGTCAGCCATGCCCGGTTTACCCAACTGCTCGGATGTCTGTGTGTAATCCAGCACATCGTCAATCATTTGGAAACAGAGCCCCAAGTTACGACCAAATTGGTAGCAGTTCTCGATAACGTCGTCGTTGGCACCACTGAGGATAGCAGCGGAACGACACGACTTGGAAAGCAGAGCTGCGGTCTTGAGGTATGTCTTGTGGGTGTAGTATTCGAACGCAGCTTGGACGTTATCCTCGTGTGTGATACTCTTTGGCGCACCGACGGAGTACTCGTGTACTGTAGTGTCGATGGCACCCGTTGGCTTTGGGATGAGTTTATCCTCGTCGATAAGGTCCTCGTCTGGTTGTAGCACTGTGTTCTTGAGTTGCATGAATTCGCCTTCGACCAGGTTTGCAATGGCAGTGGACATCAATTCAATCACCTCTGGGTTTCTCAGACGACCGATAGAAACAGAGGCACGACCAAGAAGGAAATCACCCGAGAGAACGGCCATCTTGTTAGAAAATGCAATGTTCCCCGACGGTCTGTTTCTTCTCGAGTCGGAGTTGTCAATCACATCGTCGTGCAGTAGGGAAGCAGTGTGGATCATCTCTACAATCTCCGCAAGTCTTCTCTGCTTCGGCAGAATGCCCCTTCTCTCGTCAAACTCCGGTAATGATTCATGTGGTTTCGTCAATGGGTCCAACACCACGTTTGGACTGATACCATGAAGGATTCTCAGCGGTGACAATGGGCCCACTGGGTCTTTCATCTGCTCAGCAAACAGCGCAGTGAGGGATTTTGTGCCATTGTAAACAGGTTGCTCTGGGATATCCAAATGGTCAATGACAATTCTATTTCTCTGTTCCTGTGGGATTGCCGAGAGAGCTCTACTCAACAACAGTACAATCAACGGACGGATCTTCTTCCCTTGCGACTCAAAGTAGTATGCAGAGATCCTGTTGAGTGTTGGGTGACCCGAGCCAATCAGCTTGCCGATGTTGTTCGCCAATTGTGACATCTCATGCGAAACCAAGGACAATGGGTCCTTAAGGATAGCTGCAGGCGTCACGAGCCTTGCAGCAGTCTCCACAGCAGCGGACCACGATGAGCCCCTGCGTGCGAGCATTGACTGCTTCGGTATTCTTCTGAGGAGGCTTCTCGGTGATCTGAGCATCTCTCCCTGTTTCCTTGTGCAGTTGTGACGGTATTTAAGGGTGCTAGTTTGGGAGTACTAAAGCGAACAATTTGGACGATGAATCTTACCGCACAGGGCTGCGTAACCAGCAGCGAAAAAAAGAGGGCATACTGAAACAGAGGACGCGGGCTATACGAAGCGGAAGAAGAGGAACAACTTCTAATACCAAACGTTCATTACCAAAATTAAAAAAGAGATGATCGACTGGATCTCCACACTTCCCGGGTCGCAGCTTCTGCTGACGACAACAAAAAAAACAGTGGGGCGTGTGCTGCAAACAGGCCCCGTGCCACAGCACATTGGCTTTGTGATGGATGGGAACAGACGATATGCTCGCAAGAAGAACATTGAGATGAAAGAGGGGCATAACGCCGGGTTTGAGAGCATGGCGCGTGCGCTCGAGATGTGTTATGAGTGTGGTGTCAAGAGTGCTACTGTGTTTGCATTCTCAATAGAGAACTTCAAGAGAAGCAGGCATGAAGTTGATTGGCTTATGGAGTTGGCAAAGGCCAGATTTGCACAGTTGACCGAAGCTGGTGAGATGGCTGAAGAGTATGGTGTGCGTATCAGAGTGCTAGGTGACAGATCCTTACTACCACCAGAAGTTCTCAACTCATTGGAAGACGCGGAGGAAACTACGAGAAAGAACAAGAGAGCTACGTTGAATGTGTGCTTCCCATACACATCAAGACACGAAATGACACACGCCATGAGATCCATAGTGAAGCAAGCTGCTCGTGGTGCTGTCTCTGTTGATGACATCAACTCACAACTGATCGAGGATTCTCTCTACACAGGGGGACAACCACCATTGGACCTATTGATTCGTACATCCGGTGTATCGAGGCTTTCTGACTTCTTACTTTGGCAAGCGAGTTCACATGGTTGTGTTGTAGAGCTATTGGACACGCTATGGCCTGAGCTTACGCCTATGCATATGATTTGGATTATCATCAAGTTTGGTTTCAACAAGACATATAACAAGCAGGCGCTCAGGAATGAGGAACAAACGGACAGGAAGTTGGCATAATGGACCTCAAAGGAAACCTATAAATATCTATTCATCATCATGCACAAAAGAAAAAATACTCTACAACAACACTCTATAGCAAGTCATTCTCATTAATGGTATCCCTTAGGCCTTCTTGTTCAAATCCTGGGCCTTCTCGAACTCCTCCTTAAACTTGTCGGCGTTCTCCTTGTTGCCGAATCTGATGGCCAAGGTCTGGGCTTCTGGCTCACCTTCGGAGATGTCAGCAGTAACAGCGTAGACCCAAGATCTGTCAGAACCGACATTTGGCTTAAGCTCGTAGTCTGGGGCAATGAAGTGGTTGGCGCAGATCTTCAAGGTCTTGTCTCTTCTCATGAGCAAACGCACCTTGCCGGACTCTTTGTGCTTGAGGAACTTAACGTCACCAGTGCCTCTCTCCTTCCATTCCTTAGAATCCGCGTGGAACTTGAACAGTTTAGCACGCACCTTGTGGACAACCTCCTCTTCCTCTTCGTTAGTCTTCACATCGACCTTCTCGAGCTGGACCAATGGCTCAAAGTGCACCTCTGGGGACTCTGGTGCATCGTCGTCTTCACCATCCTTCTTCTCCTGAGGCTTATCCTCGGTCTTCTCTTCCTCTTCCTTCTTCTCCTCCTTCTTCTTAGAAGCTCCACCGAACATGGCAAATACGTCGGCAGAAGCTGTTGGTGGCTTAGCAGTGGCGGCCGAAGTCTCCTCGACAGGCTTGATCTCCTTCTCGGACATTTTTTATGTTATGTGTTTAGCGTCTTAAATCAAGAGACTCTTACAACCAGTGGCGGATTGTGAAATTTTTTTGGACAACGTAAACAAAGAGAATCGTGGAAGCTTGCAGAGCGCGGGATAAAATATTGGTTGCCATGGTAACCTAAAGAAGAAGAAGGGAACTACACAGGGGTAGCATCCGTAGCCTGCAATATCGCATAAATGGATATTCTTAGTTCTCCATGCTACTTGGAATACTACGGATATCTCTGTTCTACAGCTTGTGAAAGGCCGCAATTGCAACTCTGATCCCTGATACTCTCAGGTCTCGCAATCAAAGCGAGATCAAATGAGGGCTCCTCTGGGGCGGAAATTTGGGCGAGTTAGATAATTACATACAATGTATTGGTACTACCCCTCCCATTTTCTTTTAGAATATTCTCCAGTAGTTCATGTATTCCTTTGCTAGGTCCTGCGGTACAGAACCCAGCACCCAGCACCCAGCACTCAGTACCCAGCGCCCATAGTAGTGGGCCGGGCCCGTGGAACCGGCGGTGCACCGGCGGAGCACTTCCGCGACCCGTGTGTGACATCTGACATCCCCAGACGGTCCCCTCCTCGAATTGCTGTGCAGTTATAAAAGGAACAGAGTGCCCCACAAAATTGTAGTATTCTCAACATCAAACAAGGAGATATACACAGACAGTTCCCAGGATGGACCCTCTACGCAATCATAGACGCAGAAAGTCCTCGATGGACGACCACGACCCCTTTGAGCAGCCGGAAGTGTACTACGGACCGCAAACCGACCCAGCGAGGGCACCAGCGGGCTCACGCTGGGGTAGAACGAGAACGCAGTCGGTGGCGGAGAACATGAGCTCGCTGAAGATGTCATTCAGAGACGAGGTGAAGTCCTCTATCAAGAGACGTGGGTCACAGGACGAGACGGGGCTCAACACGGGCAGAAGAGGCCGCCGCTTCTTTATTGCCGATATTGATGCCACATTAGCAGAGCTTTTGGAATCAGAGGACACCGACCATAACTTCCAGATCACCATTGAGGATACAGGACCAAAGGTATTGAAGTTGGGAACGATGAACTCCAATGGTTACAACCAGAAGGACATTCGTGGCACGTATATGCTCTCGAATTTGCTCCAGGAGTTGACCATCGCAAAGAGATTCGGGCGTAATCAGATGATTTTGGACGAGGCACGTTTGAATGAGAACCCAGTGGACAGACTTTCCAGATTGATCTCCACACAGTTTTGGAAGTCTTTGACAAGACGCATCGACGCTGAGAACATTGCTGTATTTGCCAAGGACACCAAGATCCCATCAAACCCTAGAGTATACGTCCCATTCGACTGCCAGGACCAATACGAGTACTTCACAGACGTTGCAAAGAAGCACCCGGACTACAACTTGGAGGTCGTGTACTTGCCAGAGGATATCACCCCGGAGTATGTCAAATCAATCAACACCAAGCCGGGTCTTCTGGCCCTCGCCATGGAGAAAGAACATGACCCAGAGACAGGAGAAGACACAATGCATGGGTTCCCGTATGTCGTCCCAGGTGGTCGTTTTAATGAGTTGTATGGCTGGGACTCCTACATGGAGTCCCTTGGTCTCATCATCAACCACAAGACCGACTTGGCACGTGGGATGGTGGAGCATTTCATTTTTGAGATTGACCACTATGGTAAGATCCTTAATGCCAATAGATCATACTATCTCAGCAGATCTCAGCCTCCATTCCTCACAGATATGGCGCACAGAGTGTTTGAAGCTATGGGTGGCATGGCTAACGGAGAAGCTCGTGACTTGCTTAAGCGAGCACTGAGGGCTGCTATCAAGGAGTATAAGACCGTATGGACCGCAGCACCACGTTATGACCAAAAGACTGGGCTATCATGTTATCACCCAGATGGTGCCGGTATCCCACCAGAGACAGAACCTACACATTTTGATTCTGTCCTGACGTGCTACGCATTGAAGTACGATATCTCTATTGAGGAGTTCCGTGACCGGTATAACGATGGGACTATCAAAGAGGCAGCATTGGATGATTACTTCACACACGACCGTGCTGTCAGAGAATCTGGGCATGACACATCGTACAGATTGGAAGGTATCTGTGCAAGTCTGGCCACTATTGATTTGAACTCATTGCTCTACAAGTATGAGGTTGACATTGCCAAGTTCATTCAGGAGTACTTTGGTGGTAAGTTCCAAGGACACGGCGGTGTTGATGAGATTCCAGAAGTGTGGCTAGAGAGAGCCAAACGCAGACAACTGGCCATCAGCAAGTACTTGTGGAATGACGAGAAAGGGTTGTACTTTGATTATAACGTTAAGTTGGAGCTCCAGTCTTCATATGAGTCTGCTACAACGTTCTGGGCTCTCTGGGCTGGTCATTCTTCTGAACACCAGGCGATGAGACTCGCCCAGTCTGTCCACCTTTTTGAAGAGCTAGGAGGATTGGCAGCTGGTACCGAGAAGAGTCGTGGTGAGATTTCATTAGACAGACCTTCGAGACAATGGGATTACCCCTTTGGATGGGCACCTCAGCAGATCTTGGCATGGGTCGGGTTCGCCAAGTACGGTTATGAATCTATCGCCAAGAGATTGGCTTATCGTTGGCTCTACTTGATGACGAAGGCCTTTGTCGACTATAACGGTATCGTGGTGGAGAAGTACAATGTCACAAAGTCAACGGACCCACATAGAGTGGAGGCAGAGTACGGTAATCAGGGGTCGGACTTTAAGGGTGTTGCCACCGAAGGTTTCGGGTGGGTTAATGCTTCGTATATCGTTGGGTTGACATACCTAGAAAACCATGCCAGGAGAGCATTGGGGACGTGTACACCTCCTGATATCTTTTTCAAGAACATTAAGTCGCCAGAGGAGAGAGCAAAATACGGTCTTGACGATGCTGTACCGGAGAAGCCGCTGTTTTCGGTCTAAATCCTCCTCTGCTGACCTAGCTATGAATACATGCAATTCCCTTTATATATGAACCATTGTTTGTTTATAAATCTGGAGGCTAATTATAGTTCGATGCAGCTGTAGAACTATAAATTAGGTGTTTGGGTTCATTACAGCTCGGCCGTGCTTATACGCGTCTGGACTTTGGAACTGTTTGGTGTCAGCAGTGTCTCCTCTCTATCTATATGGGCCTCTACAAGACATTTATCACCACACAATTGCCTTGTTCTGTGCTCATCAATACATTCAATTCGGAATAATTTATATGCAGTTTGGTGGAGGGCGACTGTTTTAGCCAATCGCTGGTCACCATGATCACCATTTGGAGACTAGCACCAAAACAACTGGAATGGAAACAGTCTAGACCGGAATTAGAACTGTACGATGGAATCATGTAGTAATATGTGAGAATCGGTGGTACCTATCCGCTATTATGCTCGAGAACATGTACCGTGGAGTTGGGAGTTGAGACAGTGACCAACTCCTGGGTTGTTGATGATCGCAGAGAATCCAGGGTAAACAAAGATATCCTTTACCTACGTGGTACGTATAGAGTGGGCCTTGGCATCAGTGGTGGTTGGAATAGAGCGGTCTCTGCTTATAAGTTACTAATTTCCTGGAATCTGGAAGGATCAAATATTTACACCGTTGTGAGAAATGCAGAACAATTGGGGACAATCTTACATACAGTACTCCGAGACTTGGGTTGCCTAACGTGTAGGACTAATCAATTACCCTTCCTCTTCGATCTTTAGCACACCAACCAAACTACGTCATCCTGGCCTTTCTGGCCCGTGGTGCTTAGAGTTATCGGACATTAGACCTATTATAGGGCCCCCAAGTCGAGATATAGCATAGCACATTCTTATCTAGCGTACAGCACTGGTAAACCGAATGAATTACTCGACGTGACCGCCCATATCTAATATGCTAGAAAGTTAAACGATGCATCTCCGATCTCAAAGCTTTTGTACCGAGGACTAAAGTTCTTGGAAGCGGAGAAATGGTTAACACTTCGGAATATTCTATAACACGTCCCACGGTCGCTTAGAAGCGATGCACAGTGGAGCTGCCAATTATAGTTTGCCTGTGTCCTCTTGGTGGGTGACATTATCTGACAGATCGGGAAGATCACAAACCTTCATGGTTGTTGCTTTCCACGTTGGCATGGTAACCGCACCAAGTCGTTCTGGCTTCAACCTTCGGAGTTTGATGTACTACAGCTGTAGTGCCATTTATAGCTGTCAGCGTATTAAGTTGGCAAGCGTATTAAGTTGGCTCAAATTGTGTGCTTGCTGTTCAAAGGCGTCGCCAGAGTTTGACTGCTAGATATACATGGTTGAAGAATTCTTAATTATTAACTAAGCTTATGAAATCTTTTGGAGATTCTACACACGCTTCGATGCGGTGAATCAGCGCACCCCGCTGAGGAGAGAGACAACTTACAAGTTCACCGGCCACGGGCTCACAAGGGTAAGACATGTGCTGCGTGCACCGTGTACTGTCTCGGAAGAGGGCGTCTAGCTGCATGTACTTGCAGGAAATCCCTTGAGATGCCCATGTAAAATGGACATGGTTGACGCGCGGCGGTGTGCACCACAAATTACAGTGGCAGGCACCTTATGTTCTTGTATCACTGTGCAGCAGAACCCGCCGAGCCACCAAAAATTAAGGAGGTTCGTGTGGTATTTTTGGCACCCCTTAGGTTTAATAGGGACATTGGAGCGTAGATTAGTGAGCTAATGAGTACTAATCTGGTTATATCTCAGCTCTAATAGCCCTATGTGTTACTATTCTAGAAGGCACCTTTTAATAACCCCGGAGTCTTCTCTCAAAGTCTTATCCTTCGTAGCCGTTGGGCATAGATCGGCCCCCTTCCTTGACGTGTTTCATTCCTGCACCAACGGCCGGGAACGAAGGCCAAAACTGTCAGACCAATTTCTCGCCTTTGTGTGTATAAAACCTAAGATTCCTGCCTGGTTGAAGTCTTTGTAGGCAGTCATTCCAAGTTCAAGCCTCTATACAAACCTCTGATTCTACCGGCAGATATACCATGGTCGGCCTCAGTACGCTTGTCACCACACTAGCTACTGCAGTGGCAGCTCTGGCTTCACCCATCCCGTCCCAGGGTGGTGCTCAGATGTACAAGAGAGGTTGGGACTACCAGAATGAGGAAATCCTCGGTGTCAACATCGGTGGGTGGCTTGTGCTTGAGCCTTTCATTACGCCCTCACTCTTTGAAGCGTTTGGTGATGAGGCCAACACGCCGGTGGACGAGTACCACTACACGCAATGGCTCGGGAAGGACCTGGCGGCCAATCGTTTGCAAGAGCACTGGTCTTCGTGGATCACTGAGTCAGATTTCGAGTCGATCGCAGGTACGGGGCTCAACATGGTGAGAATTCCTATCGGTTATTGGGCATTCCACCTTTTGGATGACGACCCATATGTCCAGGGACAGGAGGCCTACCTTGATCAGGCCATCGAGTGGGCCAGAACCTACAACTTGAAAGTGTGGGTGGACTTACACGGTGCACCAGGCTCTCAGAACGGCTTTGACAACTCTGGTCAAAGAGACGTGTATGGGTTCCAGCAGGGCAACAACACACAGATCACCCTGGACGTGTTGAGTTATATCTTCAACAAGTACGGCACATCAGACTACGACGACGTCATCATTGGCTTGGAGCTTCTGAACGAGCCATTGGGACCTGTGTTGGACATGACAGAGCTCAACCAGTTCTGGGATACCGCTTACTGGAACTTGAGAAATTCGGGTTCCACTCAGAATGTTATTATCCACGACGCCTTCCAGTCTTATAACTACTTTGACGATAAGTTCCTGCTTGACACGTACTGGGGTGTTGTCATTGACCACCACCACTACCAGGCCTTCTCCACTGGTGAGCTCGCCAGATCCATTGATGAGCACATTGGTGCTGCTTGTACCTGGGGTGGCCAGTCGGACACCGAGTATCACTGGAACGTTTGTGGTGAGTGGTCTGCTGCGCTCACTGACTGTGCCAAGTGGCTCAACGGTGTTGGCCGTGGTGCTCGTTACGACCAGACCTTCTACTCGGATCCATCGGACAACTACCAGTACATTGGTTCCTGTGAAGGCTCTCAGGACATCACTACCTGGGATGACGACAAGAAGAGCAATTACAGACGTTACATCGAGGCACAGATGGATGCCTTCCTCCAGCGTGGTGGTTGGGTCTTCTGGTGCTGGAAGACGGAGACCACTTTGGAATGGGACTTCCAGAAGCTCTCGTTCTATGGGCTCATCCCAGTGCCATTGGACAACAGACAGTACCCTAACCAATGTGGCTTCTAAGCTGCTCGGTCTATTGGGCTCTGGTTTATAATAATCTAGTTATCTTCTTCTTTCCTGTTCTGCTGGTCCCAGCACATTCTCTTTCTCTGTTTGATACGAAACACTTCCACGTCTATAAACGTTGGTTAGAAATACATTTTGTCAAATACGCAAATCAAATACGCAATAGGCTACAATATAAATCTAGCAACACGTATACCATTACGCCAGGGAGGGCTTATGTAAACACATCACCAGAAGGGAATCGTAGAAAAAGATGGTCTAAACAGGAGAAAAGACAGAGCGAGAAGCGAGCGAGCTTACAAGTCAGCATCATCTTCATCAGGCAATGGCATGGCAGTGGCCTGGTCCATCTCCTGCTGGTACTGCTGCATCAACTGAGCATCGACCTGGACCTCTGGTGGGGCCAAGGCTGGAGCAGCAACAAACTCCAACTGTGGGTTACCAACGAGCTTTCTGGCCAACCACAAGAATGGCTTCTCGAAGTTGTAGTTGGACTTGGCGGAGATGTCGTAGTACTGCAAGTTCTTCTTTCTGTGGAAAGTGATGGTCTTGGCCTTCACCTTTCTCTCCTTGACATCAACCTTGTTACCACACAAGACGATTGGGATGTTCTCACAGACACGGACCAAGTCTCTGTGCCAGTTTGGAACGTTCTTGTAGGTGATACGGGAGGTGACATCGAACATGATGATACCACACTGGCCGTTAATGTAGTAACCGTCTCTCAAACCACCAAACTTCTCCTGGCCAGCGGTATCCCAGACGTCGAACTTGATCTCACCGTAGTTGGTGAAGAAGCCGAGAGGATGAACTTCGACACCGAGGGTGGCAATGTACTTCTTCTCGAACTCACCAGTCAAATGTCTCTTGACGAAAGTGGTCTGCGGGTGTTAGTATCTCGTTTAGTATCGGTAATGGGACAACAGGTGTGCAAATGATTTCACAAATGGATGGAATGAAGGATATATGATTCAGTAAGCTTATGGGACACATCACAGATTCACAGTTCGGACAGCCTGCCCGGATCACTCCAGATCAGACTTGCTTGCTTGCTGATCTCATTTGTCGCATCGGTGAAGCGGAACAATAGCCAACCAACATCAATCTGAGGGGGTGGGAAGCCAATGATATCCATTCGACAATGCACAGAGCAATAAACAACAGATACAAATGACTTGTACCACACTCGCTGCACCCAATTTCATCCGCCACGAACATCTTCTTCATCGCCACTCGAAATCAAAACAACTCCTCAACCGTCTCCCGATCGCCCATATAGGGGGGAAAGGTACTCACCTTACCAGTACCACCGTCACCGACGAGGACGAGCTTAAATGTTGGGACTTCCTGGGCCATTTTTGTATGTTTGTGTTTTTTTCTAATGGAATAGATAGGACGTTAATCAACCTTCTTTCTAAAAAAGTGTCAGTGATTCTTCTTCCACCAAATGGCCTTTGCAATTTTTTTTTGGTGAATCGCCCTTCAGAAATTCGCGGGCGTTTCTGGAAAATTTGCGAATTTGTTTACTTTCCAAGTGTTTATAGTAACTAGGGCAACGGATCTTATTAGTACCGTAACTATGGCAACTAATTTCTTATTGATTTTTTTTTTTGGCCTACAATAGAGCCAAGAATATATGTCATGAGTCATTAAAATAGGTAATTGGAGACAACCCCTGCATTCAATTGATGGTCTTTAAGATGTTCCCGATCAGTTCCTTGTCATTGCGTGTCTCGTGTAGTACTTTTGGTGGAGGTGGGGGTAAGGATTGTAATGTTGGGGGTGGTGGTAAGGATTTTGTCATTGCCAGCTTATAATAGTCCAGCGAATCTATGTTTGTTAGAGCACCAGGTATACTTCTGTACACTTTTTCTATTGTCATTTCAATAGACTGGTCATCTTGTTTCCATATGCCAAGTTCTTTGGCTTTTTCTGTGGGGTTGTTAGTACTTTGCATTGAGGCAGGTTTGATAGCACATACCTTCATAGTAGTCACACACGTGCTTCACATGGTTTCTTCCTGTTAAATGGCTCTTACGGACACTCTTAGCGTCATGTGTGAGGTATGCTAATTGTCGTTAGTCTTCTGATATGTAATGTTGGAGCCTTTAGGCCGGATCAGGGGGCACACGTCATATGTTGTTGTGCTTTTTTTTTTCTCAATTCAATCTATCAACTCACAGTTACAATAGTCACAGTAGAATCGAACCATCTTAATATCGCTCTATACCAACTCAAAGCAATAAATGGTCTTCATTGACACACCCATCACACCGAGCTCACAACCAACCAATGAAATTTTCCGTAGCTCTCCACCGTAGGGTAACGCCCGCGAATTTTGCCGAAGTGTGTGCTCCAGCCTGCCGAGAAAAGCTCAACAGGAAACACCCCCAGTGGTTACAACTGAGTTGTTTTGTAAACGGTAATCCACAATCTCCATATTCCTAAGCAATGTTCGCTGCTAGACGTCTCGTGGTTTCCAAGGCCGGCTTCCGTGCCTTCTCTGCTGCTCCAGTGAGAAAGAGTGAGTAATGTTGACGGCGTTCCTAGCGGGTGAGATCGTGAACTGGGGGGGAGGAAAGGAAGACATGCTGTCGTATTAAATGGCCATAGCCATGCATGTCATGGTATTGGATCATGACATATGTCTTCTCCCAGGGTTCGATCCACCTCTATACACCAGCTCATCACAAACATTCACCAATTAGCGATTCCTAGTACTAACACATGGAGACACCATTCAGGACCTTTATATCAAGGAGCTTAAGGCCTTCAAGCCAACTCCACTCTCCAGCAAGGACGCTGAGGGCTCTGTTAGACCATGGAAGTCTCCAGTTGCTCCACAGGCCCCAGGTCTTGAGGCCGACGCTGCCACACAGTTGGGTGCCTACGAGTCTGCCGAGGTTGAGGTTGAGGCTCCATCTACCAACGCTTCCGGTGAGCAGGTCTCTGAGGAATGGTTTGTTCTTGAGGAGGCTGAAGACAACCACCACTAAGTTCTTTCATCGTTATACATTTGGAGGCAGGAGGTGCAAATTGACATGAAATTTATGTGTGGCGGGAGGAAGAGTGTCTTTCTAGTGTGGCCTTTTGAACATATTTAAGGATACACCATTAATTACTCCCATTTCTTCACTCCACACACATTATTAGATACGACGATTGGATCACAATAAAAAAAAATGATATTCCTTTAGTCCTGTGAGACTCTCTATATGTATAGGGGGTTCAAAATAGTTCGCGCTAGCGTTTGCTTATTTGTTTACATTTGGAATCGCTTTAACGTCCTGTCGATATAAACAGAGACCCTGAAGAGAAACCCAGGCCTATAGGGATGTCAAACCAGGAATCGATAAAACGTGCGTCCGACCTCGTTAATAGCATACTCTTTGCTCGTGGATATTTTCCCCAGAGTGGCGAGGAAGAGACAAATGACAAGCTTTTGTTCACCACCATTGACAGAGACGACTTGCAATCGGAAGACCAGATTTACGCCAATGATAAACTGACATTGAACACTTTGTACGCTTTATTGCAAGAACTGGATGAGCTTAAGAGAGAGAAACAATATCTGAGTGACCAGCTCGTGGACAAGGCGGAGATCATCAAGCACTATGAGACATCGAACAAGGAGCTGAACACACAATTGGATGTACTACAAAGAGAGCTGACACACAAGAACAACGAGCTAGTCTTGAAAACACAGGGCGTAAAGAGCCTAAAGACTGAGAAGGTGCAACAAGAGCGTCAGTTACAGGCTGAGCGTAACACTAATAGTGCGATGCGTACGAAGTACGATGTGGAGATGAAGAAAAAGTCGATACAGATTGAGAAGCTTCAGGACCGTCTGCTGAGCAAAAGGCACAAATATCAGAGTATCATAGAGAGAAACAATCACGTGGAGACTCAGATAGTGCAGGACCAAGACTCTAAAAAGCTGGTGATTGACGATGAGATGGAGATAATGATGGTTAACATCTCCGAGTTGATCACGAACCTGACGGTGCAGAACAGCAGTGGTGTCAAGCTTTTGGATTTTGTTAATACGTACCTTGCAGTGCTTGCTGACCAGTCCATGCGTATGCTGAGTGAAGACCAAACCACTGTGCCGCCTACGCCGCAGTTCTTCTATGATAGCATGCAATCACAGTCCATAAGTCAAGAGATGAATCCACAGAGCGATCTGAGTACGAAGTTGAGTCATGTTGTGGACATCCAGGTGTTACAACCAGAGATATTCCAAGCGATGAACCGCTTATATGACATTGTCACAAATATTGGGATGTCCAGAATTGCAGTGACAAACGACACCAGGGTGGTACAATTACAAAGAGAGATCACCACACTGAGAAAGAACCTAGAAGTTGCTCTGGAAACTAACGACAAATGGAGCCACAAGTTCCAGCAAAGAAAGTCATAGCACAATCTACAGATGCACATCATAAAGTCGTGTATATAAAATCAAAGTCGGTACAAATCAGGTCATCACAGAATATCAAGCCAGGGCACTGGTTTCTCGAAGCAGTTCTTTCTCCTCAAGGTCGGACTCCAGGTCCTTCTCCGGTGGACACCGGTGCAGCTTCACGAGTAATACACAAGTAGTGATAACAAACACTGAGAGTATCACGCCGATAAAGAACAGCACGAGCAGTAGGAAGATGGAAGAGCGCAGCTCATGCTCACTCAGCGAGTAGTCGTGTGACTGGTCCTTGTAGATGTGGAGCACCTGGTCTCTGATGTAGTCGCTGGCCTTTTTCATGGTGGCTCTTGTCGTGTGTGTCGTATGGTTTAGTAGAATGGATCTCCCAAAACTATTGCTTGTTGTACGCTTCCCTTTCAACTTCGTTTAATCGTATAGCGACGCGCCCCCTAGCTGCAATTCACAAGTAGCAAATATGGGACAGATGAGATAGGATGAGGGTGGGGTATGAACAATTGGGCGCTTTATATATACGCTTAGTGTGGTGGTGTGCTGATTCCAAGGAAGAGAAGAAAGTCACAACGGATGACAACCGTTGGTTATATACAGTTGGTAAGCTCGGGTGAGTTTTCCCACACTAAGAGCCGCGTTTGAATTTAAGCTAATTGGTGTTGCCCTCTGCAGCAAATCCAGCAGGTGGCAGGAGCTGTTGGGCAGAACGGACCGATGGGACACTAAAAAATCATAGCAATTATGGAAGAATTATGGTCATACTATACCAGTATAGAGTTCTTTTGATACTACCATAATAATATTCTCATCAGAGAGGATCTTACCTCTACGTCTTTGGTTTGACACAAAAAGTCAGCGGAATCCCGGAACTGCAACCAATGCCGAACTCCGAGGTACGAGCCGCTATTCTCTGCTTAATTGCGTGCGTCTATTGTTTCATTTGGGGAGGTCATTAAAACACGCAGCAAATTTAAAGTCTCGGCTTGATCTCCAGGTCGTCTTCGTCTTCCAAGGACAAGTTAACGTGTACTGCCTTGGTCTGTGTGTAGATGATAAGCCCTTGTTCCCCCATCTCACGCGCACCACCTTCGCCACTGAGCCCATAGCCACCAAACGCTGCTCTGATGTCCTCGTCATTGGAAGAGTTCACATAAACGGACCCAGACTTGAGCTGTGCTGCAAATCTATGAGCTCTCTTGATGTTACGGGTGAAGACCATCGCCCCCAGTCCGTACTGCGTCGCATTAGCGAGTGTGATAGCCTCTTCATAGGTCTTGAACTTGGTAACCACAGCAACAGGACCAAATATCTCCTCATTCCATAGTTCTGAACTTGTTGGTACGTCAACAAAAACCGTAGGTTGGATGTAGTATCCCGATTTCTGGGTAACTGGCTCGTCCCCAATCAATTTCTTGAGACCCTCAGCTTCGCCCCTCTTGATGAATCCGTCCACTCTGTCATATTGCACTTTGGAGACAATAGGCCCCATAGTGGTATGGTCGTCGAATGGAGACCCAATGACCCAGTTCTCGGCAGTATACTGTTTAAATTGTTTCAAGAACTCATCGTAAATGTCCTCATGAAGGATGATACGAGAATTAGCAGTACAATTCTGGCCTGTGTTGTAGAAAATACCCATTGAGGACCACTTTACAGCCTGTGTAATATTGGCATCAGGGAACACAACTAAAGGAGACTTACCACCACACTCCAAAGTGACAGACTTCAAGTTGGACATAGCAGCTTGTTGTTGGATGATTCTGCCCACTGCGGTGGAACCAGTGAATGCGACCTTATCGATCTCCATATGAGAAGCAATTGCAGCACCAGCGTCCTGGCCATAACCGGAGAGGATGTTAACGACACCTGGCGGGAATCCAGCCTCTATGATCAAGTTACCAAAGTATAACAATGACAAAGGTGTTGTCTCTGCAGACTTGATAACAATCGTGTTACCAGCTGCAAGTGCAGAAATGACCTTCCATTGAGCCATGGCGAACGGGTAGTTCCATGGAACAATCTGACCAACGACACCATATGGTTCCTGAACTTCATAGACAAACTTGTCATCGTTAATGGCAATGTGTTTCCCTGGGATCTTATCAACATACCCAGCGTAGTATCTAGCCAGAGCAACACACTGGTCGATATCATTCACAGAATTGTTCTTGTATGGCTTTCCACCATCCATCGAGTCGATCTTACCAATGATTTCGCCATGAAGTTCCATCAAGTCAGCGAGTTTCCACAGCAATTTACCCTTATCCTGGGCCTCCATCGCTCTCCATACGGTGTCATATGCCTTCTTGGCTGCCTGAACAGCAGTATCCACGTCCTTGGAAGTAGCACACTGCACAGTCGTAATCAATTCAGTCGAATGTGGATCGAATGTTTGAATTGGTTCGCCCGATCCACCAACGAATTCGTTATTGATAAAGAGCCCGGTTGGTTGGACATATGTCTTTCCACAAGGAAACGTCAATTCTTGCGAATAACTCATATTTAGTTTGTCAGACGGTTTCTAGAAATCGTGAGAAAAGACTTCTTAGGAAATCTCTGCAGTTTTTATACTGCAATCAAAATGCCATCGGAAGCAAAAGCCAAATGGAGAGAATCGATTCGATGTTCGAGAGGGCCTATCGCCGCGCAGATATGGCGGGGACAGTGATTTTTAGGCTAAAAAGGGGTATTTTTATTAACAATTTATGGCTGATTATGCGACTTTTGTGACCAAATTTCGCTAATTCATTCAACTTTCTGTTTATATACAAATCAGGATCCACTATTCCTCTTATTTGAGCTATGTGTCATGTTTGCCATCCTTCTTGGTGGATTGAGATACCTGATACGGATATTCCCTAATTCGGCTAGTTTTGCTGACCCTCGCGAACTGGCTATTCACTCGACTCTCCACGTATACATCAAGCATTGAAGCTTCTACTTATAGGCGAATATTCGTTCCATTAATAGACCGCACTCAAAAGAAAAGAAAATACCATGTCGATTGAGTACGACCCGGTGAGCAAGATCGTTAGCGCTGGGGACCCGACAGATACGGAGCTCGTCGAGGAGGTCGCACAGCTCAACAGACTCGTCAAAGACTTGATCTCTACAAACTCTGAGGTGCCAGAATCTCCGGTCCCAAACAAAGCATTCCAGCCGTTGATTCAAAAGCTGGCCACCTCGGGTGTCGAGTCGATGAAGCGTAAGCAGTTCGCTAATGCCGTTAAGCAGTTCACATTGGCCATCGACATGGCCTCGCGCAGAACGAGATGGGAATCGTTTGGTGTACAACTTCAAGAACTCACAAACTTGTTACAAGCGCGTTGCGATGCATATGTCATGAGCAAACAGTTCCCCGAAGCCCACGCCGACGCTGATGTATTACTCCAGATGCAAGTGAACTCCGCTGAGAACTTTTTGAGAAGAGCCATCCCATTGATGAACATGGGCAGATTCGAAGACGCTAAGGCTGATATTGAGAGAGGTTTGTGTTTCCACCCAGAGTCTGCCGGTCTGAAGCAGCACTACATGGCTGCCACTGCGATGATTGCTGAGCAAAACGGTGATGCTACAATCAAGTTCCAGAAGAGACCTCCTCAGGCCCAGCAGGCTGAGCAAACTGCTTTGCCTTCTGTGCCTTCTGTGCAGTCATAAATGAACTTGATGGCTTATGGTTATCTGTAGTCTATTAATTATGCAGTAGATATCACATAAAGTCCTCCTCCGGGTCGTACATCCTTCTCTTGTTACTACTCTTCTCGATCTCCTCGGCACTCCACAAGTCATCGTACAACGTCTCTTGTCTCTTCTTCTCTGCAATGGCTCTTTGCTTTTCAGCTTCCTGTTCTTCCCTCTCTTGGCGCTTGGCATCAAGTGCTCTCTGTGCAGCATCTTTATCTCTAGCGTTACGAGCAGCGATCAACAGGTCTCTACCGATGAGTTCCTCTCTGGTCTTTTTAAGTCTGTTGATGATAGCATTATCTCTCGTCTGTATATGGATCTTCTTGACGTGCTTAGGGTTCTTGAAGCTCACTTCACCATCTGCCATTCCTCTTGTCTTTTTCAAATTGGCCCAGGGTGTATATATCACAGTGACATTATCCCTTTTGTTTCCCTGGATAGAATTTGCCTTTGTGAGTTGGGCACAATCTATAATGTTAGTACTTTGATCAAGAGATAAATCCAGGGCACTCACCTGTCAATAAAGACTCTGGAATCTCATCCCAACGCTCACCAGGGAGCAATCTGAGGTAAACATGTGCACTGCTTAGATTATCCACATGAAACCAAACGTCTTCTTCAAATCCAAATTTTATAAGGTCTTCGTTCTCATATTTGTCCTTGCCCATGTATACGAACCGAGGATTAGATCCATATGATCTGTCGGATCCCACGGATTTATAATAGTACACCATCCTTGGTTCTTTCTAATGGTTGTTCCGTAAAAGAGAGATGACGATAGGTGACAGATGACTTTTCAAGTGATCTTATATTGGCCCTTGGGACTAGAAGACTCGGAGGACGAGACTGAAGGGACTTACAGACCTGAGGGACTAGAAACGCGCACGCGTACAAATTTACGCGTATGAGCGCCATCTCCGTTACTTCCTCCTTTGCCAAACAAACAAGGGCTATACAATGGCAGTTCCATTCCCAGATCTAGATCCATATGAGACACTAGGTGTGGACTCCAAAGCCACTGAAGCAGAGATCAAGAAATCCTACAGAAAGTTATGTCTTGTACATCATCCGGATAAACTCCAAGGGAAGTCAACAGAAGAGCAAGATGAGTCTAAAAAGCAATTTGAGAAGGTTCAGTTTGCGCATATGATTTTATCTGATGCTAAGAAGAGAAAACGGTACGATGGTACAGGGTCTTTGGAAGACGTTGGAGACTCTGAGTTTGACTGGTTTGAGTATTTCAGTAATGTCAAGGCAGAGATCACAGAAAAGAGCATAGCCAAGGACAAGAAGGATTACCAGGGAAGTAGTGATGAAGAAGAGGATATCATTGAATCATGGCTCGAGAGTAAGGGTGACTTCCTCTATCTGTTCGAGTCGGTTCCACACACAGAGGTTACGGAAGATGATGAAAAGCGACTGTATGAACTCGTTACTGGATTGATTAAGGACGGTGTTCTTGACAGTTCAAGGAAATGGGGCGAATACCAGAAACATAGAAAGACAAAGTTCAGGAAGCTGTTGAAGAGTCAGAGTAGCGAGGCCAAGGAAGCAGAAGAATTGAAGAAGCAGATTGCCGGAAAACGCAAGCTCGATACAGAGGATGACCTCAAGCAATTGATCAAGAGTAAGAATAAGCAGAGCATGGACGATCTTATCTCGAGGCTGGAGTCTAAGTATGCTACGGGAAAAAAGTCAAAGACCTCAAAGACATTGAAAAAGTCTTCCAAGAAGTCCAAGAGTGAATACGACCTGGACGACTCGGAGTTTGAGAAGATCCAGCAGCGGATGATGAAGAAGTGATTAGTAGAGACAATTGCATTGACGGTTGACTCTGATTGTAGTTCGTTAAATTATAGGCCATGCTGTTGGAATCTATTAATTCACCATTTATTTATATGTCTTTTCACCATAATCTTCTCCGTAAACGCATCTCCAATTCCGGCCGGCGATCCCCGTCAAATAGCAGCCGCCTGGAAACTTTCCACGGCGGTGTAAAAACCAGTGGTTCTTGTTTTCTGAGCGAAAGAATCGCTTTTTTGGGAAAACAAAGCACTGAGAGCAGGAATATATCATCCATACCCCCAATTGAGAGCATAGAAGAACCGAATAATGAGACCCACAGTGGTACCATCCCCTATCAGACGTCTGCTCCACACGGCGAACCCCGCGAATTTTGCCGCTTGCAGTTGGGCGCTTCGGTTGAAAGGTATAAATTGCACTGGAAATCCACAATTCACGTTTGTTCAACGCACCTTTGCTTCAGGAAAGAGACTTTTAAGCACCAATATGTCCCAAGACGATCACATTCTACTCATTCCAGGCCCTATCTGCGTCTCGGAGGCCGTACGCCAGGCCCAATCGATTCAATCGCTGGCTCACACTTCCCCAGCTTTTATCTCGATCTTCCAAAAGGCCCTGAAGGACTTGCGTACTCTGTTCAAGTCCACTAATCCTAAGGACCAAGGTGTTGTCATTGCTGGCTCTGGTACTCTCGGCTGGGACATCACAGCTGCTAACTTGGTGTACCCGGGTGACAATGTGCTTGTCCTGTCCACCGGCTTCTTCTCGGACTCGTTTGCCGACTGTTTGAGAGTCTATGGAGCTAACGTTGACGTTATCACAGCTCCAGTCGGTGACGCTGTCGCTTTGGAGGAGGTTGAGAAGGCATTGACCGCCAAGAGTTACGCTGTCGTCACTGTGACACACGTTGATACCTCTACTGCAGTTGTCTCCAACATTGAGGGTGTCGCCGCCGTTGCAACGAAGGTTTCCCCAGAAACGTTGATCGTCGTCGATGGTGTCTGCTCCGTCGGTGTTGAGGACATTGAGTTCTCGAAGTGGGGGTTGGACTACGTCCTCAGTGCCTCGCAGAAGGCCATTGGTGTGCCATCCGGCTTGTCCGTTGGCTTCTTGTCGGAGCGTGCCATTAAACGTGCTCTCGAGAGACCTGTCCAGTCCTCTTACTTTGCCTCTTTGCAGAGATGGTTACCAAACTTGATCAACTTCGAAGCTGGCAAGCCATCGTACTTTGCTACCCCAGCTATCCAGACTGTCAACGCACTCAGAGTCTCACTGGGTGAGATCTTAGAAGGTGGATTGGATGCCAGATTTGCAAAGCACAAAGAGGTATCTACCAACTTCAAGAAGCAGCTCAAGGACCTCGGTATCGACATTGTGCCAGTGAAGCCAGAGGTTGCAGCTTCGGGTCTCACCGCTGCTTACTTCCCAGAGGGCATTGACGGTGCCAAGTTCGTTGCTTCCATCTACAAGAGCGGTGTGATCGTTGCCGGTGGTATTCACAAGGACCTCGTGGGTAAATACTTCCGTGTCGGCCACATGGGTGTCAGTGCCCTCGACAGTTCCCTGGGCCACATCGACGCCGTTGTCGCCGCCATCAAAACCGCTTTGGAGGAGCAGGGCTTCAAGAAGTGATCTGTATATGAACAAAAAGAGACAAGACTTATTTGATTTGATGCCCTTTAGGCTTTTATTAAAATAATAACCGGAGTCTCGGCCAAAAAAGTTGACACATTGACCCGCTGACTCCGTCAGTTTTAGTCTGACTCTGTTGTGTGATGGCGTTCGCATGTGCGCGATTCCGGGCCGATGACTCGGCCTCTGAAATTATGAGTGTTACCTCCCCGCGAAATTGCAAATTGCCCCAATCGATTCTCACATGTGCCATATGGAAAATTTTGAATATATAAAAGCTGGAATCTTCCTTGTGCTGCTTTCTAATCTCAGTTCAATTCAATTGAAGCATCACCAGTACCCACTGCAAACGCAATGCCTTACGCTCTCCCAGAATCCCACAGACAGCTCGTTGAGGGCCACCTCAAGGACACCGACCCAGAGGTCGAGTCCATTATCAAGGACGAGATTGAGAGACAGAGACACTCCATCGTGCTCATCGCCTCCGAGAATTTCACCTCCACTGCTGTGTTTGACGCTTTGGGAACCCCAATGTGTAACAAGTACTCCGAGGGTTACCCAGGTGCCCGTTACTACGGTGGTAACGAGCACATTGACAGAATCGAGTTGCTCTGTCAGAAGAGAGCCCTCGAGGCCTTCCACTTGGACAACGAGAAGTGGGGTGTCAACGTCCAGACTTTGTCCGGTTCGCCAGCCAACCTCCAGGTCTACCAGGCCATCATGAAGCCACACGAGAGATTGATGGGTCTTGATTTGCCACACGGTGGCCACTTGTCCCACGGTTACCAGACTGACACCAGAAAGATCTCTGCCGTGTCCACTTACTTTGAGACCATGCCATACAGAGTCGACTTGGAGACCGGTATCATCGACTACGACACCTTGGAGAAGAACGCTTTGCTGTTCAGACCAAAGGTTTTGGTTGCCGGTACCTCTGCTTACTGCAGACTTATCGACTACAAGAGAATGAGAGAGATTGCTGACAAGGTTGGTGCTTACCTCGTTGTCGACATGGCCCACATCTCTGGTTTGATCGCCGCAGGTGTCATCCCATCTCCATTCCAGTACGCTGATATCGTCACCACCACCACCCACAAGTCCCTCAGAGGTCCAAGAGGTGCCATGATCTTCTTCAGAAGAGGTGTTAGATCCGTCAACGCCAAGACCGGCAAGGAGACCCTTTATGACTTGGAGAACCCAATCAACTTCTCTGTGTTCCCAGGCCACCAGGGTGGTCCACACAACCACACCATCACCGCCTTGGCCACCGCTTTGAAACAGGCTTCCACTCCAGAGTTCAAGGTTTACCAGGAGCAGGTGTTGAAGAACGCCAAGGCCCTCGAGGAGGAGTTCAAGGCAAAGAACTACAACCTGGTCTCCAACGGTACCGACTCCCACATGGTGTTGGTCTCCCTCAGAGACAAGGGCATCGACGGTGCCAGAATCGAGACTGTGTGTGAGAACATCAACATTGCCTTGAACAAGAACTCTATCCCAGGTGACAAGTCCGCTTTGGTCCCAGGTGGTGTCAGAATCGGTGCTCCAGCCATGTCCACCCGTGGTCTCGGTGAGGCAGACTTCAAGAAGATTGTCCACTACATTGACTGGGCCGTCACCTACGCTAAGCAGGTCCAGGAGTCTTTGCCAAAGGATGCCAACAGACTCAAGGACTTCAAGGCCAAGATCCTCGAGGGTTCTGAGGAGCTCTCCCAGAAGAAGAAGGAGATCTACGACTGGGCTGGCGAGTTCCCATTGTCCGTTTAGGTCCTGTTTATATTTAGTTGCACTGGTTGTTAATTCATGATTGTTGTTCTTTTGGTAATCCTGTACGTATTCTACCGCTACAAATGAGTTCATGAATGCACCGAGGCACCGTCAATTGAAAAGACAATTCTTATGCTTCAATAAATAGAAGGAAACCGTTCTGTATAGAGGGTCAGCAGAGCCCTCATATGCTCAAAATTTTTCTGAGCACCGACTGAATGTGTATGTGTTGGATTGTAGAAAGTGTTTTATATGAATGTGATGTAATGGATGAGCTTACTTCAAGTCACCAGCGAACTTGCCAGCCTCTCTCTGGGCGTCCCATCTCTCGATCCAGTCGACTGGGCAGAGAGCAGAGTAGGTCTTGAAGAACGTCTTACATGGCTCGAAATCGTCACCCTTGGCGGTGATACACTTGTGGTAGTCCACATATGATTGCCAGCAGTGCTTGGTCTGGTTCTGGTTTGGGAAACGGGCGTCGAAACCGACGGTTCTCAGTGGGCTCTCTTCAGACATTTTGAGGTTAATTGGGTGAGTGAAACTATAGCCTCTCTAAATGGCCAGAGTAATAATGGTTCAAGTGTTTTGACGAATTTTCGTACGACAATTTTGGTGCACCACTCAATCGCGAATCTCTTTACTGGTGCTCCAATTTTTGAGCCATGTGTGTGTCAATTTTACGCTTTGCTGATTGGCCGTGCGATGGGTACGCCCCTCGGAGATGAGCTGAAGTTCCGAGGGTCGTATGGTGTCTGGGTGTAAATTTTTGAATCTCCGTTTAAAGCTCATCTCATCTCTCTTTCTCTTGTGGGTGTTTATAGTCTAGGTTAGAGACTGAAAAGATAAAGAGAGATGGTCAAGATCAGGGCCAAGAAGGGCACCTCTCTAGTGCAGTCGCTAGACACGAAGCTCGAGGGTCTGGTAGAGCGCCTGCTCAATGAGAAGACGGAGACAAACAAGAGGAACAACCCCGATGAAGAAGACGATACACAACTTATAGCACTGGCGAGGGACTTGTCTTTGGGCGAGACGATACTGTACGCCCAGCAGAAGGACTTATCTCTGCAGAGAGTGAAGAAAGTTGTGCTGGAAAAGACATTAGAGCGCATCCTCAAGCAGATCAGAGAAGAAGAGAGAGCCGAATTGGAAGCTGTTTATGGCGAAGATCAACTGATGGATTCTGATATGGACGGTGTGGACATTGACGACCTCGTGGAGGTCAAGGACACTAACGAGATGAACAAGTCTGTGGTAAATCTGTGGAATATCAAGGCGGCTCCGACGCAGACGGAGTCGCAGGAACAAACACCCGAAATAGAGGAAACACCAGCGGACAAAGGTGATAGAGACGCCAAGAAGGAAGAAAAGAAGTCGAAGAAGCGGTCGAAGGAGTCATCAAGACCATCTAAGAGACAGAAGGGTATGTGTCCTTACAATATCATTTCACCTTAGGAGTGTACTAACAACTGCCAGTAGACAAGGACAGAGCACCACCTACAGCAACACTCTCAGAGTTGGGAGGCATGGACGACGTAGTCACACAACTGATGGAGATTGTTGGAATGCCCATCTTGCACCCTGAGATTTACAAAACCACTGGTGTTGAGCCACCAAGAGGTGTTCTGCTCCACGGACCTCCAGGTTGTGGTAAGACCACTATCGCCAATGCACTAGCAGGTGACTTGAAAGTTCCCTTTATCAACATCTCAGCTCCCTCTGTGGTAAGCGGTATGTCTGGTGAGTCTGAGAAGAAGATCCGTGAGCTCTTTGATGAGGCAAAGACTTTGGCACCATGTATCATCTTCTTCGATGAGATTGATGCCATCACGCCAAAGAGAGAGGGTGCACAGAGAGAGATGGAGAGACGTATCGTCGCACAGATGCTCACCTCTATTGACGAGCTCAGTCTGGATAAGACCAACGGCCAGCCTGTGATTATCATTGGTGCTACGAACAGACCTGACTCTTTGGACCCTGCGCTCAGAAGAGCCGGAAGATTCGATAGAGAAATCTGTCTCAATGTCCCTAATGAATCTTCAAGACTACACATTTTGAAGAAGATGACACAAAACTTGAAGATTGATGGTACATTGGACTTTGCAAGGCTGGCTAAGTCTACCCCAGGTTACGTTGGTGCTGATCTCAAGGCACTCACAACTGCTGCCGGTATCTGTGCCATTAAGCGTATCTTCAGCTCTTTCACTACTGACGAAGAGCTCATTGCACAGGGCATTGACTTATCTAGCATGGACTCTCTTTCAACAATTCAGAAGTTCCTGCTTAGACATCCGGCCCCATTAACAGCAGAGCAGTTGGCCCCACTGGCCATCACATACGAGGACTTCCTCACTGCCCTGCCTACAATACAGCCTACGGCAAAGAGAGAAGGCTTCGCCACAGTGCCAGATGTCACCTGGGAAAGTGTTGGTGCGCTTACAAACATCCGTATCGAACTCAACATGGCCATTGTGCAGCCAATTAGAAACCCAGGTATTTACGAGAGAGTTGGTATCCATGCCCCAGCTGGCGTTCTCATGTGGGGGCCACCGGGCTGCGGTAAGACACTGTTGGCCAAAGCCGTGGCCAACGAGTCAAGAGCGAACTTTATCTCCATCAAAGGGCCGGAGTTGTTGAACAAATACGTAGGTGAATCCGAGAAAGCCATTCGCCAGGTTTTCACAAGAGCCAGGGCCTCTGTTCCTTGTGTGATCTTCTTCGATGAGTTGGACGCTCTAGTTCCGAGAAGAGACTCTTCGTTATCTGAGAGTTCCTCCAGAGTCGTCAACACTCTATTGACAGAGCTCGATGGGTTGAACGACCGTAAGGGTATCTTTGTCGTTGCTGCTACCAACAGACCTGATATGATTGACCCTGCGATGCTCAGGCCCGGGAGACTGGACAAGACGTTGTTCATTGAGCTGCCTAACGCCAATGAGAGATTGGATATCTTGAAGACAGTTATCAACGTAAACAAGACCCCATTGCATTCAGAGGTTGATCTCAATGCCATTGCCCATGATGAGCGTTGCAGAAACTTCTCTGGTGCCGATCTGTCGTCGCTTATTAGAGAATCTGGTGTCATTGCACTGAAGAAGAAGTTCTTCCACCAGAAACCTGTGGGGGATGACCAGGAGATGATGGACGATGATGAGGCTATTTATGTCACCAAGGGTGATTTCGAACAGGCTTTGAACACCATCAAGCCATCCGTCAATGATAGAGATCGTGCCAAGTACGAGAGATTGAACAAAAAGATGGGATGGTCCTTGGCTTCGGAGAGTGTTAACGACGCTGCGAAGGCAGATGAATAATCCGGGAATAGAAAATGGATGTATATGCTCTGTACGATAAAAGAGGTCCATAAAGCTACGTTCTGGTTCATGCGCTTTGAGTGCTACCCTCTCTAATGGATGACTGCTAAACCTTTATTTAGTTCATTTATTGCTGTCCACGTCTCTGGACGTTCTTACGAACCTTGGCTGTGCGATCAAACTCACTGAGCCTTTCATATGCCACGTAGGGAAGATTCTCTCTACCGAACTTCTTAGAGATCTCATTACACGCTAGTTCGCACACTGGAACTTCCGTAGTTCCCCTCACCAGGATATACTCATGATCGAATGGTTTGCTCAGATCTTCAGTCTTCGGTACGTATATGTTCATTAGCTTCCTGGATCTGTCAATGGAGTGCACCAGCCCGAGCGCTTTGAAAGTGATGTCATCTGTGTGTTCATTGAACTGTTTCAAATTTATCATTGGTAGTGCTGTACCCACTGTCTTCATTTGTAACATCACACTCTGTTTGATGGTGTGTATGGCAACCACCGATGCCTCAATAATGTCCAATGCATTCTCTGGATCAACACCAGACTCACCAATCACCGCTAGTGCTTTCAGGCCATGGGCACCATAGCTCACTTGCAACGGAGGAGAATAAAGTAAAGGCTCAAAGTCGAAATGGAAATTGATCTGCTTGTGAAAGTATCCCAGAAGTCTCAACACTCTTAGTTGCGTAGCCGAGAATCTGGGTGGACTTTGTTGGTAAGCCCCCATCAGTGGTATGATCTCTGTTCCCTCTGGCATCTGGAGATCCTCTAGATCTGGGACACCGGAGTTCAGGTAGATGACGTGTGTTGGTTTGAGTCTTTCAATAAGGGTCTTAATGAGGGACAAGCCATGGCCTTTGATCCATCCCGCAGTGTTCACCAGCAGACTCTCATGTTTGGCAGCCCCATCGGTCTCATACTTTCTTATCAGGTCCTCTACTAGCTTGTCATATCTCTTTGGCTGGTCCTTCGCCGATGCAAACCCAATGTAGTGGTTCGCTTGAAGTGTTGGGGACGTCAAAGACAAGTGGTTCCCATGTTGATACTCTGTAAACTTACTAAGCGAGATGGAGTCAGGTTTGGAGTACTCCGGTTGGCCTGGGTCCAAGTCCATTACATGCACCGGTAGATCTGTGTGAGCGTGAAAGAGTCTCTGAAGAAGCAACTTGATGAATGTGGACTTACCACTGTTCTTTCCCCCAATGACCACGAGTTTGAGCAGTTGTGTCTCCTTGTAAAGTGAGGCCAGCCTGCTTAATTCATTGTCCCAATTCTGGCTCTTCAGTATGCTCACTGTGTTATTTGGCTTGAGCACAGGGAAGAACGTGTATCCTGTGAAAGCCTCCTCGAGTTCATTGAGGTTCCGTATGTCGTCTGTGCCCAGGTTTCCAATGTTCCAAAAGAGGTTCTTGATTTGTGGGAACAGTCGCCCAATTCCTTCCAGTCCCGTATGCAGGTTAGTCACTCTCACCACAGACTTGAAATCAGGAGTG
This sequence comes from Petasospora taoyuanica, assembly GCA_030567055.1. Lineage (NCBI taxonomy): Eukaryota > Fungi > Ascomycota > Saccharomycetes > Phaffomycetales > Wickerhamomycetaceae > Petasospora > Petasospora taoyuanica. Next base: position 804,992 of record JAKUBZ010000001.1, read on the forward strand.
AACAAGTGATTTGTCTCGGGTGTCTCCTTGTTCTTCAATTTGGATGAGTCCAGCACTTGTGTCGCCTGGATCAACGGGATAGCACTCGATCCCGGGTTCAAGAATCTCATGTGCTCCGCTGACGAGTGGTATACAACGCCGTTAATCTCTACTGCCCCCTTAAGAATTTCCAGCACAAACTGTCCTCGAATCAATAGGTTTTGCCCCGTCCTTAGCCCAAATACAGCATACTTGTCATCGTATATGGTATTATCATCATTCGGTGTAAATTTCGAACACACGTACCGAGATTCTTCCTGCTTCATGAGCATTGATTGCTCCATAGGGAACGGTGTTGCCTTTACAGAATCCAATGATGTCCGTACAGCGTCTCTTTCCACCACTTCCTCGGAGTTGTTGTCTTCGTCCGAGGTGTTAGCGTCATACATCGGTACGTCTTCCTCCTTCTGGAGCGCCTGAAATGCTGTGTTTTTGGTGTTAGTTTCAGTTTCCCTTTAGTGCTTGGTTATGACAAATACACACCACTTTGTGCCATTTCTTCCTACTTATTTCGTTTATCTACAATCGTAAGGAATCTTCTAGCTCATCGCATAGAATTCTAACTTGGCTCTTCAGAAATACGCGCGCTCATAACCTTGCCATTTTTGGAAATGACACTATACCGAATCTCTCAATTTGAGTGAACTCAACAATTAATTCTTTTTATAGCATGGTTTTTATCAATACCTCTCAGCCACATAGCTATAAAGCTTATTGGCCAGCGTCGTATCATCTGGGATGCTGAATTCCAGCTCTGGGTGAACAAGCAGAGACATGTCATTTACTGTCCCATCAGATACCAACTTCTTCAGATCTTTCAAGTCACACCAAAAGGCGTCTTCCAATTCCATATCATGCTCCAAGTGAAGCTTCTCCGCTCCTTCTTCCACCACTGCAACACACCCAATCATGATATTGGCAGGGTATGGCCATGGCTGAGATCTCACGATCTTTACTTCCTTCACCGTAAGACCACTCTCTTCCCATACTTCGCGTATCACTGCACTTTCAATGGTCTCAGCAGGCTCAATGAATCCAGCTATATGCGTATACATCCCAGCAGGGAACTTCCCATGTCTTGTCATCAACACTTTGTCTTTTGAATGACTAAGTACGCAGGTGATCAACACTGGGTCTAATCTCGGGAATGATGCATTGGACACTGGTAGAGCCTTGACGGGACACTTTGTTTCATCTGAGGAAGTACACAGCAGCTCTGAACCAGCGTTTATAGCAAGAGTAGAGGACCCACAACCTCTGCAATGTTTCGTAGTGTCGATCCATTCCAAGTACATCTTTCCATGTGCAAACAGATTGGCTTCCTTGTAATTCAAGTACTGATTCACTTCTTCACGTGATGATAATGACTTTGTATTTGGTTGGCAGTAGATCTCATCCTTCAGTGACGCATGCTTTGAGATCTCAATGGCAAACCATGGTGTTCCCGTGTATTCTTTGTACTTGAAGGGAGAATATCTCGAATGGTCCAATCCAAGCATATGAATTGATGGTAGACTTTTCAGATTGTATGATTTGGATGCATTACATGAGACCCATTGATCCACCAGCTCTTTATTAGAAGAACTCAATGTGTAATAATCTAAAGCCAAAAGCTCCTTAGATTGGGTATCGACCACCGGTGCAAATTCATCAAAGAATATAAGCTTGGCATATGGCGAAGTAATAGCCTGTGCGACGAATTGATCATCTACCCTTAAGAAAGAATGTCTGTTCAACCAATTGGTGCCAAAATAGATATCGTGTGCACTGGACGTGATGGAACGTCTCATATCCAGTCTCTGAGCCACAGCAGAGTACCTCCACATAGACTTGAGCATCTTCAAAGCGTATGCAGGAAAAAAAAACCTAAATCCTGACTCTAATACGATATATCAATCCTACTGCTCAAAAGTTGAAATTAACCCCTTCAATTCTCCCACTTTAAGTCCTAAATGTGGAGAGGACCCATGTTAGACCAGTGCCCAAACCACTTCTTTTCGCGAATCGCAAATCTTGGCTCTCTCATTCAAATTTCACGCCTGAAGTTATCTCGAAAATTCGAATCTCTGGAGTTGTGTGTGTGTTTTTTTTTTAAAAAAAAATTTTCTATCGGCTTTTGGCACAAACGCGGACCGCAGTCAAAAAAATGCACCGGTACGCGTATAAATGAGATACATCACGACTGCAAGAAAAAGCTGGTTTGGCAGGAGGTGGCAAACTGCAGACTCCCCGAGGGCACACAGCAAGGGTGGAATAGTATGTAAGGCATATATTCCACAGAAACCGATGCGTGTATTGTGCGTAATCCTGGTGTGCACAGTTAGTGAGCGTTGTAGATTCTAATGCAGGCATTGATAGGCTCTGACACATGGCGGAGAAGTGTGCCTACTGGGGGCTCATACACTTCAGTTAATATGGACACTAGCTAGATCAGCTGTGGCAGTCCCACGCACTGACTGTTTACGCCAGGGATCCGCTTGCAGGATGAGTGAAACAGCCAGATCACCTTCTGAATGCGGAGTTTTCATATATAGTTTAAGCACAGCCATATTGATCATACAAATAATACGAGCTTAGGATAAATGTAATAAGAAATTGAGAGTCTAGAGCGCGAGATCGGCGAATTTTCGGCTTACAAAAACTGCGGCCTCTCTTGGCATACGATATTTGTCAAAGGAATCCAATTTGGAATAAATGGAGATCGTTTGTACCTTCCCTTGTTACAGAAGAGATAGCACAATTTGCTATGGGGACGCCCTGTGGCATACCCTGTGGTATACCCTGTGGCACTACAACTTTGACAAATGCGATATGGGTGAGCAATACCGGTAAGTACTTTTACCCGGTTTGCGTGGTGTAGGCCAAGTGATGTGGAGGGTGTAGAGGGCTATATCTTTAACCTTCCACACAGCTCCATTCACCATACAACACCCCCAAAAATAGCCAAAATCCGCGGGTGCTTTCTTTATCTTTTGTGCGCTTTAAGCACTTTGGATAGGGAATTTTCACATCCCCTTTCCGGTATTTGTGGAGGGTGACGCACGGGCCGCAGCGAATTGTGTCAGACTCACAGGGAGAAGGACCTCGAAAAGTGGTGCAGGTTGCCCAGCTCACGCGGGAGTGTGCAGTTGCTGTCTCATGATATATACTACCGCCATACTGCCATACTGCCACCATGCTGACAGCACTTGAATCTCCAATATCAGCTAAAGGAGTACATATATCACAGTCATAGCTGGGGACCTGTGGCTACGCTCTACACCCTACCAGAGTGGTATTTTGAGGCTCCCCGAGACTCGAGTCCCACTCAATTAGGTTTTAGCCCGCGATTCCCGAGTAGTGGCTCCACCCATGACGGAGTGTGGTCTTATGTATCCCGTAGGTTGTCATCATCCATAGGTGTGAACTTAGCACAAACACGACGGAGTTTACTTGTTTGATGTGTGCGCAGTATCGACAACTCACCCACTGCGACATTGCCTGGGACTCGGTAGTCTGTCTATATCTGTGCACTCTGGTAGCATAACATCAGTAGAGCTCAAGGACATCATGGAGAGGTATGTGCTGCAAGCAGCCAAAGTGTGGATAGATGAGTGAAAAAAACTACGTCCAGTGGCGTGGCTAATGAACACATAGATCCCATATTGGCATTGGCTACAACATTAATGTATGAGTACGTACGCCACCAACTCTGCCCACGCTAAAAGTGTAACCCCGCTCCCTTCCAAACCTTCGGCCTTTAGTGATCTATACCAAGGTTCAAAAGCTAGAAGTGTCTCGATACCAACAAAGGTTTCATCACCGAAAATCAGCGGAGAAACTGAGCGGGCAAAAAGAAACGGCAGCGGCACGCACAGAAACATAGCAAAAAAGGAACGTCGGAGAACGCCAAAGAAATTAAATTTCGCGACCGGTCGCCGCCAAAAAGGAAGGCACAAATTTTAAAAAAAAAAAAAAAAAGCAGTGGGCGGCCATGGCCCATTGGAGCTCGGCAGTGAGTGGACACTGGGCACATCAACAAAAAGGAGCCCTCTGACGAAATTTCCTTATTTCTTCCTCCCGCTGTGACTCTTTCATTTCAAGATTTTACCAAGGGACTTCACTGTCTAACACCACAAAACACACTCATAGCTCCATACAACCACATCTTCACATACAACTGCTCAAAGTACAGGCACTCAAACTTTTGTATCTGGGTTTTTTCATCTGCTGGCCACTCTCCGTATTTTCCCCCCGCTCCCGTCTCGCCTTCTATCCAGATTTGCCAGATTCCCTCCTGTTTCAGCGGCAAATCTTCGCCACCCAGCATTACACCACTACACTCAGCGCACGTAAAGAGCTCGGTCATACATCCACTGCTTATTGTCCGTACATCTGTGCTTTTGCCACTGTTTGCCGCCTGCTAGGTTTTGAGATAGCTTTTGCATTTATATTACTACTGCACCATGAGCTCGCACATCAATAACAACAGCGAAAACAACGAGAACCACGTCTTCTCAGAGGACCAGACGTTCAGAACAGTGTTCTTTGACCAGTCTAAGCGCGTCACGTCGAACCCACACGAGGACCCGGCCCACATCAAGAGAGCAAGACTCGATTCCACCATCTCGTTGCAACAGGCGCCAACTTCTGTGGATGCTAGCTCCGTCGGTGCCTCGCCTGTATCGCCTTCGCAGTCAACTGTATCACAGACAGATGACGTGGTGTCTGCAGCTGTGAATGAGCTGGAGATTTCATCACTGACGACGTTTGCACAACCGGAAGAGTCAGTGTTGGACTCAAGTGAGGCCGCAATCCATCATCGCCACCATACACACCTGCGTGCGCACCTCGAGCCATCCGTGACAGGCACTGCCACGCCTATGGCAGTGTCTCCAAAGGCCTCATCAGCTATGATGACGGCGACGCCGAAGCGCAAAAGAGGCTCCAAATCATCTGGTGTCTCCTCGAACAACTCCTCTTCATCCAACACAGCTATACATATCAAGCACAGAGTCCGCAAGTACAGATCAAGATCGCTGCCAAATATCTTGTATGCGTCTAGAAGCTTTGACTTCTGCACAAAGATCAAGCCAGCGCATGCCCAGGTGGAGTCCTCTGCCTCGACAGCTCCGGTGAAAACCACTACTGCTCCACAGCCACCACTCCCACCGGTGAATATCCAGTCACTGCGTGAGATCGATCTCACAGAGATTTTAAAGAACCCACAGCTGAGACACGACATCCTCTTTGATCCACAGTTACAGTTCAGACCAAACTTGGACGGTGAGAGGGGCAGACGTAAAAAAATCACATACGACAAGTACTGGTCCGGTGTGCATGACGAGATCGAGGCCTATTACATCAACCACCACTCTTTCAATGCAGACACATCGAGATTGCCAAACTTGTTTACCACACTCAGAGAGATTCTTATTAGTCTCCTGCCTTCCAAGGACAAGCAGAACGTTACGGAAGTGTTAGACATTGAGCTCATCATGCAGCAGTTACACAGGAACTCTGTGGACTACGTTGAGCTGGCTAAGTGGCTCTCAGGTATCTTCAAGTCGCACTGCGCTCCAATGAGAGACCCATCGGTTGACGAGATGATCAACCTATTCTTGGAGGCTGACAGTGAGCGTTCTGTCATCAAGCTCGTTGAGGGTTTGAGATTGGTCTTCAGTATCTTGGAGGCGATGAAGCTCGACGTGGCTAACCACCAGATTCGTATCCTGAGACCAGTACTTGTTCAGACAGCTGTGGACTTTGAGCGTGATTACTTCATGCAAATGATCTCACGTTGCAAGCTGGACATCAACGACTCTATCAGTTGGTTCAAGAGATGTCATCAGAAGAGTTCCTCGGAGCTTACCGCATCTACACCAAGAGTGTCCCTTATGCCAGCAGTGTTGAGTCTCCTGTCCTGTTCTAACATGGTTTCGGAGTTCCCATCTTCTTTGGCATTTGATCATGCTAGACTCATTGTCTTGCGTGCTAATGTCCGTCAGGTTGTTTGTCTCCAGCTCTGTTTGGCTCTCTATCGCCAGATGGTCTCTCAGTGTGTCTCCAACAGCCAGCAGGACCGTGCTAAGCTGTTAGCTAACGAAGCATTGGAGAATTTGAAGAAGGAGATCTTGGCCATCATCACGGATGACAACGGTAACGTCAAGTGGACCCGTAACATTGGTGCTATTGCACTGCAGCTGACTCGTCGTTCTGCTCCGCATGAACCAGTGCCTAAGGACACCTCTGTTGAATTTGCCCTTTCTTGGTTGATCAAGCAGACTCAACCATCCTCCAATGTCTACTCGCTGATGGAGCAGCGTGTCTTCACGATGATCACCGAAAAAGTTGATGAGTCGGACAAGACTGAATCTTCTTTGAGGTTGCCCACTGCGGTTCCAGTCACAGGGTCCGCTACTGTTCCAGTACCAGTTGCTGCTGCTTCCCCTTCTTCGACTTCTGCTGCTCAGGAGGAGGAGGACTTGGCATCCATTGCTAGCCGTATTGCACTGCTGACCAAGTTCCACTGGAGCGTGTTTGGCTCTTATTATACCAGCGCTCTCAACTGAGTCTCTCATCCACGCAAGAACTACAGGAAAATTATAAATTTCAAGAGCAGATATACTCTTCATCATACATCACAGCATCATTATCATCATCATCACGACTACTACCATTGCATCTGGATATGACACCTGGATAGGTGTTTATATGCCATCACTATTAACGTTCCAAAAAAAAGATTATACCATTTTTTATCTATCTATTCCCTTTGCTTCTCTATTCGCACTTTCATTCCAAGGCTTTATTACGGTTTATATTTGAGTTGTTGTTCGTCGGTAGGTTTTTTATTTAAAGAAATGATATACCATACAACGCTATAGTTATTATTTATATAGTACAGTGAAATATCCCCATGTATAGTATATATACCTTTAATTACCGGAACCTAATATTGCATACCGGACTAGGTCATATATTTGGAATGCGTGAAGCTGCACCCTTAGACGTGCCTGAGAACATCCAAACATCTTCCGTATCCCTTTGAAATAAACCCGAACACTGCTTTCCATAAATAATTAGTATAACTCTATAACCAAGAGTTCAAGCAGGTTCAAACCTTCACATGATATAAACATATGCTCATATACTGCAATTATCTAAGTTAACAATGCCAATTCCTCTTTTTTTTTCACAATGATTTCGAAAGTTGACGAAAAAGAGGGAATTCTCTTGACAGTATTCATTAATGCAGTGGACTACTAGTATGCTCCGCGGTGCCGTATACGCACGTGACTTGCAGATATAATCACGTGATCAATCAAAGTAAATGCTAATACATACGTAGATCTTACATTTTTAGTGCTTATATACGATCCGCATTTCTCCAGATTGATATTGAGGATCTCTGAATTGCTATACAAACTATTAATTATATCTTCTCTGGCTACCAGCCTTGCAAATTAAATTGTACTTAAATTTTGAATTTGAAGTTCTACTTCAGCAGTCAATATACGGCCAAAATTCTGTAGCCTAACAGAGGATCATCAAGTGGAATTAATTTATCATTAACTTAGTTATATATTGGCCCAATGGTAGATCATCTTTAACTTAAATTACTATATATTTAATGAATGCAATATAAAAAATGACATGTAATAGCTTCACAAGCTACAGATCTTCCCAAATCTACTCAATAGCCTGAAAACACGTTCACAATCTCACATCTATTACCTCAAACCAATCTATACACACGACGACCACAGAAAATGATTATGCCAGCAACATCAAAGTCTCGAATCTCTTCTCCAAATCATCCAAGCGAGGCTGCAGCGATGTCTCCACGTTTGTCACCTGCTGGGTAGTCAATTGAGGGTCGAGGTCTCTGATCGGTTTACAACAGACCTTGAGAGAAATGGCAAACTTCTGGACGTCATTTACAACGAATCCAAGATCCTGGCCGTGGATAGTGCACTTCTGCTTCTCCTCCGGTGTCATTGTATCGTTGATGCCCAACAATATAGTGACAAAGTCATCCAGAAGGATTAACTGAATGAAATCGCACACTTCTCGGAACACATCTAGGATCTCCTGCTGTGTCGTGTGAGTTTCCTCCGCACCGATGAACTTGATGTGATGCTGGATCTTCTTCAGCTTCTCAACATCACTGTCAAGAGCCTCCTTGGCCCATGCAATGTCGTTTTTAGCCAGTGAGTTGTCCGGTAGTGCGGAGACGTTTGTCTGGAGTTGTGCAATGAGAGACTGCAGCAGAGGGAAAGTGGTGAAGATGGGTGTGTACAGCGACTTTAGCAGCGTGAGAAGTGCCGGGATCGCCGGATCAGAGTTCGCTGGGAGTAGTGGCATCTCTTGTTCTTTGTATTTATTTTTCCTATAAAGGCTCTACAACATGTGTCATCAATCGAGCGAGATCCTCGAATTTTTCACGTACACCAATCGCTACGGTTTAGCCCATGATATTAATTTCTATCTCTCTATAGTTCCCTTTCTAATTACCCTAGTTGACGGCTTCCTCAGAAGCAGTCAATGCCCAGGTCCACAACGAATACATTGTCTTCCCATGTTTCCTGTTCCGCCTCGCAGAGGTCGTCTAGTAAGTCTCCCAGGGTGCATAGCTTCGCCTCTAACTGCCCACACTCTTCCTCATACTGTTCATACCCGACAATCATGAAGTTATCCACCGTGCCACTATAGGGGCTCCCATGAAACTGTGTTGTGTACTCACATTTCTGGATGATCTGCTTGTACTGCGATATTACTATTGGCATCTGTTCTGTGATTGCTTTGAGGTCATAGAGCTTTAACGCAGAAAGCACTGTTGCGGCTTCGCTGTGGATCGGCTGGAGTTCTTGTTCTAATGACTCAATGATTGTCAAGAGACCCTTAGAGATGGCCAGCAAGCACTTTTGTGTGATGCTGATGGCCCCCAGCTTATTCTTGAGCTCCGGATAGTCCCCAAGCTCTGCGAGAAGGCGCTTCTGTAGTGAGTGGAGATGCCCGAAAAGCATATCGGCGAGCTGCGTGTGGTCTTTCATTGATCCATTCATTTTTGGCTTCACTCCTATCATTCCGCTACAAGCTACAAAGCACAAACTAACAACGCAGAGTCAGACTCTTATATACGTTCTGTTTCGTTTGTAAGAGGTTATGCAACACACACAAATGTGTCATCGGCCTGAGTCATAACTCCGAGTCTGCCCGAGCCCCGAACCGGCCAGCGCCCCAAGGATGAGTTGGGCTGTAGCCGGCTAGCTTAAATTCCTCTAATATACTACAGTATTATACACTTGCAGCCTTGATACGCCAATGTATCTTTGTTTACCTTTGCCTTCCCCAGACGCTGCAGAGCAACCACGTTTCTCTATAAAACTGATAACCACATGGCGTTGACATGTCACAAGACCCTTAATTTCGCAAAGGTCTTGTGGCCCATGTGGGCCCGCATCAGGCTAGCTGGGCTCTGGGACCGCGAGTCCGCACGCAAACAGAGAGACCGTTAAATTTCGATATTACGTTAGTGCTTAGTAGGTTTCTTGATAGAAAGCTATCCAGTGGTGGATTACCTAGTGATATGGAGAGGAATCAGGATATACTTAATAGAACACACGGTCGTGTGCCCTGTGGGGACCGCTGCCCCATGGTGGCCCCAAAAATTGCGCTCGTGTGCCTGGGCGTTTATCGAGGGGCACGTGTAGGCCACGTGCGCCCAGCTTAGGCAGATATGATAGCCACAACATATGCTAGGACCCGATGTGGGCGGCAGTTCCAGGGGTATGGGACATGTGTGTTATATAAAAGCTGGGCTCTTTGCATCTAATCACTCCTTTGTAGAGATGAGGATATTCTTTTGGTGATTAGCGTGTTTGCAGGATAGATTATATAAGATGCTTCCACCTCCACCAGAGCTTAAGCCGACCATCATTCAGATGCAAAGCACAGAAAATGACGAGCCGCCCGAGAGAGTACAACAACAGGCCCAGGACGACAAGAAACCACAAAAGAGAAGGAGACGTTCATCGAGTTCTCTAGTGTCACAACATGAGATTGAGCGCAGACGCAGAGAACACAAAACTGCACATTCGATTATTGAGAAGAAGAGACGTATCAGAATGAATAGGGAGTTCGAAGCCCTAAAGTTCTTGGTTCCAGCGTGTCGTAACAATCTCAGCACGTCGAACAACAACGGCGAGGGAATGTACAAGTTGACCATCTTACAAGCGACAGTGGACTATATCCAATACCTCCATTCCATTATCAATATACAACAGGAACAGCTGGGTCAGTATACACCACAGGACTTCGACTCTACAGATTTTGCCCGCGTGGATGTGAATACAGAGGAGTACAGAGATCTGGACAAAGAGTTTAATTTTAACCAGCTAATGGAGGAGTACGTTCCACAGAGATCCTCATTATCAGAGACTGGAGGTGATGTCACTATGAACAGATCTAAATCTACGCCAACGATAGCAATGGGCCCAGGAGGCAATGATACACTGACCTTACCACACTCTCAACAGCCACGACCCCAACAACAGCAATGCTCTAATGATTCCATCTCGTTTCCCACTCTCCCATCCCCATTGATCACACCAGAGTTGTACCCATCTGGAGGTTCAAAGTCAGATATTGTGGATCCATGTGGGAAGAACTACCAAGCGTCTCAGATGTTTAAACAGGGCTTCCAATTCCCTACGAATTCAAACCCAGCAACTAGTTTGATCCATCCAAGTCGATACATGGCACCAAATACGGATAATAAGTTGCATAGCATTGGTGATCCGAGTAATCAAGACGAGAGCTCCGCCACTAATGCGTTGCTGGCGATGAAGTCGGACGGGTCTGTTACTTCTATAAGATCTCTCCTAAACTGACCACCACAATTCTGCAGTTGCTACTATCGACAGTGACGAAGGTTGAATATGATACATGTCTAACGAATACGGTAATGACGCGTAGATGCAGAAAGCTGAAGTTAGTGCTATATATAGGCTACATATCGAAACACCCGGACATCTCTCATACGACATACGCGAATTTTTGTTGATTGAAGAGGGCAGACATATCATACCGAAGGACCCCTTTAAACCACTCACCTCAGTAGCAATAAGATTACAAAGGCCAGAATGGGGATCAAGAACTTCTTTAAAGTGAAGGCTCCGACGGAGCAGGAGGCGGAGAACGGCATGCGCGAGAGGATGCTGGACAAGGGCCTGATTGTGAAGCAGGAATCTAAGAACAAGCCATCAACGTTTGCCGCTTATTCGGACTATGCGAATGACAAGTTTAGAGGGAAGAGGGAGTATGCACCGAAGGGATACTCACAGGAGGAGAAAGAAGAAGCGGAGAGAATGGCGAATGGGAAGGGAAATCCGTACTCTCAGGGCTCGGGGATATCTTCTGATTCTTCTGCCTCGACTAATCCATATGCCAACATGAACAACAACAGCTCAGGGAACGACAACCCATATGGTACACAGAGAACATCGTCTTCGGGTAATCCATATGGCTCTATGGACTCGTATGATCGAAACGGACAGAGTTCGAACCCGTACCGTGGGCCACAGCAGCGGGGCTATTCCCAACAATCAGATACTGGGGAGCAACAACTCAGCGGCTACGGACAACAGCAGGACTTGTACCATTCGCAGAGATCAGAGAGTCCTTACACGTCGTCACGCATCCAAAATGACCTGCCTCGGGGGAAGCGCCCTTCTAATCCGTTTGTCAATCAGCCTGCATCGCACCAGAATGAGTTTTCGTTTGAGCCAGCGTTAGAGAGGCAGCAGACGAACCAATCGAGCCGTACGCAGAATATGTATATCCCAGGGCAGCAGATGCTGTTGCAGGATGAAGAAGACTTGAATGCCACGGCGTTTGACCAGGAGGATTTGAACGACACCGGGTATAAAGTGGACTATGCGTCCCAAGTGGCTATACAACAAGAACAAGGACAAGTATTTGAGGAGACAGAAGAGGAGTGTCGGCAGCGTGAGGAGGATGAGGATGTTGAGAAGATCAAGGGAGATATTAGATTCACGAAGCAGGAGTCTGTGGCGTCTACGAGAAACACATTGCGTATGGCCAGAGAAGCAGAAGAGTCTGGTAAGAACACCATGGGTGTGCTCGGAGCACAGGCTGAAACGATCTACAACACAGAGAGAAATTTGCAACTAGCAGCTGCACAGGACAAGTTGGCCAAGGAGAAAGTGGCACAGTTGCACCACTACAATAGAAACATTCTCAAGCCGGGGATGAGGAACCCCTTTACCAAGAACTCCAGGCTGAGGGCACAGGAGGAAAAGCTCAAGAACGACCGTATCGCATTCAAGGCAGAGCAGCAGAGGCAAAGAGCAGATCTGTCTAACTCGACACAGAGAGTTAAGCAGGCAATTGACGATGCCGATGGGATGGGCCAGTCCGTGGCTGACAAGTACAGGCGCGAGAAGATCAGCAAGGAGGCCAAGCAATACCAATTTGAAGCTGACAGCGAGGATGAAGAGATGGAGAACGAGATTGGCGAGAACTTGGACGAGATCCAAAGAATCACTGGAAGATTGAAAGGACTTGCAATGGCACAGGGCCAGGAGATTCAGAGACAGAATAAGAGTCTCAGAAACATTGAGGACCAGGCGGACAGATTGGATGTTAACCTTCATGTCAATGCTGCATCTTTGCGTCGTGCTAAGTGATCCATATCCATTGTTCATTCCAAAACCAATGCCCATTGCCAGATATCCATCACAAGGGATAAAGCCTACAAAGAAGCTCTCTCTCAAGGGGAAGTCCATCTGTTTGAAACAGAAATCACTTTAGGTAAAGGATAAAGTGAGGGATCAAGTGCGTGTCAATATTCAGCATATTATCCCACAGAGAGAAAACATTTATATGATCCCTAACATGTTAGCGATGACAAGATTTGTAATGGCACCTGTCATCGGATACTTGATCGTACAACAACAAGTATGGTGGGAATTTGGCCTGTTTACATATTCTTCGATGACTGATTTTGCCGATGGGTTCATTGGCAGAAAATGTAACATGAAGTCAGTTGTTAGGTCCACCATTGACCCCGTGGTTGGTAGGTTTTTGATGGTCATTTCCACAGAATGCTTGGTACATGGTGGCGGAATGCCTATATACTTGGCAGTGTTGATCTTGGGTAGGGATATCCTATTAGCACTATCGGCTGTCTATTACAGATGTATATCACTACGTCCGCCAAAGACTCTATTGAGACACTGGGATTTTAGCATCCCATATGTCCAGGTGTTCCGGACAACAAGATCAAAGTACAACGCTGGTTTCCAAATGGTTTACATTACAAGTGCAGTGGCGACCCCTGTCTTGTTATAAACAGTGGACCCGTCCTAGTGTGGTGCGATAGAGACGGGGATGCAGTGGTTCTTCTAGGGTACAACCTCCTGTGATCAGGGCCTTTTTTTCTCCTTTGCCAAACAACGGATGACACCTAGGGCATCGCGTAATGAGCGTTTGGTCTCATCCAGAACCATGTTGCTAGCACCACGGCATGGTTGGTTGTGTGGCATTCTTAACGCCTGTGATGATCTTGGGAATATTTGACCGGGAAGATTCCAATTCTTCAACGAGGCCCGCGGACCCGAGCCTATCCTCTGAGAAGAGTGCAATATCCGAAATTGGTTTACACTCGAGGGAGACTTGGAAAGGAACTCAATCTCTGATTCACACGCTCAATGTCCCTTCAACAGGCCATGATTCCGATCAGTTTGGACAAAAGTCCAACGATCCTGCAATTAGTCGTTAACTCAGCGTCACGAAGGATAGACCTCTGGATCAAGAACACGTTATACGCGATACTTAATAATTGCGCCGGCTAATTTTGATCTTCGACTTACACATCTGCAACAGATATGCACGCTCTTCTTTCAAGATCTTGTCCATCTGGCGGTAGTCGTTAACGACATCGTTGTTCTCCATAATACATAGACAGAAGATGTTATTCGAGCATGGCGTATAATGTGAATCCACACTATTAGAATTCAAGATGTCTGGGTGTTTTTCGTCGATTAGTAGCCGATTGGTCTCCAATTGAAAAGGGCGTCATGCCTGTGCATCGAATAAATAATCCTTGAGGCGAAGACAATTAAAGTCTCGAATCATTGAAACAAATACAAGTACAAGAAGAACATATGTCTGCTTCTCAGAATACGGCGAAGACGCCATTGTCACACACACTGTGGTCCCCAATCGACACGGTAAAGGACGTTGCTGACAGTTTAGGGCTTTCAGACTTGAACGATGAAGCTTCGAGAAATTTGGCGATGGATGTGGAGTACCGCATCCATGAGATCCTGGAACAGGCAGTCAAGTTTATGAGACACTCGAAGAGACGTACCTTGATTACTGCGGATGTTGAAAAGGCACTCAAGGTACTCAACGTGGAGCCACTCTATGGTTATGATGTTACGAGACCGTTGAACTTCAAGGAGGCCCTCATTGGCAACGGGCAGACGCTTTACTATCTGGACAACGAGGAGGTCGACTTTGAGAAGCTCGTTAATGAGCCATTGCCAAAAGTGCCGAGATCCACGACATTCACCGCTCACTGGCTGGCCATTGAAGGTGTCCAACCTGCGATCCCACAGAACCCACTGGAGAGCGAGATCAGACAGATGCTTCCACAGCAGAGAGGTGCTATTTCTCACATCCTGACGGAGAACTCGACGTCGACAGCCGCAAACAACAACATCACAAGCGGCCCATCGAATGCACTCAACAAGGATGCCGAAGTGAAGCCATTGGTCAAGCATGTGCTTTCGAAGGAACTTCAGATATACTTCAACAAGGTCGTACAGGCACTGACAAAGCAGGATGAGGACGAAGAGACTGTACATCTTAAGCAGGCTGCTTTGTCTTCTCTGCGTTCGGACCCTGGTCTTCACCAGCTTGTGCCATACTTCATACAGTTCATCTCTGAGCAGATTACTCACAATCTGAACAAGATCGAGCTTCTGTCGACGATGCTTGAGGTCATTTACTCTCTTCTTTCGAACGACAACATCTTTTTGGACCCATACATCCACGTGCTGATGCCGTGCATCCTTACACTTTTGCTGGCCAAGCGCATTGGCTCTGATGATGAGCACCTTGCTGTGCGTGATTTCGCCTCAAGTTTGCTGGAGCACGTCTGCAAGAACTATGGCAAGAGTTACACAACACTGAGACCACGTGTCACAAGAACGCTGCTGAAGGCCTTCCTTGATGCTAACAAGCCAGTGGGTACGCTCTATGGTGCGGTCATCGGGCTGAAGAACCTTGGGGACGAAGTGGTACGCATTACTATACTGGGCAACCTTCAAAGCTGGGTGTCAAGCGTGCTGGTGAACTTGAAGCCGGAGGAGAAGGACTTGCTCGTTGGCACTGTTGTTAAGGCTCTGAAGACTCTTGTGGATCCAAGCATGCAGAGCTCAATGGACGTGGAGGTAACGGAATCAGAGAAGCAGAAGCTTATTGCGAGAGTGGGTGAAACGGTTGCCGACGTCATTCTACAGGACGAGGAATCCAAGAAGATTGTAGATGCCATCTTCTTTGGCGACCTACAGAGCTGATTGGTATAATTATAAACGTACATTTTCATAATTTCATCGCTTCGTAACTTCGTTTTAGTGCTCTAGGACTTTTCTTGATGGCGAGGTGGTGCAAAAAGTCGTCTCTTGGCATTTGCCCCAATAGGACTATCTAGGAATCGCTCAGACATATCGATATGCTCACCGGGTTTCCTGACAGTGGATCTGATAGCAATAGGACTCTGCAATAGAGCCCTTTGCTGCATTGGAGTGCGCTCCGCCAGTGGCGATGAGCTGTGAACCGAACGGTCGTTTACATCCACAGAGTTCACGAGCTGGTCCTTTGGTTGTTTGGAATCAGCTGGTGTCTCCATTACATCCACTGTTTTTGTTCTTTTCATTGGCGTAGCTTCCACCTGGGAGAAAGAAGATGTCAATCTCAATGAAGAAGTGGCGATCTTCCTTCCGACTCTGTTAAAGATCTGCGAGGACGTTTTCTTGATTGGTTTAGGTTCCACTGTTGGAATAGACATGTCAATCTCTCTTCTCGATAGGGTATTGGAATTGAACGATGAGGCTCTCTTAAGTGACTGAAGATCAGAGTTAGACCGTGATAGTTTCAGCTCTGGGATATCCTCCAATTTGAGAGACGACGACATAGCTCTCTCCAAGGTCGGCTTCTTAGTAGCTGAGCCATCTGGTAGACTTGCAGACCGCTTCTTATCCTTTGTTGTAGAAGTCCTTTCCTTGAATGAGGGCCCTTTGATCTTCTTGATCATGTACCGCACACTGTTGGGGCACTTCTTCTCAAAGAACGGCACTACGATGTAATTGATGAACTTTGGAGAATAAGATTCTGTGCCCTTGCCATTAAGAAGGTCGTTGATGATGAGCTTGTCAATGTAGGCATCCAAAAGTTGGTTGTCGGTAAGCACTGTGGGCTCATTATCATTGGAATCATTAATGGCGATCGCTCCACCACTGATCACTGTGGCCAGTCTCTTTCTCCCCACGAGCGTTCTCTTCTGCTTCTTTGCTTTCTTTTGCTTGAACAGCTTTGTGTCGTCTTTACCAGAAATGTAAACCAGCTCAAACAGTATTAGAATCTGCAAATGGATTTCCCTAATCTTGAAGTTGTTTAGTATCGTTGCCAGACTCCTGTTTGTCTCCTGGAAGTCCATCGAGTGAACATCCAAGTCCACCAAATTCAGCGATTTCCTGATGAAATCCTTTCTATGGATCTCCTCTTTCTCAAACAGCGTAGCAGAGTTCAAGACACCGTTGTTGGAGGCCAAATGCCGGGCTTCAAAATAGTCCATCTTGATCAGAAATTGTGTGAGGACCGACTCATATAGCGCAGTGTCCTGTAGACACAGCGCTTTCAGTCTTGTGAAAACCGATTTGGTGAAAAACGTCAATGGGGTAGTAAGCAGGTACAAGTTCTCAAAGTACTTTTCCAAGAAGTAGTCGAATGGATCGTGTGTGATATCCTCGTGGTCGGACTTTTGCGCTGGAGAGTTGTTCACCGGTGGTGCCATTGACAGTTTGAAGTCGTTCAGTGCTTTGATTGGGAGTTCATTGGCACTGATTTTCCAGTTGCTATCACTATTCTTGTGGTAGTGAGCCATCTCTGCAGATTTCTTTGGTTCATTGACTACCGAACTCACATAACTAAGAATGAAATGGTCCTGGTCAACCATGGTGACAATGGCATACTTGTCCTTCATGTTATACGTCACTTTCACCACCACGGGTCCTTCAGCCATCGAGGAAGCGAAACGAACATCTGAGCAAATAAACAGCCTCGACTTATTGCTGTTAATAGTACTTGTTTGTGTACTGGTTTTTGTATATGTCATTACACTAGCGACTCGGGATAGTAGAGACGGTACAGGTCCCAGCACAGTGAGCACGACACTGCTGCTGCCAGCTTGGATTTGTGCCTGAGCACCGATCTCGGGACCGGGCATCTTCTTGGCTGGTTATACTGCCCTCAAGCGCTCTAATGGTGGAGAGATGAGGTGGTGATGAAGAGAGACGCGTATAATAAGCGTCTGGTCCGAGGTCCTGTACCCTCGGATATGGGACGAAAAAGGCTTGAAGAGGAAGAGTTCCGTTTCAGGCACACATGTTTCACAATGCTAGGTGGATGATGGGCGGTCCAGGGAGGGAGTAAAAGTTACTTGAATGTCACAGAAGCTGAATTTTAGGACCATAATAGTCGAATTACATACTTGATACAACAGAATGCCACAAACGCCACAAATCACTACAAGTAATTTGTCCCCAGCATGCATACTATAGGTGCGCGCGCGCCTTGGAAAATTCCCCATCTCAAATTATGCTGTTTTTCTGTGGGCACGGATTTTGTTGCTTGAGACCACCTGCCTAAATTCTCTGGTCACCACCAACCCAACATCAACAGCGAACACAACACCGCCTGCCGCATAGCGCACAGAGGGACAGCTCAATTTGTTGATCCCACGCACAGATAGCGCTTTCTTGCACAGATCATCCAAAGTTTCAGCTAACCGCCCAGCGAAAGAGCTGCTTTTATCTGTTTTTACTCTGTGGTTTTCTGGCCATACTTGAAGGCATTCCCCCCCAAGAGAACTACCGCTCAGCGTTAAAGCGATACCAGGCTGCCAACACGAGTGAAAGGGAACATCTCCAGTCGATTCAGATATCACCCCATCCAACTGTGTGGTCTTTAGCATTGCCGCCCGTGTGAATCGCGTTGAGTATCTGCAGCTCGCTTACACGCTTGTACATACCGCTTGTTCTGAGAGGACTCCATTCCCGGAACATCCTTCTCTAAGAGACACGCCAAAGGCAAGAAATTGATATCAGCATTTCTCCAGCACCGGTGAATTGCTATACCCCAAGATTTCACCACGGATCATTGCATTTGAGTGGTCTTCTTGGGCTTCTCTCGCCTTCGCCTTCCTTACAAGCACTAATTAGCCGCCGAGTCAATTAGTCTATCAGCACACATAAGACACCACTTTTACATCCACAGGGTATACATCAACATAATGAGTGACATCAACGAAGCTCCAGCTCCCATCTCATCCTCGAGATTGGTCCCAGCCGCTGCTCCTACTGTGAGCGCATGGGGTAAGAAGCTTGAAGCACCAGCGCCACCAGCTCCGCCTGCAAACATCAAGAAAGAAGAGTGGCCAACGGTGGACGTTGTCCTGTCCAAGGATGCCACCACTGCAGTGGTCCAAGAAGTGGCTAAGGAGAAGCCAAAGCCATTGCCACCAAAGGCAAAGTCTACTGGCAAAGAAAAGTGGTTGCCTTACGAGGCCACCATTGTTCTGCCATCTCCTCCAAACAAGAAAAAGATCAACAGCGGTAATGGTAATGGCTCGAATAACAACTCCAATGGTAACCACAACAATCGAAAGAAGAGCCAGAGCCAAGGCCAGGGCCAGGGCCAGAACCAGAGCCACTCCCACACCCAAAACCAGAACAAAAAGAAGGACGGTCAGAAGAACAACCAGAAGAAGCAACAGTCTGATAATCAGAAGAAAAACACGAACGGTGAAAAGTCTACCGGAGTGACGTCTGTGACAGAAGGCGTTGCTAGGGTGAGCATCGGTGATGAGAAGCTTGCTTCAAGCACTGCTTTGCCAACAATACCAGTTGTGAACAAGTCTCAGTCTCCTAAGACCAAGGCTACGGATTTGGCCTCTGGTGAGGCGGAAAATAAGTCTACGGCGATGTCGACATCTGCGTCTCCAATGATGGAAGGAGCTACTTCTCTCGCAACCTCTCAGATGGCTGGTAATACAGACATCACTTCCCCGAACACACAAAACTTCAATGTGCAGCTCAACAACAACCAGAACCAGAACAGACAAGGTGGCTACAACAAGAGACCAAACCAGCCTATGCATCACAGAAACTCTGAACCAAGAAACAGATACCAAAACAAGCAGCATTACAACCAGAACAACACCAGACATTCCCTCCCAAACAATGGGTATGGTAACGTTCCTTACCTTCTGAATTACAACTACGGTTACATGCCAATGATGTCACCGAACCAGTATGGCTACGCAGCTGCTTACAACAACAACTTTGGTAACTCTAGACCATCTCGTTCGAACTCTCAATCTCCACACAAGAATGAGTTCGCCACATTGAACACTTCTGCTAGTGGTCTTCCACTATTTGTTCAGCAGCCAATCATGTATGACACGTACAGCATTGATTCTGATCCACTAACACTGGTTGTTAATCAGTTGACGTACTATTTCTCCAGTGAGAACTTGGTCAAGGATTTTTATTTGAGAAGACAGATGAACTCTCATGGATTTGTTCCATTGAAGAAGTTGATTGAGTTCAACAGACTTCAGAGGTTGACTAAGGGTGATTTGGATATGATGATGAATGCATTAAAGCTCTCACCAAGTCTTGAGGTTCACAACGACAAGGTTAGAGTCGTTAGTAATTGGGCTAACTGGGTGTTACCATTTGACCAACGTGACGAAGCTGGTAAGTTGGAAGACAACTTGAACACCGATGAGAACAAACCATGAACCCATCTAGACTCGAAATGAACAAACAAAAACACCTGCATATACAATCTGTTGATATTACCTTACTGAGAGGAGGTGTCTGACCCAAACGCACGCACACTCATACATGTTACCTGGTACCAAAAAAATAAGCTTGCTCTTCCTTTCATGGGTTTTACAGAGCCATGCCTTTTGATTTCGTTTTATTTGTTCTCCTCCCTTTCTTCTTGATTCTTTCATTCCTACGACTCTAAGAATCCACTTGCTATTGATTTCTTGGACCTTTGTATGATGCTATTGCTGTACTGTCGTAAGTCCTCATTATAAGGGGAGTTGACTTCACTGGCTGGTCTTACGTACCTGTAACCTCTGACTGGCCACTAGGAATTGAGGCGAATATGACGTATGCAGTGACTTTATAATTACCATCTGTAGGCCCCTCGGTTATCTATATGTTTATCGTATCTCTTGTGTCTTAAAGCCTTTGGCTGCCTTTAAAGATAAACCCGCGATAAAAAAGCAGCCGGTAGATGAAAGAGATAAAACTATATCACATATTCAGCTGCCTGTACACAATTCTACGAATTCAAGTGCTTGGGGGTATCCTGAGAGATCTGTGGTGATTAAGTGGTTGTAATATATGGAGTGATATCAGAGAAGTGCAGATTACACATCTAGAAGAAACCACAGCAACAAACATTACAACAAGGCAATCAGATCAACAGGATGAGCCTTCAATTTACAGAGACTCCTGTGCCCAAATCGTCGTCTTCTAGGAGAACGAACGAACAAACACCGCTGATGGGGACAAGGAGACGGTCCTCACACTTCCAGCGACGCTCATCGTTCTACCACCCAGTTGCATCGCCCGATGTGGAGAAACCAGAGGAGGAGCCCTCTAAGCTCGGGACATTTGACGGTGTCTTCATCCCGACTGCGCTGAATGTGCTGTCGATTTTGATGTTTCTCCGTTTCGGCTTCATCATTGGACAGATGGGACTCGTGGGGTCTTTTGGGCTGCTTGTGCTATCGTACGCCATTGATTTGTTAACGACGCTGAGTATCAGTGCCATCGCAACCAACGGAACAGTGAGAGGAGGCGGTGCCTACTACATGATATCGCGGTCGCTGGGCCCGGAGTTTGGTGGATCCATCGGCCTGGTGTTCTATGTTGGCCAGGTGCTTAACTCTGGTCTGAACGTGGTCGGTTTCATCGAGCCTCTACTGATCAACTTGGGCCAGGAGAGCGGAGTTATGGCTCGCTTGTTCCCGCAGGGTTACTGGTGGGAATTCACGTATTCGACAACGCTTCTATTTCTCTGCATCTGTGTGGCACTTGTGGGGAGTCAGTTGGTGTCGAAAGCCGGGTTCTTACTGTTCTTTTTGCTGCTTTTCTCAACCATTTCTGTGCCATTGTCTGCGCTCTTCGTTAAGCCATTCGAAATCCCAGAGCTTGGGCTGGCATACACGGGCCCATGCTGGGCTACTTTGAAAGGAAACATGCTCCCACACTTTACCAAGGGTGCAGCTGGATCACTAATGCCCACGAGAGAGACTTTCAACGATCTGTTTGGTATCTTCTTTCCAGCGACGGCCGGTATCTTTGCCGGCGCCAGTATGTCTGGAGACTTGAGGAAACCGTCCAAGTCGATCCCCAAGGGTACGTTGTGGGGCCTCTTACTCACGTTTGTGTGTTACTCGCTGGTGATCATCTCCCTATCAAGTTCTGTGCCCAGAGAACTACTCCACAAGGACGTCCAGATCATCCAAACGGTGAACTTCTCCTCTATGGTAATTCTCGTCGGTGAGTTCTCTACTTCGTTATTCTCGGTGATTGTTGGTATTGTCGGTGCCGCCAATGTGCTTCAGGCTATTGCAAAGGACTCGATCTTCCCCTGGTTGGGTGTCTTTAGCAAAGTCGATACTGCAACGGGAAACCCAATCCCTGCAATTCTGCTGACATGGCTATTGACACAGCTGTGTCTGTTTGCCAATATCAATCAGATTGCCACATTCATCACCATGGCGTTTCTTATGACCTTTATCGTTACCAATTTGGCGTGTTTCCTATTGAAAATCGCATCTGCCCCTAACTTTAGACCTTCTTTCCGTTACTTTGATTGGCACACTGCGCTGATGGGCCTCATACTCTGTGCCATTGCAATGTTCATTGTTGATGGAATTTCAGCTACTCTGGTGGTTGTGTGCCTGGGGATGCTCTTTCTGTTGATCCACTACTTCTGTCCGCCAAAGCCATGGGGAGACGTCTCCCAGAGCTTGATCTACCACCAGGTGCGTAAGTATTTACTGAGATTACGCCAGGATAACGTCAAGTATTGGAGGCCGCAGATCTTGCTACTGGTGGACAGTCCAAGATCATCATGGAACTTGATCCACTTCTGTAACCATTTGAAGAAGGGCGGGCTCTACATCCTCGGACACGTTATCGTCACCGAGAGTTTCCAGAACAACTTTACAGAGTTCAAGAGACAGGAGAACGCATGGGTAAAGCTGAGGGACATCAGTAAGATCAAGGCTTTTGTCCAGATTGGACTCGGGCCTACACTGCCCTGGGGTGTACGTAATGTCATCTTGGGCTCTGGGCTTGGTGGTATGAAGCCAAACATCGTGGTGATCGGCTTCTTCGACATGGAAAGGCACTACCCGAAGGACCGTCCGGGCTTGGCATCTTTGAAGAGAGCGAGTATGCAGACCATTGATGTGGAGCAGTTGCCAACGGATGAGTGCCGAAATGAGAAGAGGGTCAGCATCCAGAACTGGGTAGCGCTCATTGAAGATATGCTGCTCATGAGAACAAACATTGCAGTGGCCAAGGGGTTCGAACATTTGCATTTGCCCACGTCTAGGGATTTGCATATGCAGAAGAAGCATTTTATTGACCTCTATCCGATCCAGATGTCTGCTGAGGTGTTTGACCGGAACGGGGAGAAGTCTGCCCTTACTACCAACTTTGATACATATACACTTATCTTGCAGTTAGGTGCTATTTTGAGAACGGTGCCACAGTGGAAACGCACACACACCTTACGTATTGTGGTGTTTGTCGAGAACTCAGAGGACATGGACAACGAGAAAGAACGAGTTCAGCAGTTGATCGAAGTTCTGCGTATCAAAGCACAGATCCTTGTGGTGTGTCTAAAGGAGTTCAAGAACTACAACACCATAGTGAAGGGCCAGAAGGATAACTTCCCTGAGGTGGATAAGATCCTGTGTGACGACGACTGGTGGGTCGAGCTCAAGAATGCCCGTATGGCACACAAGAGCCCACGAAGTGCCAACGTTCAGATCAACGCTCCAACCATCAGTGTCTCGTCACCATACGTGGTGGACAGTCTGGAAGAGAAAAAGTACAACATCTCGAAATTGCAGAAGATGGGGTTATCTTTTAGTATGACTACTAACAAGCTGGCGGACAACGGTTTGCTGACTGCTGCAGCTGAGAGCGATTCTGACAGTGACATTGACAGCTCTTTCAGTGAGTCGGACACAATGAGATCGCAGGATCAATCGAATTTCCAGCTGTTGAGACGCCAACCAGGAGAGACCACATCTCGCTACTTGGACGAGTCTAATCCTTCGTTGGTGAGCAGCAAGGTACCAGTGCGACCGGACCTCAGACTCAAGAAGATGCCGTCAAACTCCAGTACACTTGCGAGTATCTCCAAGACGAAGAAGAACCAAAGACCGAACTTCTCGTCAGAGAAGATCCCACGGTCGAAGGTCATTGACGACGCAACAGGGGACCAGCCTTCGATCATGCTTGTGCCTGAAACAAAGAACATCAGAAAGAGTGTCGACTCGGCATCAGCACCAGTTACACCAGGAGAAAACGTCATCTTTGAGGAGAGTGGGATGATGGAGCCCACAGTGGCAGAGCTGAGCATTGACGAGCTGTCATTTAATGATCTCCCTGCAAAGGCACAGCACGTCATCCTGAACGATGTGATGAAGACTCTATCAGGCAAATCTCATGTTATCTTCTCGACTCTACCTGCCCCAACGGTGGGCACACACTACAACGAGGAGGACTGCAAGGAGTACATGATCAACTTGCAGACCTGGTGCGAAGGTCTACCACCAATCATGCTGATAAACTCGCAGTCGATGACGGTGACTACTGCGCTGTGATATTTATAGATGTACAATGCTGCATAGTAACCTAGGACTTGACGAACGAAAATGCAACGTAGAACTGCGCAGCTGCCTCTGCTTCATCTTTCTCAACACCAACCGAGCCATCGGATCTCTTGATACCGTCAAGCACGTGTGGTGAGAGTCTTTTGTACCACGTTGGGATGTACTCCCTGAAGAACTCTGCAAAGCTCTTCTTGTACTTCAGCTTTAACCCGAACTCATCACAAAGTGCTCTCAGATCCTCAAACTGGATAATGTATTCAGGAACGTTGTCAATAGCATCCTTCAAGTAGTAGTTATACATGTTCCCATACGGGTTGTCGAACTCGCCGGACTTTGGTGGGTCCTCGCTGAAGGTCACAGAGTAGATGGAGTTACCGAATGAGCGGGAGCCAGCGGGCAAGTGTCTGATCTTCGAGGCAATGAACTCCGAGTTGGGAATCGTACCGATGAAGTGTCCACCGGGTCTGAGGGACCGTGCGACGTTCTCAATGGTCATACGCGCCTTTTCCTCGCTCTCAAATGCATAGTGCAAGCAGAACTGCATCGTGACCATGTCCAGTGGAAATTGGATCATAGGGAAGTCTCTCAGCACAATTGGCAGTGGCGTGCCAAACGCGTCACCAGTGACGAACGTCACCTCAAATGGCGAGCTGTTCTTTCTGTAACGCCTCACTGCCTCCGTGATGGAGGCATTGGAAATATCAATGCCTATGTACTGCGAGATCTGAGCACTCTCCCACTTACGAAGGTCTCCACCTTTCCCACACCCCAAGTCCAACACACGGTCGCCACGATTAGCATACGTGTTGATCAAGATGTTCTTGATCACGTTGTTGAAGTTTCTCAGCTTGATGATCGGCGACAGCTTTCTGATCAAGTGCTTCGACTGGAAAGTTCTCTGGTTGTAGTGGTCTCTCACAGTGAGGTCGATGTTCTGTGCTTTTCTTCTAATGTCTTCTTCGAGACGTCTCTGCTCCTCTTCTGTGCTGCGCTCCTCACTATATCTCTCCTCTCTCCCGTAATATGAGTGCTGGCCAAAGTCTCCTCTTCTCGATGGTCTCTTGCGTGGCAGCTCCTCAAAGCCCTCTGGAAACGGCGAGTTGGAGGCCGATGTGTTCACTCGCTCAGGTTCCTGCTGCTGCCTGTTGCCTCTTCTGGAGAAGCCACTGTTCTGTGGCCTTGGAGCAGAAGGGGATCCGCTATCCTCGTGCTTGTTGGGCAGCGCTCTCTTCTTGATTTTGAAGCCATTCAGAGGTATTGGTGCTTTGTTACTGGCCTTCTTCGGTTCTTCCTTTGTCTCTTTCTTTTCCCAGGTCTTCTCTGAAGCCACTTGGGGAATCGCCTCCACTTCAATCACATGCTCTGTCCCTTCTGTGTCACTCATGTCATATATTTTGTCCGACTGCTTCTCAATCCTCTGTAGGCAAACATGACCTGAAAGTGAAAGTGTCCCGACTTAACATCTAAAAGTTAATAGAACACACCCGGACATCTCCACACCAGGGCAAAATTGGTATACAAACCCTTTAGATCTCTAGAAAGCACATTTCATCCATAGGACAGTGAAGGGATAAGAGCGTCAAAAGAGCCTCAAACGCACCCATCTGTGGACACTCAAGATGAGTGACAATACAAACAGGAGGCAAACGGACGCCGCTGCCGCCGCCGCACCACGGAGTAGGCATGATCAACAACAAGCGCCAGTGTCAGCTACTAACACGCCATCACTACAGATGAGTGAAGAAGACGCCAAAAAGGCAGAGAAGCTGCGGAAGCTCGAAGCATGGAAGAAGAAGCAGGCAGAGCGGAAGAAACAGAAAGAGCAAGAGAAGCTGCAAGAGCAGGAGAAGCCGCAGCCCCACGGAAAGACACAGCCCAAGCTAGCGTTCTCCACGACAAGGCTGCTGGGCAGGAAGATCCATGGATCGCCGAAGCCACAGCCCATAAGAAAGAACGTACTAGGTGGCTTTGACGAAGATGCTGCGGTGCCCAAGAAAGTGCCCTGCTTTATTCCAGCGGCGAGCAATGCGAGTGTCACTGAGCCAGCGGATGACAAGGAAAGGGCAAAGACCGAGACAAATGAAGACGAGGACCCACTGGATGCCTATATGAGAGCTCTGAACGATGAGGACACCGAGGTGGCGGACACGGGCTCCGTGGTGCTGGACATTACTGATGAGATGAACGACGCGGTTGATCGGGGAGACTTGGTGGATGAGAACGAAGAGGCTACCGAACTGCTGAAGAAGCTGCGAAACAAGAAGACAAAGGACATCCAGGCCCCAAAGTACAACTTGAAAGAGATGGAGCCGTTTCCGAAGAACTTCTTGGTGGAGATGGAATCCATTGACCCCGACGAAGTGCTGAACTTCCGCGTCCTCAACAGTATCTTCATCAACAACAAACACATCAGTCCGGTCTTTAATTTCTACCATTTCGGACTCGATGCCGATACTCTGAGCGTCTTGACTAGTGATTTCGGGTTCGCTGCGCCTACACCGATCCAATCACAGACAATCCCTGCGATCATGTCTGGTAAGGACGTCATTGGTATCGGAAAAACAGGGTCCGGTAAGACAATGTGCTATCTCCTCGGTATGTTGAAACATATCAAGCAACAGAGACCGTTAGCCGGTGGAGAGTCGGGTCCATTGGGATTGATCTTATCACCAACGAGAGAACTCGCCATACAGATCCACGAAACATGCCAGCATTTTCTTAAGAGTAATGGCCTGAGGGCTATCTGTTGTACTGGTGGTTCAGAGCTGAAGCACCAAATCAGCGAGATCAAAAGAGGTGTCCACATTATTGTTGCTACGCCTGGTCGGTTTATTGACTTGCTTACGCTGAACAATGGCAAGTTGCTAAAGACTGATCGAATCACTTTCATTACACTGGACGAAGCAGACCGTCTGTTTGATTTGGGATTTGAACCACAAATTAACCAGATTATGAAAACAATCAGGCCAGATAAGCAATGTGTGCTGTTCTCTGCGACATTTCCTTCAAAACTGCAAGCATTTGCAGTGAAGATCTTGAAAAAACCAGCGATTATCGCAGTGGGTAATAAACAGGTGGTGAATGAAAACATTACACAATTGGGCAAAGTGTTTGACTCCGAGGAGGAAAAATTCAATCATCTGTTACACCTATTGGGTAAGCAGTCTGACCAGAAGACCATCATCTTCTGTGAATCTCAACTCCAGGTCAACTTTATGAACAGACGACTAGTGGGTATGAGCTATGCTCCTGTCTGTATCCATGCTGGACTGCCAGCGCACGAGAGAACTGCCAATCTACAACAGTTCAAGAAGTCCCAATCGGCCAATATCCTTGTGTGCACAGAGGTGTTATCGAGAGGGTTGGACGTACCAGAGGTGAGCTTGGTCGTCCTTTACAACGCTGCTAGAACGTTTGCACAGTATGTTCATACTACCGGCAGAACCGCTAGAGGTAACACAAAGGGTACTGCCATTTCTCTAATCTCTAGAGATGAGGACCTCCAGGCGTATATCTTGTACAAGTGTATGCCCGAGGATGAAGTTCCGGAAGACATAAAGACACTGGCTATCTCATTCGAGAAGGATATGAAAGCTGGAAAGAAGAAGATCACCGCTGGGTTTGGTGGAAAAGGACTAGATAACCTAGACAAACTCCGCGATGAGACTGAGAAGACGCAGAGGGAATCTTTGGGTGAAAACGGTGACACCAAGGAGGACGAAGCAGATGAGGATGAAGATGAAGAGGAGATCAAGGGCCCTAACTTAGATATCACCTATAACGTCGAGTCT
Source organism: Petasospora taoyuanica (assembly GCA_030567055.1). Lineage (NCBI taxonomy): Eukaryota > Fungi > Ascomycota > Saccharomycetes > Phaffomycetales > Wickerhamomycetaceae > Petasospora > Petasospora taoyuanica. The sequence continues at coordinate 833,054 of JAKUBZ010000001.1, forward strand.
GTGTCTGTGGATAAGGGCCAGTTCAACGCCAAGATCAACATCAATGACTTACCGCAAGACGTCAGATGGATTGCCACGAATAACGTCACGATGTCCAAGCTGACAGAGCAGACCTCTGTGTCCGTTACATTTAGAGGTAAGTACTATCCTGAGGGTCAGGAGCCTAAAGACGGAGACGAACCAAAGTTGTATATCCTTGTTGAAGGGGCCAAAGAACACCAGGTGCACGATGCTATTGGGTTGTTCAAGTCCTCTGTGATCCACGGCCTGAAGAAGGCTACACAAGACAGATCGGGCAAGTTTACTATGTAACCATTAGTCATAGACCAACTGTGTCGTTTTCTTTTCTCTTAGTTGTTGTTCGCTCTGCTGCTGTAGTGACTTGTTTGAGCTTCTGCCTCTTTGCTTGTCCAGCTTGCTTCCTAGAACGCCGTTCTTTGAAGATTTGTCCTTCAGCCTTTGCTCAGCTGCCAGTCTAGCGGCCTCTCTCGGGTCTTTCTGCTCCTCCGCCGGTGTTGGTGATAGTTTATGACCTTGTGATTGTGTAGTTGGGGGTGCCTGCCTCGTTTCATTGACAGTTGGTGGCTCTGTGCGAGCAGCCGTGCCGAGCTTGTGCCCCTCGCTTGATGAGCTGAAGCAGTTACCCATTGTACCCCTAATAGTTCTATCAAGCTGGCTGACACACGCACAACATCGAAGGCCACGCCTTATTCCTCCACCGTGTATAAATCTTGACCGATCGCGCTTATCTACAACACAAAAGTCTCGAATATGTACAATTAATTGACAGCCCTTATAAAAAACCTGAAAGATCCTCCCCATTAAAGAATTAGTGTATAGTAATTAGATATATGTGTGTATCGGTGTATCCTTTTGCATCGAACAGTGATCAGATTAGACAAACTGCGTAGGGCGCATGTTGAGGAAAGGCGGGACTGTGATTCTCGAAGCATCGACAGCGTTCAAGTTCGTGAGATATCTCTCCAAGATCGGATACACGTTGACGATCCCGTGCATCTTATTGAACTGGTTCTTGTCACGGCAGAACCACTGGTACTGTTTCAGCACCTTGGCGTATAGCTCTGCTCTGTCCTCGTTAGATGCAAACGTGGCATCACGGAGAGCAGCCCAGTCGGCGTTAGCAATGTAACGAGACCCCTCGGCATCGTTGTTCAAGATCAGATCGTACCAGCTGTTCAAGATCTCCTCGTCTGTGATGTTCTTAATGGACCCAAGAGATTTCAAGTAGATACGACGCGACACCTGTGTTTTCTTCAAGTTGTACAACTCGTATGCACCATACAACATGTCGATGGTGTACTTGTCCTTCCACACAGTACACTTGGAGATGATGATATTGAAGAATGGCTCATCGATGGGCTTGATGTCATTGTAGACAGAGATGATCTCCTTGAGTTTGTACAGACCAGCATCCCTCTCCTGGGCATATCTCTCAAAAAAGATGTCAAAGAACGTGTTGTTCAGGGACGATGAGATACCGTGGTGGATGTTTCTGCCGTAGAACGTTGTTGCTTTCTCCCACATCTGTGCGACGGTGTCGAAGTTGTTTGTCAGAGCCCAAATGTTCTGCAAGTACTGCTTCACACTGTTGACATGAAGCGTGAACTTATATGGCATCTCTCTGTTGATGGCCTTCTCGAAGAAAGTTGTGGAGATGGCAATGTCCTTGCAGTCACCGATGAAAGCCAGGTGCACATCGATCAAGGCAGAGTAAGTGTCTTGTCCCGGGTGGTCACACAGTTCGGAAAACATCTCCAAAGCCTTCTGGTTCTCGCCAGCAGCCAAACATGTCTTTATCATACCAGAAATGAGGTGTGGGTGTGGGTATGGCTGGGCTTGCGATGCCTTGGACTCTTCATACAAGTTTTCCAAGTCTGTGAACTTCGTGCCGGAGTTGTACATCAGTGGCAGAAGCACACCAACGACCTTAGGCTTGAGGAACGTCTCTCTCAGCTGCGTGTTCTCCATGGCGGAGGTCCACACGGTGATGGCCTCATTGTCGAGCTTGAGTTCCTTCAGAGAGGTAAGCAGATGCATGGCACCGGACTCGTTCACCTGGACAAGGTTGTTGAGCATATCACTAGTGATCCCTCTGAGGGACTGCTTGATGAATTCATTCATCTCCGTGTGGAACGAGCGGGCATCGTAGTCCGGCTTCTTCGACAATCTTGTTAACTGGTTTCTGTTGGCCCTGAGCCCCGTGTGCAGCGCGTAGACAAGTAATGATACCAAATTGGCGTTAAAGTCTGGCGTTCCCTTAAGGTCCTCATAGTACGCCATCGCACGCTTCAAGGTCTCCCAGAAGAACGGCTGTGCGCTTGGTTCGTCAAAGTTGGTGATTTGCGCCAGTGTGTCCCTGTAAGCCTGAATCTGCTTGAACCACGGTGATGAGGCATTGACATGTGCGTCTCTCTCGTGGTACTTGTCTCTGTTGTTTCTCTTGCCACCGTTTCTTCCACCCTTCTGCTTCTGATGTTGTCTCTGCTGCTGCTGCTGTTGCTGGTTGGCAGCAACGGACTGCTGCAGATTGGCAACATTCTTGATCGTGTTGGTGAATGACACACCATCACCACTGGCACTTTGCGCCGTCGTAGGTGTTCTCTCAATGACAACATGGTTAAATCTGATCGAGTGGTTGAATGAGTTTCTCGTGGTGTTGACCACCTGGCCGGTGATCCTTGTCTTCAGCACCTGCTGTGTAGTGGTTCTAAACATCGTCGCTTAATGAGCAGAAAGATACGAAAATTAACCGCAAAAAGGCGATACCAAGTGATCTTTATATGACTAAAAGTGGATCAGGTGAAGACTATGGGAAATTTTTGTTGGACGGTGCAAAAGTGGTGCGGGTTTGCACACAGCGGTGATATCATAATTTTCGCGAGACTTCTATACGCGATCTATTGCGGTCACACTCAGTTGATAGATGATTGCAATTAACTCATCAGTGTTTGGCAGTATCATGATATGATTCTCTACTATTCTAACAAAGCTACTTCCCATTAATATGCGATACTCACAGCCAGAAATACAATACAAGTTCACAATCAATATCTTCAACAGACGAACATATAATTTGCCCCTCATCACGCACGATTAAACGGGTGATCAAATACAAAAAACGTCTATACGTATATCGACACATGGTCAAATGCCGAACGCTTAAAGGGCTTCAAACTCCGATGCAATCTTGGACCAAATGTGACATCCCAACATATGCAACCTCGTTTAACAAAACACCCACCTCTGTTCAACGGTTGAGCCACATGTTGGTTCAGAGTTCCTTGAAGTATGGAAGTATGCATCCGATGTTTGGTGTCAGGAGACCCCCGCGTGATTATGTAATTACGTGAGTTATGATTACGTAATTTAATCGTATTCTCACGACTGTGGGGCGGGAGAAAAAAAAGCAAAAAGTAGGAAAAAAAATTTGAACTCCGATACCGGGAGTCGAACCCGGGTCTGCTCGGTGAAAGCGAACCGTGCTAGCCGTTACACTATATCGGATAGTTGCGAACAACAAAGGCGCCGCATTTACTAGTTGGTATTGCACAGAGCACGTGATTGGCACGTGCTTGTCAGGTGATCTTGAACCAAGATCACTTAGCTATAAGTACTGATTGATTATTTAGTCAGGTACAGCTGATAAGTGTGATATAAAGCACTGTAGCATTCAAATGAGTCTGCTGAGTACATGTAAACTGTCCCCAGGACCCTGGAAGCACATGGGTATTTCTTCCAGGCTGATTCCAGATCTCCTCGAGAAAACGTGCCAGAATGTACAACTACGGCTAAGACTTGCGTCTATAAGGACCTAGCAATAGCTTATTCTTTGATAAACAGCAAAAGAGTCACAGACTTTGACTTTTTGCACAACTTCCACTCAAACCACTTAATAAACCCGCATTTCCTACATATCGACGCCGGCATTGACTCATACGATTATATAAGCCAGCTGGCGGGGCAACACTCTATGATCGGTTATAAAAGACATGTTCTCCGTGTTGAAGAAACAGTTGCGAACACCGTTGATATACCACAAGAGATTGTTGATCATGTCATCAATTCTTCATATCAGTGACAGTGCGTCACAGTCGGAGTACGACTTGCACATCAAGAACACACTGCAAAAGAACAAGGACCATTTGGACTCTTTGAACCATCCTGGATGCAAAATTGAGTTACCACACGGATATGGGCCTGCTACTCCTACAAATGGGCCTATCTTCTTTTTCGACATTGACAACTGCCTTTATAGGCGGTCCACAATGATTCATGATATGATGCAAGTGCTGATCCATGACTATTTCGTGCGTAAGTTGGACGTGTCGGATGAGGAGGCTACTCATTTACATCACAAGTATTACAAGACTTACGGGTTGGCGATCCAAGGATTGGTCAAATTCCACAAGATCGATGGCCTTGAATACAATGAGAAAGTCGATGACGCGTTACCCCTCCAAAATGTCCTCCACCCGGACCCACAGCTCAGAGAGATGCTTGTGAAACTCAGATCTGCTGGAAAGATCGAAAGACTGTGGTTGTTTACGAATGCTTACAAGAACCATGGAGAACGTTGTGTTTCTCTGCTGGGGATCGGTGACCAATTCGAAGGTTTGAGTTACTGTGACTATGGACTCACGGACTTCATCTGTAAGCCAGAGGCACAGGCGTTTCATAGGGCATTGGAAGAAGCTGGTGGCTCTACTTTTGAGAACTGCTACTTTGTCGATGACAGCGCTGCCAACATCGCCACAGCAGTGGAGCTAGGGTTCAAGAAGGCAATTCATTTCGTTGAGAGAGATGAGGACTTGGGTACTACTCCCGAGGGAGCAGTGTTGATTAGAGACATCCTAGACCTTCCTAAGGCTGTGCCAGAGCTGTTTGAATAGATTGCTAGATTACACGCATGGCTTCATTAAGCTCGTAGATAATTCATACTGTGTCACTCTGTCTGCCAATGACTTTGAGTCCGTCTCTGATCTTAGCCTCGCTGGTGCAACGGTTGTTACCATAGCAGTCAATGACTTTCAACTGAGGACAGTGCTTACCGATAAGCTCCAACATCACATCGTCCACAGCTCTGACGAACCCACAATCCAAGTAGGTCAAATTCGGGCACTTCATGATCTGGAATGTAATAGGTGTAAGATCTTTGACTGAGTTGATGGAGAGTTCCACCAAAGAGGTACCAGAGTGTAATAACATCTCCACGATTCCCTCGTCTGCTAGTGAAAAGCACTTACGTAAGAGGATCTCATTCATACCGAGATTGACATCCCACTCATGGAACAGTCCGACAAAGCCCTCACTGGTTATCTGGTCTAAGAGTTGGAGTGATAAATGGCGGATATTAGCACCAAATGGACGTATCCCTGTGATTAGGAAGTCATCTGTTAGACCAGAGCACCCATCAAGCGTTAGTGACTTCAAAGACTCACCATTAATACTCAACAAGTTGATCAAAAGCGCATCATCCACCAAGTCCTCGTGGTGTGGATAAGAAATCTCCAAATCTTTGAGATTTGTCAAGTATGCCGGCAACAAATCATAAGAACCCTTCTCCTTCAGGCCATCCAGTCTGCTCAGTTTCAAAGATTGTATGTTCTCACCGCAGTGCTCCAACATAAGTGTAAACGTCTCATCTGCGAATCTATGTGTATTTGACACTTTGAAGCTCTTCAATCTCGAACCAACAGATTTGAAAAAGTTTTGCCATGTTTCGTTGTTGATCAGAAAGGGACCATCGAGTTCAATACTCGTCAAATGCTTCAGGTTAGAAGCGAAATAGCTCAAGTTGTCGTTATGGAAACGGCCACACATCAACAGCGTCAATTCCTCCAATTGTGGACAGAACGCAGCAATCTGGTTATATGCGTTGATAGTAAGCCCCGAGCAATCCCAGAACTCCAGCTTCTGAAGCCGTGGATCCAGAAAGAGCTTCAGTGTATTATCATCCAACGATCTGTTACGACACAGAATCCGAGCAATTTTCTTCATGTTAATATCTCCAATGTCCCCGAGCTCCTCAACGTCGTAGATCCTCTCCGTGACTCTCCTTATCGCCAAGTCTTGCAGTGTTGGAAGCTTAACGTCCTGTCTATCCAGCAGTGCCACAGCCAGTCTCTGTCTTTTCTTACGAGAGATCAACTGGTTCTTTTTAATAGCCCTCTCTTTCTCCAATTGCCTCTTTGTACATTCGACACAGAAGTACCCACCAGTGTCGGAAGTCTTGGAGTAAACGTTGATAACGAATTTGGTAAAGCACCCAGCACATGTCTCTTCTTCACCAACAACTTTCCTCTGGACTTGCCGCTCCGAAGCCAAATCGTCATCAGAATCCGTGTATTCATCGTCATCGTCCTTACCAGCAGCTGCTCTTCGCTTCCTTCTGGCAGCAATCCTTAGTTCTAGTTCTTCTGGGTCCTCTTCTGGTTCTTCTTCCACCTCTTCTGGTTCCTGTTCCACCTCTGCTATCACCTCGGGCTGCTCACCTTCGTCTCCATTCACCCTTGCCAAATGTCGCTGTCTGATCTGCTCCGCACTGATACCCTGCTGTCTCAGGAACTCCGTCAGCGCACTGTTTGGACCTCTAATTGGTTGAACATCTTCGCTCCCGTTCTCAGCGGTGATCTCACTACGATACCTCAGCGGTCTTCTGCTCATTTCTGTGGATGTTTCCCCTTTCCTATGTCATATGGTAGGTAGGTAATCTGAGCTAGCGGAATCACATCACGGCCCGGATTTTGTTGAAATGTGCCCCATGGCTAAACTGAGCCGCGCATAGAGCTGGTTTGTAGAGCTACGAGTACCCAGTGAAGAACATTTAACTGTTAAGTTTCCTCCTTTGTGGATAATGATCTCACGGTTTCAAGCTTTATTAAAAGACGCATACTATCCACTTTCTACCATCTACCAACATACAGCTTCATAGATTTTCAATGTTTTGCAAACGCCTTGTTATTGAATTGGTAACCACCACAACCACAACCACAACTACATCATGACTATCAATCCATTAGTGACGTTGTCCTCCCAATCAGTGTTTGAGACCGGTGTTGGTGTTGACATTTAAGATTTCACGAGACTAAAAAAGTTACACTCAATTGCCGAACAACAAGTGAACAGGGTTGTTGCAAAGGATGAAGACTTCGAATTGGCTTCTGCTCTGCCAAAGTTTGATCTCACCATTCCAATTCATTTTGAGTATCTCAAGTCGGAGAACTTGAAATTCTTGACTGCCTTGTGAAGATATGTGGACAGTGTTGAACAAGAAGGTCAAGTAATACCGGGGAATGGGACTGGCTAGAAAAGCTATGCTGACCTCTATAAACAAAAATCACAACAGCAGAGGAAACGACCATAAAGGCAAAGATAACCAAATCAAAGCTAATAGGATTATTGCTGTACATAGGTGACACTGAAGAAAAGGAGACTACAGTAATCTACCCTGAGATTGAAATGTTTGAAGTCTTGGTGAATGAGGTATTGAACGCAGTTTTCGCTCCAGAATTCCTGACTGACTTTAAAGGTTGTGGTGGAATGAGCAAATGGTGTGTAATCAATCGTGAAATGGCAGTGATGAACCTGAAACAACATTGTGGATTGTGTGAAATGGTCAGTCTTAAGAACATCTCACAAGTCGGACCATTGAAACTTGAGCTTTGGATTCAATCTATTGAGTTCTCTAGGAACGCTACTTGAGTTAACTAAGAAGAAGATCGTAACCATCAGATTAGACAATGAGAATGCTACAAAAGGAAATGACTGAATTTGTTGAAGCAAATGGATCTTGGCTTGAATCTTCAGCTCCAAGCTCACCATAGAATGGGTCTGCTGGAGCTACGGTGAAGAAGTTGAAACTAGCCACATTGGCATTACTGCTGAAAAGTGGAGTCCCTCCAAGCTACTACTAGTACGCTTTAGATTATGCAAGCTTCATCAACAACTATGTCAAATTTAAGACAATAGGAAACAAGAGAACACCAGGAGAGAAGCTTTGTGAGAAGGAAATACCTTCATCTGCAATGGAAACTGGCTTTTCCAAAGACCTAAGCAAAGTAATTGGAAACTTTGGTTGCCGAGTCGTCTACAATGACCAGAAGAAATACCAATCCGAAGCAGTGCTCCATACATTGGAACAAGGAAACTTGCTGGGATTTGACAAGATTCTCAAGATTGCCAAGGTTCTGCTACCATCTGGCACAGTTCTGAGGACAAATGCGTTTGAACTGTTCCCATCTATTCTTGCGCCACGGTCCATGGCTAAGAAGATGGTGAGGCTTGATGGAAATATCGAATTCAGTATAGATGCATTTAAATCCCCGGTTCTGACAAAGTCCAAGAAAACATCACGTGAAAGCTACCAAGACGAGTGATTACGGTGAAATTGGGAACATATCCTCGATTGATGACTATCCCAGAGATTTTTCCTCTGAAAGTGGTTGGAATCACAGGCGCAAGCTATGTCAATGAAGAAGAGAGAAAGTCCCAATATGGAAACTTGATCACACGTGGCTGACCTACTAACTAAACTATTGTAATAATCTAACAAACCCAAGTGTTATTAACAGACGTATATACAATATCTCAATTCTACCACCCTTATCCCTAATGTTTACTGTTGCCTCTACCGACACATAGATTTCGCCTTTCGCCACCGCGCATCCTCGATCTTGAAAAAAGCGTCAACAAACAACAATTCACTTGATAATACAAAACAGTGGGGTCTTCAACAGAACAAAAGACACAATGCAGGTCGTGTTCAAAGATTTCAAGAAGGAGAAGATCCCACTGGATCTCGAGCCGACTGACACAGTGAGTCTTTTTCTTTGTATTACTTTAATCTCTGTTACGAGAGGAGAGCCGTCCTGAGATGCTAACGACAATACAGGTGCTTGCAGCTAAGGAAAAGCTCGCCGAGGCCAAGGGCGTTGATGCGAAGCTGATTAAGCTTGTATACTCGGGTATGTCCTTTCATCATGCATATCTCCTCGATCAAATACTAACTATTAAAAGGCAAAGTGCTCAAGGACGACAAGACCATAGCCGAGACCAAGATCAAGGCCGATGACCAGGTGATCTTCATGATCGCCAAGGCACCAAAGAAGGCCGAGTCATCGCCTACGCCAGTGGCACCATCGACCCCGGCACAGCAACAGCCCGCTGCAGTGGAGGCTCCGGGTGCCCCACGCGGTGCGCCGGTAAGCCTGACATCCACGGCACAGGACACTCCTACACACCCACAAACCACAGCGGAGGTACAGCCAGAAGAGCCAGTGCAGGACTTTGACGCCTCTACGTTTGCTACAGGGTCCTCGAGAGAAAGAGCTATCGCCTCAATTATGGAGATGGGGTACGAGCGTCCTCAGGTTGAGGCCGCACTCAGAGCTGCTTTCAACAACCCGGACAGAGCCGTGGAATACTTGCTCACAGGATTGCCAGAGGCTGCTGTGACACAAGAACCACAGGCAGATGCTGCAGCTGCCCCGGAGTCTGAAGGTGAAGAGGTTCCAGAGGCCCCACAGGCGCCAGAGGCTGTGGGACATGATGACGATGACGAGGACGCTGAGATGGGCGACTTGTTCGCTGCTGCTGCTGGTGCCGGCAGACCAGCTAGTGGTGCAGCAGCTGGGGGAGATGCTGCAGACCCATTGGCTGCATTGAGAGACGTCATCCAGAACAACCCAGAGATGCTTGAGCCTATCCTCCAGCAATTGTCGGAACAAAATCCACAGCTTGGAGCACTGATTCAGCAGCACCCAGAGGAATTCATCCAGATGGTGATGCAAGGTGAGGGGCTCGAAGGCATCGCCGCTGGTGGTGCTGGTGGTGAAGCTGGTGAAGCTGGTGGCCATACGATTGAGATCACTGCCGAGGAGCAGGAGGCCATCAACAGACTCATTGAGCTTGGATTTGAAAGAGACTTGGTCATCCAGGTGTACTTTGCGTGTGACAAGAACGAGGAGTTGGCTGCTAACATACTGTTTAACGACCATGCTAACTAATTGTGTATATGCGTGAATGTATAGCTTATATGCACATTGTAATTGATTTAGATAGTAGAGAAGCTCTGTACAAGGGTGTACCTTTGTTTGTCTTCCTCATATAATGGCGCATTGCCTGGCCTAACGACGACATACGATTTCATTCCAGTTTCTAAAGCGGCCTGCACTTCCTTTACGTTATCACTGAGAAATAAAACTTCTTCTGGTGGCACTTGTATGTCCTTTAAGATGTTTTCATAGGAGGATTTCTCTGTTTTATACCCAGATGTAGTGATGTCAAAGTATCCACTGAGATACACCGTGAAGTCTTCGCTCTGCCCATTAACATTCACGTGCTCAAATAACAGCTTCTGAGCTTTCACACTGCCACTTGAGTAGATGTAGATCTTCTTTCCTTGTGACTCCCAAGTCCTAATGGCGTCAATGGCATCAGCGTATAATGGAGCTTTGATCTCACCACTATCATATCCACTCTGCCATACAACACCCTGTAGAGACTTTAATGTCTTTTCCTTGATATCCCTCTGGACCAAGTCTCTGATGTGATCTTCCAATGTATCAGTACTCTTGGTAACTGATTCAGGGAATCCACTGAGAATAGCACTGACTGTGGATGCTGATGGGTCTATTGGGAACTTCTCTTCAGCGAGCACGGAGGGCAACTTATTCAAGAAAAAGGGAAAGAGTTCCTCCTTGACAAATGTGATAGGACACACAGTCCCCTCAATATCCAGCAGTAACGTGGAGACCATTGTGTGTCTGGCGATTGCTATGTTAATTGTATGCATGGGGTGGGCACCAGCTTCCCCATGTTTTTTTTTCTCCTTGAAGATTCCACCCCACGTGACCCATTGTTCAGCCCAAAACTTGAGACTTTACCGCTACATCATAGGAAGTAAAGAAAAGAATAATTCTTAGTATTTCTACCACCACGCCGAGCCTCTGCGTCTAAGAAAGCCATTCAGATCCGATTTACCATCATCTTTTTCCTCCTCCATCAGCTCCAAATCAACTGCCTGATCCTCTTCCTCTTCCTGCTCTTCAGAGTCGTAATCATTGTGCTGGTCAAACTTCACTTGGAACTGTAGCCCTTCAATGCCAACGTTCAGATCTCTAGAAAACATCTTTGACTCATCTTCAGAGTCGCTCGTGACTGTGTTTATGTTGCTCCGTAGATTCGTTTTCTTCTTGTACTTCTCCAACCCTTCCTTGATCTTGTTCTCAATATTGAGTCTATGCTTAATGAATAGCAGCTTGGGGTATGTGGCCTTCTCCCCATTCTCAATCATCTTTTCCAATCTCGGAGGCGTAGGGTCTGTAAGAATGAATCTCAGGTCCAAGGGGTTTAACTTAGGCCATATCGTCACAGTGCCACTGAACTTTTGTAACCAAACATTAGACCAGTCCTGGTCCATGATATGCGGGAGTAAATCTAAGCTTCTTATCAACTGCAGCCACTTGCGGTTCTCGAGTTTTATGAACGTCTCTAAACCAGCACCGATAAAGCCGCCTCTCAGTCCTGTTTTGGATCTAGATACAGGTCTCCCCACTGAGCCCTTTGGAGCAAAGTAGAACAGGGAGATGTGAGGGTTCACTTGCGACACAACGGAAAACTTCACATTGTAATACGTGTTGAGTGCTTCCACTGGAATGTCAGTTCTTAAGGACCCATCCTTATATTTTGTGCCAAAACTGAATGGTACCAACTCACCAGTCTTTGGGTCTTTCATCATCAACACCACTGGGTTCAACACACCAGGAACAGCAGATGATGCTAACAAAGTCGACCACACCACACAGTTGGGTGCAGTGATGTGATTACAAAGGATGACAGGCGAATGGGGATCTGCTGGTACTGTAGATATGTTCAAGATTTTTCCCGTACGTTCATGCACCTCTTTGAAAGTCATCGAGCCCATGGTGAACCATGTGGACTTCCGTGCCCAGTCAACAGCATCAAACCGAGCCCCAGTTTTCCACCAGCGTGGCAAATAGACACTCATTGGATCTTCACATGCGGTTATCTTGTTAGCCAGCTCTGGTACTAACAGTTCTTTGAGTTCTTCGTTCGTACGAGTTGCTGCCAATGCTGCGACAATACCACCGCCGGAAGTACCACTTATGATATTAGGCAGCACATCATTCTCCAATAGAGCCTTGATGACGCCAAAATGGTTATACGCAAAGGTAGCTCCACCTGATAACGACAAAGCAGTGGTACCAAAGTTCTTATTCAATGACTTAATGAAGAATCTTTTGCTCTCTGGTGAGACAGTGGTGTCATCAATGACCTTCCCCAAGGCTGCGACAACTTCTCTATTGTACTCCTCCACAATTTCCTTAGTACCATAGTATGTCTGCGAGTACAGCAATGGATTCTCAGTTCCTGCAAAATTGGACTTTATACAACTCTGAAGTACCAACATTAGCTCCTCGATGTGTTGTTCCTTCTGGAGAATCTTCAGTTTCTGCACCGTCATATCAAGAGTCTCATAATCGTAGTAGTAGAATCTGTGGAGTTTCCTCCACTTTGACAATCCAAGACATTCGTCCAATTTTAAAGCACTGTTCTTCCACTCCTGGTAATTGGTGCTTTGCCTGAGGATATGACGAAGTTTGCCCTTCTTGCCCGTCCACCGGAAGTACCTCTCATATAGTGCGATATAGATCCTGAGGAATAAGTAAAGAATAGTAAGCAGACCAAGCCACAACAGAATAGGAATCAGTATGGGATACCTCAGGGCTTTATAGGACCAACTCTGGAAGTACTCATCTTTCTTGACCTTCTTTTCTGGTTTCTTATGCTTCGTCTCCACTCGCTTATGCATCGGTGCCCAGTCATTCTTCGAAGTGATCTTCTCCACTGGCTCAACCAAAGAGTTCAGTTCCGGTGACCCAACAAGCATCTGTGTGATATCAGCCTCTTCTTTCGGTGACAGTTGTGGGACCTGTGTGGGGTCGTTGTTTAAAGCACGGGCAAACACTTGTATATCTGGGGTATATGTGTTAGTTCGTTACCCTTCTGGTCTGTATCACGGAGATATACTCACGTTGCTCGTTCAAGTAGTCAACATCCATCGGTCGTGTCTTCGCAGTATACAGAGTGTAAGATATATCGAAAATAAAGGGGAACAGACGAAATCTCGAGACTTTAGGCTTTAGTACCCTGAAGTGGCGGAATCTGGCGGTCGTGTGGCTGACAGCTCGAACGTGTTCGCGGTGGTGCGAAGATTGGCGCAGGAGTTGCGTATAATGGCGTAAACCGGCGCATATTGGCACCCTGCTGATTTTGATAAACCGTCTTGTCTCTCAACCCAAGATGTATTGGAAGAAGTGCTACAAAAATCTCATAAGCTTATACATAAAATACATACAAAGATGACCAAGAAAGTTTGCGTTGTTGGTATGGGCGGTGTGGGTGTTGTTGCCGCTTATACTCTCCAATTGGGCGGTTGCGACGTCACATCTGTTATTCGTTCCGACTATGACCTTGTGAAGGAGAAGGGATACACTATCAATTCACCTGACTTCGGTCTGATCGAAGGATGGAGACCAAAGACGTTTGTCAAATCTACCAGGGAGGCCAAGGAATTGGGTCCATTTGACTACGTTGTTGTGACTACAAAGAACATCCCGGACTTGAACAACGTGGAGGATATCTACGCCGATGTTGTGTCCTCTGGTACTACTATAGTGCTACAACAGAATGGCTTAGGCATCGAGAAGAGCGCATTTGAGAAATTTCCAGGAAATGTCGTCCTCTCTGGTGTGTCAATGATCAGTTCTGCCAATTATCATGCTGTTATTGAACAGTCCGGTGGTGACTCTTTGGCCGTGGGATACTTTGATAACGGCGTTACCCCTAAGGAGAAGCAACAGGCGGAGGCAGAGGAGTTTGTTTCTCTGTACAAGAAACCCGAGAACCAGTGCTTTATCGATAAGGACGTGAAGTACACCAGGTGGCGTAAATTGGTGTACAACGCGGTGTTCAATACCATCGCTTGCATCACCAACTTGGATGTCGGTAGATTACAAGAGTTCGGCGCCTCTAATGGATTGATTTATCCAGCAATGGATGAGGTTATCGCTATGGCTGCTTCAGACGGTGTTACTATCGAGCCAGAGGTGAAGAAGATTATGTATCACAGTGATGATGGTGATTGGTACGCCCCATCGATGCTTGTTGACCTGAGAAAGGGCAATCAGATAGAGTGTGAAGTTATCCTCGGTAATGCACTCAGACTTGCAAAGTCTAATGGTGTCAAGACCCCAGTGCTTGATGTTATCTATGAGCTCCTCAAGTTGACACAGATGAGGATTAAAGAGCAAAGAGGGTCGATCAAGTTGCCTGAGGAGAGACCTATTACTGATCCAAATGGCGCTGCTTTGAGCAGAGCCACTTACTGAGTTTGAGATAAGATAGAGATGTGCTAGAATTTGATAGAATAGATCCGTTTTTTTTAATTCGAAGCTGCTATGAGCTTTGAAAGAGAACACTTAGCGCTAAAAGTTGGAGTCATCTGCCATTTTGCGCCGTGTCAGTAGATAGATTTGACACAACCATCACATCTTTATCATTTGCGTCTATAATCATTTTGAAGTGCAATTTATAAATATAGCTTTTCATCTCTCCGGCAGAGATGTGGGCGTCATACAGGTCCTTCTTACTGAGCTTTGTCTCGCTGGTGCTAGTGAGTTTGTTGCTTATCTATTTATATGTTAAGAGCCAAAAGTACTAACTGGTTTCAGAACCACATCCCACCGGCACTATGGCTCATCATCGACTTTATCTTTGACATATGCACGTTCTGGGTACGCAAACTGTTCAGCTTCTGGTACAAAAAGAGCCCGACCTCTATTGCAAAGCAGAAGTTGCTCATGGCTGATACGTTTGAAGAGTGGCTGTCTGGTGCTTATTATCTGGACAGACTCACCGGGTCGGACCTCTGGAGACACAACTTCAGTAGCACAAAGTATGACTACAGATTGATATCTGAGAGGCTGAAAGAGCTCAAGGAGGCTCGACTGAGTAGTGATGTTGACTTATTACTGAAACTGTTCCGCACTGGTGGGTTTCTGAGAAATTTTGGCGGTATCGCAGGGAGAGAGCTGTTCAATAGGTCTTACGCTGGGACAAAGATGCTCATTGAGGACTACTTATCTGAAGTACTGCACTGCTTACACTTCCTGGATGAGACACCATTCAGCCAACATCACTTGACATCTACACAGCTAAAGCTGGACTTCTTCCATGATGCGAGACAGGCATACGGCTCCACTGCTTTGATTTTACAAGGTGGTTCACTCTTTGGGCTGTGCCATATTGGCGTGGTGAAAGCGTTGTATTTCAAAGGTCTTCTGCCCAGAATCATTTCAGGAAGTGCAGTTGGAGCAGTTGTGGCTTCATTAATCTGCACACTCACCAATGAAGAGCTTGCGGAGACCCTGGTGAATATGCCCGAGGAGTTATCGACGATTGACAGACTGACCACTGATGTTGACGAACGGTATGGCTCTGTTATTGAAAATGTTGTGACAAAAGGTTATTCGCAGGACATTTTGGTGTTTATGAAGCACGTCAAGGATCACATTGGGGACATGACTTTCGAAGAGGCATACATCAAGACGGAGAAGATTCTGAATATTATCGTACACCCAACTGATAAATCACTACCTTCCCTATTAAACTATGTGACTGCTCCCAATGTCATCATTTGGTCAGCCATATATGGATCCATCGGAAGCGGAGTACTTTCAGATAACGTCTCGTTGTACATCAAAGACCTGGAGAACCGTGTCGTGCCGATGAAGACCACATCATGTACTTTTCTAACACCGCAGAAGGCCAATGAGAGACATAACGCAGAGAGTCCATACACGCGAGTCACTGAGCTCTTCAATGTCAACAACTTCATCATCTCTCTGGCAAGACCCTATCTGGCACCGCTGATAGTGAACGATATCAAGCACAAGACAGGCTGGAAACTCAAGCGGATGATACAGAGACTTATGGGCCTGGAGCTACAGCATAGAGTCGAGCTTATGGATAGGACAGGACTTTTATTTTCGTTCGTCAAGAGACTAGCAGTTGATGAAAAGACACCGAAAAACGCCAGTGAAGTAACCATCGTACCCGAATTGAGAACGCTAGTACGAGATTTTGGTAGAGTGTTTGATGTCCACCGCACAATGGAGAACATCCCATATTGGATCCTCGTCGGTGAGAAGAGCGTCTGGCCTGTACTCCCGATCTTATGGACACGGTGCTCCGTGGAGTTCACACTGGATGATCTCTTCAACAGGAGAAAGAGGCGAGTGGTATAGCCCTATCGGAAGAACAGCTTTGTCTGCTGGTCTCTGGATACCAAGAAGAGATATTCTTTCTCTGCTATGTCAAGCGATTCGAATGGGATGGTACCCCTAGAGATAGTCAAAGTACCAGTAACATCCTTGGCCCTACCGGTACTCAACGGTCTCAGTGAGATGTTCAACTGCGATCTGTGCATGATTTTTGTAATGAAATCGAGTGTCTTGAACTCTGGAAGTACGGAGTTGGAAACTTTAACGTCAATAAGCTCTGGATCTGCGGATGAGATAATGAACAGTGCTTGCGATGTCTTTTGTAGTTTGGTGATCTCTGCTAAAAGTTGCACAGATGTGAGATGTGTGGCCGACAGGAGGAACTCCATGCCCTCAATAAACACAGTAGAAGGCTTCCCGCCAATCTGTTGGCATATTGTATCCACGATCTTAGACAAGGACTCTGGGGTGCTAACCTTGGTGAACAGATTAGTGAACATGTCGATGAAGTGGAACCTCTGGTCCAACTCCACACCGTTCTTCCTCAGATCTCTCTCATAGAACTTTTCGTCGTGTAAGAAGGATATCACAAATACATCGCTCTTGAATACTCTCGTTTTAGCGGACTGATCGTGGTTCAAATGGCATGTGTTGTATAGCGCATCTTCCACTAGGGCATTGATGAGCCAGCTCGGTGCGGTGCCCTGCGTGTGTGTAATTAGACCAAGCAAACGCTGTCTGTTGCTTGGGACAATGGAATTGTCCTGGAAGAACGTAAGATCCTGCTTTTGGGTGGTCATCTTTATCCTTTTCCTTCTAGTGCAAGCGCAAGGTCGACTCTTCAGCTCATACAACGCCTTATAAAGGGTTCGCGAAAATTTGATGTTTGCCTGCACTAGCATAACAAATTTTTCATTCCATCTGAGCCATATATAACATACCGTACAGCACGCAATTAATACTTCTTACAAGACCATCAAGAATGTCTCTCCCATCTTTGCCAGCTGACTTTGGCGCTGAGAACTCCAAGAGCTACGCCGCTTACACCGCCCCAGTGCGCCGCCCAGTGGAGCCAGTGGGCCGCTACTTCCTCGCCCATGCTTCCCGTGCTCTCAGAGGCCATACCTGGTCCGAATACGAGAAGATCGAGGCTGAGAAGAACGTTGCCGTTGTCGACGAGTCGAATGAGGACGCTGACTTGGGTGACGAGGAGCAATCTGAGGAGCTTTTGGCCCATGACCCGCGTGAGTGGAAGACCGCTGACTTGTATGCCGTTATGGGTATCTCTCACTTGAGATACAAGGCCACTCCAGACCAGATCAGACGTGCCCACAGAAAGCAGATTCTCAACCACCACCCAGACAAGAAGGGTGAGAAGAACTTGCACGCCGATGGTTTCTTCAAGATCATCCAGAAGGCCGTTGAGACCTTGAGCGATCCAACCAAGCGTCAACAGTTTGACTCTGTTGATGAGAACGCTGACGTTGCTCCACCAGCTACCAAGGCCACGTACGACTTCTTCAAGGCCTGGGGCCCATTCTTCGAGGCCGAGGGCAGATTCTCCAAAAAGCAGCCAGTGCCATCGCTCGGTTCCTTGGAGTCCACCAAGCCAGAGGTTGAGGCTTTCTACGACTTCTTCTACAAGTTTGACTCTTGGAGAACCTTTGAATTCTTGGACGAGGATGTGCCTGATGACTCTTCTAACAGAGACCACAAGCGTTACGTCGAGAGAAAGAACATTGCTGCTAGAAAGAAACACAAAACCGAGGACAACAAGCGTCTTTTGGACCTTGTCGCCAGAGCCTTCAAGGAGGACCCACGTATGAAGCTGTTCAAGGAGGCTGAGAAGAAGGAGAAGGAGCGTGTCAAGTGGGAACGTGAGGCTGGTGCACGTGCTGAGGCCGAGGCTAAGGCAAAGAAGGAAGCCGAAGAGGCTGCTGCTAAGAAGGCCGCTGAAGAGGCTGCCTCTAATGCTAAGGCCGATGCCAAGAAGTCCAAGGAGGCCGCTAAGGCTGCTAAGAAGAAGAACAAGAGATCCATTAGAAACGCCGCCAAGGACAACGACTACTTCGGTGACGCTGCTCAGGCCGAGGCCATCGACTCTGACATCGGCATCTTGATTGAGTCCTTTGACGACATGCAGCTGCAGGACGTTGCCACTAAGGTTTCTGGTGCTGACGCCGCTGCCGCTAAGGCTGCCATCGGGGACGTTGCCAAGGAGCTCTCTGGTGCCGGTAAGATTCCAGCTGGCGTCCTCAAGTACTTTGTCTAAACAATCTCGCATAAGATCATTGTTTTTTTTGGGCTGTAGCGACGTTAAGTTTTAGGTTATGCGAGATCTGCGGCTTGGCAGGGCAAGAAAAAAAGTCCGGCTAAATAACGAGACCCTCATTGAATGCTGCAAGGTTTGATGATATCGATTTGGTAAATAGGGTCGTCTGTTCAATATGCGTATGAAAACATTAGCGATTGAGATTTCTAATGAAAGAAAGCGTAGATAAATAGCCTGTACATAGCAGTGTAACATCCAGGAGTTACGAGGATCTATCGGGTTTATGCTCGGCCAGCGGTGTTTTCCCCGCCGGCATAAGGCCCAAATCCGGTTGAATCTCCGGGTTCCCGACTGAGCGCTGTTAAATTTTTTAGAAGAGAAGAGAGTCTCGTAATAAATCTGTGGAAACCCCTCATAAAATTGTCAAATTTCGGGTATCTTTGGGTATTTCAGCATCCGAGAACATTGAGAATCAGTTTGGTTTTGTTCCTTTTGCGTATTTCAGTATTTTGGTCTAAATCACTTTACCTACTCATCTTGTACAAACAAACGGACCGACCGACACTCAAGCCGACCAACAAAAGCGATGGGGATCTTCACCAAGGCAAAGTCGCCACCCTCCAGCGTTGTTGACGCTGGGAATCAGGAACAAAAAGCCATGGACTCCATCTCCTCAGTGTCAGAGGATGAGGTCCACGCAACGGTGCCCATGCACATACGAGAGGGTAATCCAGTCATCAAGTTCTTGACCGGCACATCAAAGCCACGCCCTATTGTAAAGAACGAGGAAATTTACCCACTTTTGACAGCAAATTGGCTCTCGCAGCTGTTGTTCCAATGGCCAGGCGATATGATCAACAGGGGATATCTCAGACGTATCGAAGATGAGGACTTGTATCAGCTCAGTGGAGACTTGACGGTGAAGGACATGACAGAGAGGCTGGAGAAGAACCTAGAAAAGAGAATTGCTAAATACAGGGAAAAGCACCCGGAGGAGGACAGTTGGAGTGTGTGGGTGCTGGTCTTGGCCCTGAACGATACTTTTATCCGTAGATTTTGGTATCTCGGTGGTGTGTCCAAGGTGATTGCAGATTTGTCGCAGATGCTCACACCGTTACTTGTGAGAGCGCTCGTGAAGTATATCCAACGGAAGTCCTACTATGACCCTGGCGTTGGCCATGCTATTGGTTATGCCATTGGAATCTCAGTCATGCAAATGGTGTCTGCCTTGTCCATTGCCTCTTTCTTTCATGCCTCCATGGTCGTCGGTGCCCAGGTCAAGGCCACACTGATGAACGTCATCTACACAAAGTCCTTCAGGCTGAGCACTAAAGCCAGGTTCGACTACCCAAATGGTAAGATCAACACTCTGGTTATGACAGACCTCAATAGAATCGATTTGGCAGTCGGTACATTCCACTTCATCTGGGCATTCCCCATCTCGTTCTCCGTGGCTACTATCGTTCTCTGTGTGAACCTGGGTGCCTCGGGCCTGATTGGTATTGGGATTGTCCTTGCCTTTCTGAGTTCTGCATTCTTCGTCAATAAGAAACTCAAGATCCTGCGACGCAGATCCAGTGTGTATATTGATAAGCGCGTGCGTGCCATCAATGAGATCATCAACACTCTAAAAATGATCAAGTTCTACTGTTGGGAGAAGCCATACTACAAGAAGGTTGAGGAGTACAGAGCTGAGGAGAAGAAGTCAATTCTGAAGATGCAGTTGCTTAAGGCCTTCCTTAATTCTGGTATCTCCTCTATCACATTCATCGCTGCGATGGTCACCTTCTTGGTGATGATGAGCGTCTCTGCCAACTTTTCTGCCGCCAATATTTTCTCGTCCATTACGCTCTTCAACATGCTAAGAATGCCACTTAACTTGATTCCACTATCCACAGGCTTTGCAGTGGATGCTAAGATTGCATTGGAAGGCGTCGCCAAGTTCCTCCAGGCCGAAGAATCGGAGGATACCGTGCAGAGAAGCGAGATGGGCAACTCGAAGAACGCCATTGAGATTACACATGGTACTTTCCAGTGGGATGTTGAAGAAGACGAGGCCACAAAGGCGATGAAAGCTGTAATCACCACCGCTAAGAGTACCGCTGAAACAGAGACTGAGGAGAAAGACCTGAGTTTCCCGGGTCTCCTTGACATCAACTTGGAGATCAAGAGAGGTGAACTTGTCATTCTGACTGGGTCAATTGGAACCGGTAAAACGTCTTTATTGAATGCCATTGAAGGATCCATGCGTAAAGAGTCTGGTGAGTCCAAGATCTACGGCTCCTTGACCTTCTGCTCGTACCCATGGGTCCAGAACAGTACTATCAGAGACAACATCACATTCGGTATGCCATATGACGCTGCTAAGTATAGAGAGATTGTGAATGCCTGTGCCCTGGACGTGGACTTCAAGATCTTACCAGGCGGTGATATGACAGAGGTTGGTGAGCGTGGTATTACACTCTCAGGTGGTCAGAAGGCCAGAATCAACCTAGCCAGAGCTGTGTACGCCAATAGAGACATTATTCTGCTGGATGATGTCCTGAGTGCGGTGGACGCAAGAGTCGGTAAGCATATTATGAGTAAGTGTATCTCTGGCCTACTTCAAAACAAGACAAGACTCTTGGCCACTCACCAGCTGTCACTCATTGGCGCTGCCGATCGAGTGATCATCCTCGATGGATCCGGCTCCCTGGACGTCGGTACCCAGGAGGAGCTTCTGGAGAGATCTGCGGAGTTCAAAAACCTTATGGAGTACAGCAAGGAGTCCCAAGACGACATTGAGAAGGCTGACGAAGAATTAGTTAAGGAAGAGCAGGCTATTCTCTCGAGACAGGCAACCAAAATCTCCCGTGTGGAGACTAACCTTACGTCGAAGGATGCCGAGAAAGATACAGAGGCCTCCAACATAGCCGGACCCTCTTCCCAGGAGGCTAGAGGCGTGAACGGTATCTCTTTTGGGTTATATTACAAATTCCTCGTGCTTGGTGCTGGACGCATCGGCTGGTTCATCGTTCCTATCTTCTTACTCATCTTCGTGCTCAATGGATTCCTGCAGTTGTTCTACTCCGTATGGCTGTCCTTCTGGTTAAGTGAAAAGTTTGATCTGAGTAAAGGTGCCTACCAGGGGATCTTCATCATGCTGGTGTTTGCAGCTACTTTGTCCTATGTCGTATTGTATGTCATGATGGCTGTGCTGAACAACAATGCCGGCTTGCGTCTCTTCAACCTGAGCTCCAAGAGACTTCTCAAGACTCCGATGTGGTTCATGGATATCACACCACTGGGCAGAATTTTGAACCGATTCACCAAGGATGTGGACACTGTTGATACCGATATGATTGAGCAGCTCAGATTGTTTGTGACTTCTGTTAACATGATTGGCGCCACTATCATTCTCTGTTCGTGCTATATCCCATGGTTCTTGATTGCAGTTCCACTTGCCGGTTACTGTTACTACTTGGTGTTCTCATACTATAAGCAATCCGCATTAGATGTCAAGAGATTGGAAGCAACACACAGATCTGTGGTGTTCTCCCTCTTTAACGAATCTCTCAGTGGTATGAAAGTCATCAAGTCATACACCTCTGTTGACAGATTCAAGCAGAAGTATGAAGTGCTCATTGACAAGATGAACTCTGCGTACTTCTTCACTTTCGCATCTCAGAGATGGCTTTCTGTCAGACTGGATATTATATCCTCGCTACTGACTGTATTTGTATCCATCATGTGTGCATGTGGCGTCTTTTCGGTCAATAGTTCCTCTGCTGGTTTGATGGTTGCATATATGGTCCAGACATGTGCCCTTATGTCCATCCTTCTCAGATCCTTCACCCAGGTGGAGAACGACTTCAACTCTGTGGAGAGACTCGTGGAGTACGCCTTTGACCTGCCACAGGAGCCTGGATTTGAAATGGATCACAAGCCAGAGGAGTCATGGCCACATACTGGTGGTATTGAGTTTGAGAATGTCTCTTTGGCCTATAGGGAGGGTCTCCCATTGGTGTTGAAGAACGTCTCATTCGATGTCAAAGGTGCAGAAAAGATTGGTGTCTGTGGCAGAACTGGCGCTGGTAAGAGTACCATCATGAATGCTCTATTCCGTGTAAGTCCACTGACCTCTGGTACTATCAAGGTTGATGGCCTGGACATCTCCACCATCGGACTAGAAGACCTCAGATCAAAGCTCTCTATTATCCCACAGGACCCAGTGCTGTTCCATGGTACCATCAGACAGAACTTGGATCCGTTTGGCCAGGCTACCGATATGGAACTATGGGACGCACTCAAGAGATCGTGGTTAGTTGAGGAGGGCGCTGCTGGTATGGGCCAGTACGTAAGCGGCGACACAAACATCAAGACTCTTCATAAGTTCCATCTGGACCAATTGGTTGAAGACGACGGTGCAAACTTTTCCCTTGGCGAACGTCAGCTGTTGGCATTGGCCAGAGCACTGGTGCGTAACTCCCGTGTGTTGATTCTGGACGAGGCCACGTCGAGTGTGGACTATGAGACTGATGCTAAGATCCAGAGCACTATCGTCAACGAGTTTGCCCAGTGTACTATTCTCTGTATCGCACACAGACTCAAGACTATTCTGAGTTATGACCGTATTCTGGTGCTAGATAAAGGTGAGGTCCGCGAGTTCGACACTCCTTACAACCTATTCAAGATGGGCGGTATCTTCTCAGAGATGTGTGCCAGATCTGATATTACAGCTGCTGACTTTGAGCAGTGATTCGCTTACTTAATTTATTAATTGCAACGTTCATCATTTATACTTAATATGGGGCTGCGTGGATTACGCAGCCCACCAGGGCTCCTAATGTTCCTGGTAGGCACCACATTGCTCCACGCGCGTTATATTTTGGTGTCAAACTGCGCAGGGCAAACAATAGCATATCGATTGACGGAGGGAAATTGTGCGTTTGTTGAGCAAATTGTCCTCTATCAATCCGGGTATCTTTTGGTGTGCTCGTTTCGTTTTCATCAGTTTGACGCTTTATATATTTGTGACTTCCCAAATTTGAGGCTCTTTAAGGAGTGTACATCATCAATTGCTCTCCACACATTTGCCCCCGCGCGTTGAAAGTGACATACCTCCAGAGCGATCTATTGCATTGCGGCCATTCACACAAATAAGTCAAAAGAAAAACAATCACAATGGACTCATCCAAGGAATCATCATCAATGTCTTCTGACAAGAGAAAGACAACCATCTACTCGCTGAGACCGGACCCTCCATTCGAATGCTCGCCAAATGACACTGTCTTTGCATCTGCAACGCGAATGAGCGATCACAGGGTTCACTGTGTGTTGGTGAAGGAATCCCAGAGACTTGTTGGGTTGTTTACTTCCAAGGATCTTGCCTATCGTGTCACTGCTGCCGATCTGAACCCAGAGACCACACTGGTTCAAGAGATCATGACAAAGGATCCGCTGTGCTTGCACATGGACACTCCGATCACGGAGGCATTACAGACAATGGTTCAGAGAGGCGTGAGACATTTGCCACTACTGGATGACTATGGAGATATCAAGGGCGTGCTGGATATCACACGCTGCTTCCACCAGGCGATGCTCAGATTGGAGCGTATCTCCGTGCATGCGACGAAACTCGATCAAGTGTTGAAAGACGTTGAGGAGAATTACGAGGACAATCGGTCGTTGGAAGCTCAGAGGATTGTGGAGGATGTTAAACAGCTGGGTGAACTCATTGATGTTCCTACTCTTCAATCTGTTGTGCACAGCTGCAAGCCGCCTGTATTCATTGATTCTCATTCAGATGTTCACACAGCGGCCAAACTCATGGTGCAACATTCCACCACTGCTTTACTAGTTGTCGATGGCACTACACACTCGAGGAAGGTTATTGGCATCTTCACCAGCAAGGACGTCAGTTTCAGGGTGTTGTCCCGTGGATATGACCCTAAGAAGTGCACCGTTGCTCGTGTACTAACCTCGAGCCCAGAGTTTGCAAAGAGTTCATTGACTGTCAGTGCTGCGCTACGCTTGATGTATCAGGGCCATTTTTTGAACTTACCAGTCACGGATGGCACTTCTGGAGAGATTGTTGGTGTTGTCAGTGTTCTGCAACTGACTTATGCTGCGTTGTCCCAGCTGAGTAAGAGAGATGAGTTTAACGAAGGTTCAGTTGGGAAGACCACATTGGAAGAAGTCACTAATAGACTTGGTGATGAATCAGTGTCACTATGGGATAACTTATGGGACAGCCTGGAGAAGTCTACAGGTGAAATGCACACTTTGGAATCCAGTGTTTCCAAGTCTCCAAGAGCCCGGTCGAGAGCAACGACACCTTCCAGAGGGTCCAGAAGGGCCTCACTGAACCAAATATTGCTATCCAACTCACGCAGATCGAGCTCCTCGTATACTGCCAACAGGCGGTTCTCCGAAGGTAATGAGTCTTCTTTACAATCCACTACTTCTAACCCAAGGTTACAAAAAGTCCCCTCTGCTGACTCTTTGGTGCGCATGAGCTTCTACATCAAGCGTAGGACTGTGGTATTCAAGATCAAACAGGAGGATATGGAACGCACGCATAAGATTTCAATGACTATTAACAGTGGTGTTTCTGTATATGATGACATCAGGCTATTGGAGCTTTTAAAGTGTGAGATTGCAGATAAGATGGACCTGGAGGAGATCGATGAGAAGTATGACATCTTCTACTACGATGACGACGGGGATATGATCGCTGTGGAAGATGAAGACGATTTGGTCGAGGCTATTAACACATTTGAGAGACTCAACGAGGCATCATCTGTCGAATTACTGCTCAGGCCAAAGACTCACAGTTATACGAGTGGTCTGATTGCAAATCTGTGGGCGCTTGCGAGTGCTACATGGCAACTAGTGAGACAAAAGATGGAAAGTACGAGCATGCTCACTGGTACGCTTGCAGTGCTGAGCATTGGCGTACTGATGGGTTGTACCCTGTCCCGGCGGTGAACACACTCACCTCACTTGGGCTATTGGGACCATATAGCGGGTGCTATGTATCCTTTCTAATACAGAGGATCGATGATCGATCGACCAGTACTGAGTATAGACCGAAATTTGAATGTCGGAAAAACTAAGCCACTCAATTTATGTACAGTGTGAGATGTGGGATTCTCCGGATCTGCATATAGTCCGAAGTGTCCTTGGCGGAGTTGGGCGAGATCCCCACTCCCCATCTCGATTCTTAACACGTATACTGATAGATTCGCTGATTTACGCCAGTAACCAACCAACAGCAGGTCGGATTGGAACTTGGAAGCACTCTGAGTTCAAACATCCAAACTCCTGTATACAAAATCTGGAGAAGGCTATAATCCCTAAACGGACGCACCCCATACCCGGTGAAAATTCCGAAAGGTGGGGGGAAAAAAAGGGGGTTCGAACTTTGCTCTCGACAGACTAATTTCAATGCAAGGGGCCCGGCGGGGCACCGTGGTCGAGGCCCCCCGGATTTTTATTAGCAGATATACTAATTTGGGATTTTCTGCTCTAGTGATTTGTTTTATGAAGTTTGAGCCGACGGTTGATTGATTGACGGAGTTTCATTGGCCAATTGAGAAATTGGTAATTTAAAATACCTTAAATTCCAATCGTTCATATAGGCATTGTCAAGTATATACGTATATATAACACAGCCGTGCGGTTCACACTAAATATATGCACCCCATATAGCCCACCAGAGTCATGTACTCCAGACTTCTACTCTCAACGCCCACCGGAGATCGTCACTGGTGGTGCTACAATTTGGACGCTTCCGCCCGCCACCCCAGCGTCTAGGCCATAGTATTTCACTCAATTGGATGGGCTATAGGCCTAGTGCATCCTCTGCTGCATGCAAACAATCACACACTGCCTGCGTCAGTCTCAGCGAGTATTCACGTATAATTTCCGCAATTGATCGGCAATTGTCTGTGGTCTGCCTGGCTATACCTCGGAGTCGCATCGAGAGTCGTTGTATGGCAGGCCTCGGTGTATAAATTGGCCCCCCTACGCCCTTCTTCTTTCCTTGAACTCAAGCAATGAGAGGGTACCAAGTAACCCAAGATGAAGCTCACCAAGTCACTGCTTCCACTTGCCAGTGCCCTCGCAGTGCACGCCACACCAGAGGTTACCATCAAGAACGGTACCGTCCAGGGTGTCTACTTGGACTCGTTTGACCAGGATGCGTTCCTCGGTATGCCGTACGCTCAGCCACCGTTAGGCGAGCTCAGATTTGCTCCACCAACACCATACAATGAGTCTTGGGAAGGCGCATTCATTGCTGATGAGTATGGTCCAGCCTGTTGGTCCAGCGCCGGTTCCGACACCAAGTGGATGGAGCATTCTGAGGACTGTTTGTCTATCAACGTCGTGAAGCCTTCGGGTAACTACTCAAACTTGCCAGTTGGATTCTGGATCCACGGTGGTGGGTTCTACGATGGTTCCGGTGGCCGTCCTGCTTACAACTTGTCTTACATTGTGCAGACCGCCTCCGACATGGGCAAGCCATTCATTGGTGTCTCCATCAACTACAGACTCAACGGGTTTGGTTTCCTTAGTGCCGACGCTCTGACGCAGTACGGTTGGACTAACGTCGGTCTTAGAGACCAGATCATGGCGTTGAATTGGGCTAGAGAGAACATTGCTGCCTTTGGTGGTGACCCAGACCACATCGTCATCTGGGGTGAGAGTGCCGGTGCCATCTCTGTCGGAAAGCTCTTGGCTTCCCAGAAGGTGCCATTCATCAAGGGTGCTATTATGGAGAGTGGTTCTGCCATCATGGAGGGTACCTACGGTGCCAACACCCCAACTTATCAAGAAGGCTTTGAGAATGTTGTCGACTACGTCAACTGTACCGAGGCAGAAAACGTGGTCGAGTGTTTGCAGTCCATCGAGGCTGAGACACTGCAGTATGCCTTCAACGCCACCAATGGTATCTTTGACGTTGCATCTTTGTTCCCAGCTATTGATGGAGACGTTGTGCCAAAGTCCGGTTACCACTGTTACGAGAACGGTGAATACACCAAGGTTCCTATTCTCCTTGGCACAAACACTGACGAAGGTACGCTCTTCAGTTCTGTTAACATCACTGACTCCGCTACCGCAGGTGATGTTCTCCGTGCTTCTTACCCATACTTGACCAACTCCTCCATTGACGAGATCTTGAGCATTTACAACAACGTCTCACAGCCGTTATCTCCATTACAGCCGGATTACAACCCAGTCAACATCCAGAGTGGAAACACAACCATTGTCGTTGGAGACGACTTCCGTCGTATGACACAGTTCACTGGTGACGCTTACTTCATTGCATCTGCTCGTTGGGTCTCGCAGTTCACCACTGAGGCCGGCCTTCCAGTGTACAAGTACCGTCACAACATTCCAAACTACGATGGTTACAATACATCAGCTATCTATGGCGCTGCACACTTCACTGAGGTTGCTTACGTGTTTGGCACTGGTGCCTTAGACCAACCATACAGGGACTCCTCTGATGGTCAGAAATGGTGGCCAGATGATCGTTCCGCTGAGGTGTCTAAGACCGTCTCGGAGCTTTGGGCCGCATTCATCACCGACTTGGACCCAAACACCGCTAACAATGGTATTGAGTGGACCTCATATGCTAATGCTCCAAAAAACTTGGTCATTGACATCAACGGTTTGTACCAGGAGGACGACACTTTCAGAGAGCAGGGCATTGAATACCTCAGAGGCATCTTTAGCCAATTCGCTATGTGATTTCATCGGAACAACAGTCATTTGACACGATTCTCATACGATAAAATTTCTTCTTCTTCTTCTTCTTCTTCATTCTTCATATTGATGATTGATAAATACGATACCATATCTGTAATATTGACTGATTAAAGTAGATAATAAGTGCAGCTTTCACGCATAGTGATTACATAACTCCTGACCAATCCCGCGAATCATCGGGCAATCAGCCGCTGAAAAGAAAAAAAAAATTGACAATCCACGCGTGAAAGGGTACGAAGAAAGCCTTTGGAAATTTCTATACAGACTTGTGTATATTTGTATTGGTGATTGGACCGTGTGTTCATCGCAGTCTTTGCTGATTTTCTGGTTTACCTTTCTTTTGAGCCAGCTTGATTTCCATTTGCAGTCCCGCAACAGGCATCCAGTAAGTTGATCCCAAGCTGTTATCCCCTAGCATCATTTCCGCAAGCAGAGCGCTAACAGCACATATAACAGAGTCGTATCACATACACAATTGGCTTACACGATGTCTGTCATAACGCCAGACATGAACATTGCGCTGATGCAATTGCTGGAGGGCCTCTCCTCGGCAGACAACACCACGCGTTCCCAAGCAGAGGAGAATTTGAACACCGTCTGGTGTGTTGCAGGCCGTGTTGACATCCTCTTGTTGTTCTTGTCCCAACAAGCCACTACCGGTGCCAACCACGCTGTGAACGCATTCAGTGCGGTGATGTTCAGACGCATTGCCATCAAGTCTCCGCCAAAGATGAAGGACGTCACAGAGAGAACCATTTCCACTGTTAACGTCCCAGTGCTCAACGAGATCCGTCAGAACTTCATCAACGGGTTTGTGGCACAACAGACCAACGACGTCAGACACAAGCTCTCCGATGCCATTGCTGAGCTTGCCAAGCACGACGTCCCAGGCGAGTGGCCCCAACTGCTACCATGCCTCTTTGAGGCTACAAAGAACCCAGACGCTAGCTTGAGAGAGTCCGCCTTCAGAATCTTTGCAGCCAACCCAACGCTGTTCCCATTGGAGCACCTCGAGCAATTGCTTCCTCTGTATGACACGGGTTTTGCCGACGAAAAGGATGAGGTCAGAATCGCTGCCTGTACTGCCTTTGTCGGCTTCTTCCAGATCCTGCCAAAGAAGACATGGCCTCGTGTACAGTCCCTCTTGCCAAGTTTGATGAACAGTTTGCCACGCTTTTTGGAAAACGGCAAGGACACTGCACTAGCATCTGTGCTAGAGGCCCTCATTGACCTTGTTGACGCTGCACCAAAGCTCTTTAAGGATATGTTTCCTACCATCATTGAATTCTGCTCCGCTGTGTCCAACAACAAGGAGCTCGAATCCAGTGCCAGACTTTCCGCATTGGAGCTACTCACTGCGTTCTCTGAGTCCTCTCCAAAGATGTGCAAGGCCAACCCGGGCTATACACAGGCCATAGTGCTCATCACACTAAGCATGATGACGGAGGTTTCTCCAGACGACGATACTGCAGAGGAGTGGAAGGAAGCTGACAACACCGAGGACGACGAAGAGGAGGTTGAGTATGACTCTGCTCGTCAGTCATTGGACCGTGTGGCTCTCAGACTCGGCGGTGCATCCCTCGCAGGGCCTCTCTTCCAGATCATCACACAGATGCTCAACTCTGCTCAGTGGAGAGACCGCCAGGCCGCACTCATGGCTCTGTCCTCTGCGGCAGAGGGTTGCAGAGACGTGCTCATCTCTGAGATTCCAAGAATTCTCGACTTGGTCCTTCCAACTCTGAACGATGCCCACCCAAGAGTTCAGTACGCCACATGTAATGCCCTTGGTCAGATATCCACCGATTTCGCAGACGTGATCCAGCGTCAGGCTGGTGACCGCATCATCCCAGCACTGGTCTCCAAGCTCACAAAGAACTCCATCCCTAGAGTCCAGGCCCACGCTGCTGCCGCATTGGTCAACTTCTCCGAGAACGCTACGAAGGAAGTGCTTGAGCCATACCTCGACGACCTGCTGACCAATTTGTTGACACTGTTGCAGGACTCGAAGCGTTATGTCCAGGAGCAAGTGTTGACCACGATTGCCATTGTCGCTGACGCTGCTGAGAAGAAGTTCATCAAGTACTACGACACTCTGATGCCACAGCTCATCGGCGTGTTGAACACTGACATGGGCCAGGAGAACAGACTGTTGAAGGCCAAGTGTATTGAGTGTTCTACGCTGATTGCATTGGCCGTGGGCAAGGAGAAGTTTGCCACACACAGTCAGGAACTCATCAACTTGTTTGGTGCGATCCAGCACTCCGACTTGACCGATGACGACCCTGTGAAGCCATACTTGGAACAAGGCTGGGGAAGACTCGCACGTATTGTTGGTAAGGACTTTTTGCCATTCTTGCCAAGTGTGCTTCCACCTCTGCTCGAGGCTGCTAGAGCCTCGCAGGACATCAGTTTGTTGGACGAGGAAGAGGCTGAAGAGTTCAACCAGAACGAGGACTGGGACGTCTTGCAGCTCGGTGGTAAGCACATTGCCGTGCACACTGCGCAGTTGGACGACAAGGCTGCTGCAATTGAGTTAATCTCGAGCTACGCTGATATCCTCAAGGGTGACTTTTACCAGTACACCAGGGAGATCACGGTTGACATCTCTCTCCCAGCATTGGACTTTTACTTGCATGATGACGTTCGTAAGTCTGCTGCCTCTTCTTTGTCTTCTCTGTTGTTGACCTCAAAGGACGCTACGGGCCAGAAATCCACCCAGACACTAGAGCTATGGCAGTTGATCGCCGATAGATTGATCAAGGCTATTGGTGTTGAGCCTTCTCCAGATGTGTTGTATGCTTATTTCAACTCATTCTCTGACTGTGTTGAGATTGTCGGAGAGGGTTCTTTATCTGTGGAGCAGCTCACTGCGTTTGCAAAGAGTACAAACACCTGCTTGCAGGAGATCTTTGAGCGTGTAAAGGATCGTGAGGCACAGGACGACGAGTACAACGAGGAGCTCGATGATGAAGAAGGTGACTACACCGACGAGGAGCTCAGCGATGAGATCAACAAGGCATTGTCCGTGGTCATGAAGTCTAACAAGACTTTGTTCCTCAGCGTGTTTGGCACATTGGTTCCAACTGTTGCTAGCTTCATCAACGATGAGAATGTGGTCCTCAAGCTTTTCGGTTTGTGTGTCGCTGCTGACTTGATTGAACACATTGGTGAACAGTCGTCTACATATGGCGAGCTGTTCCTCAAGCCAGTACACGACGCATTGCACAACTCTGAAGCTTCGGTCCGTCAGGCTTCTGCCTACGCCGTGGGTGTTGCTGCTCAGTACGCCTCTAACGCATTCCCAGACTTCTGTCTCTCTTCATTGGAGCCATTGTTTGGTATCACACACATTGCCGATGCTAGAAGTGAGGCTAACATCACTGCTACGGAGAACGCTTCTACTGCTATTGCCAAGATCATCATGGCGTATGGTGACAGAGTGCCGAACTCCAATGCTGTCATTGACAGCTGGCTCAAGACGCTTCCGATCCTGAAGGACGTTGAGGCTGCTCCATTTGCTTACAGATTCCTCGCTCAGCTCATTGAGTCTGGCCATCCATCTGTCCAGTCGCAGGCAGAGAAGGCCATCGACTCTGTCATCCAGGCGTTGACTTTCAACTCCATTGGAGGTAAGACCTCTGAGACTGTCGTGCAGTCTACGAGAAAGTTGCTCTCTCAGCTACCACAATCCCAGGCGATGGCTCTGTTGCAGAGCTACCCAGTTGAAACGCAGCAGGTTATCCAGAAATGGTTCTCCTGAGTTGGTCTTGGTGCTTTGTATGCATTCCTACATTACATGTTTTTATACGTTTAGAAATTGGAGGTTGTAAATGAGACTGTCACTTATACAAGTGTCACTTAGATGGTGCGCGCACTATTAGGCGATGAGCTTCTTGCTTTTTTTTTTTTTTATGGTGCCAAAACTTTTTCAAGCTGATAGAGCGAGGCATTAATTGAAAGACTGGTATAAATCCTGAAATATCTTCAGACATACATACAAAGCAAAATGGGTCTTGCCGGTGTTAAAGTGAAACAGAGATTCGGGTACGATCCGAGAAACACGAAATGGGCGAACGACACAGACAAGTTCGGCCACAAGTACTTGGAAAAGCTTGGATGGAAGCCAGGTAGTGGGTTGGGACAAGTGACACATGCAGTGACAACGCACGTTAAAGTCGCCATTAAGGACGACACTGTGGGACTTGGAGCCAAGCTAGCGAAGAAGCAGAAGAAGGACGAGTTTGACAGCGGCGAGTGTGCCGGTTTGGATGTGTTCCAGAGAATTCTAGGTAGATTGAATGGTAAGGAGGACGAGATCAGTAAGGAATTGGAGATCCAGAGAAAGGAGAAGATTATCAATGGGAAATGGGGGATGCACTTCGTGATGGGTGATACGCTACAGAGCACATGGGATGCTAAGTCGAAGAAGTTTGTGGACTCGGGAGCTGTAAAGAGATCTAGAGAGGAGGATACGTCGAGCAGCGAGTCTGAAGAGGAGGCACCTAAGAAGAAGAGTAAGAAGGACAAGAAGAAGGACAAGAAGGACAAGAAGGAAAAGAAGGAAAAGAAAGAAAAGAAGGAAAAGAAGGAAAAGAAGGAAAAGAAGGAAAAGAAAGATAAGAAAGATAAGAAGAGCAAGAAAGTGGACCAAGAAGTGACACGCGAGAGCATGCTGAAACCGAACGAAGCCAGAGAGGAGTCCCCCGCAGTGAGCACAAGACTGCATGTGAGGTCCAGATGGATCAGACAGAAGAGAGCTGCAACGATGGACTCCAAGGCATTGAACGAGATCTTCATGATCTCGAACAACTGATTGAGCATTATTAATATAGCATTTACAGTCATTTTACAGGAATTAATAAAGCTGATATAGTATGGGTATTAGTCTATCAAATAAAGGCCAGGACACCGACACCACCAAAGAGGAGCATAACGAAGGAGGTCAAGAAGACCATATTTGAGACGTTCAGAGGCGGTCTGATGTGAGACCCGGAACTCTTACTGGAGGAGGTGCTAGAGGAGGAAGCCGTACCAGAGGAGCTCGAACCAGAGGAAGAGGAATCCCCAGAAGAAGAATCAGAAGAGCCTGTAGACGAGCCAGAGGCCGCAGAAAGCACAGAAGAACATGTCGAGGCAGCGGAGGCATCGGAGTTCAATGAGGCAGATCCATCAAAGGAACAGTCGGACTCGTTAGCTCCGTTGTCCTGATAGTACTTGTTCAACAAGTAGCTCAGCTTGGTCTTATCGTCACAGAACGAATAGGAACCATACTTGCCAGAAGTACCGTTGGCAGTGATGTCTGAGCAGTCAATCTCACCACAGATGACACTGTACAAATCGCCGTACTCGCCATCGTCCACGTCATCGGAGACGACACATTGGTTGGAGTCAGCGATGCAATCGCACACGCCCTTGTCCGGGGTTGGTGGAAGGTCCGTTGTAGCTCTCCAGGTGGATGCCTCTGCTGGGCATTCCAGCGAAGTGGTCTGCACATCGCCCGAAGTGGCACTGGATGGATCCACCTTGGCCAGCTCGCTCTTCAAGTTGTTAAAGTCATCCAGGGTGGAGACACTGTCACCATCCACAGACACCAAGCCGTAGTCGTTGTCTTCTTGGAAGTACATGTAGACAATGCCACCGGACCAGACATCGGTCATGTCATCACCATACAGAGTAGCGACTTCAGTGAACTCACGTGGAGATACCGCATTGCAACCGTACTCAGAGAAGAAGATAGGCACGCTGAGGTTCTTGAACTCATCGGTTCTGTCAGAATACCCGGACTTCTCAAAAGTGGAATTTCCGCACCACTCGTACATGTTGATACCGTAAAAGTCCACCTTGACGTCCTCGTCGCCGCAGGCGAAATAGTCAGCAATTGCAACACGCGTCTCGGCATCATCGTTAGAGGAGTAGCCAACTGGGATGTCTCTGTAGCCCTGTTCCTTTATGTAGGCCTTGGTGTCTCTGACTGCTGCCTTTACAAAGGCAGAGGCATCTGAGTTGGTCTTGTTGTTGGTGACCTCATTGCCCGCAAAGAAGCCGAGCACGTTAGTGTAGTTCGACAACGCGTCCACAACGTCGGTGTAACGCTCATAAAGCTCCAAGTTCCACTCCGGTGAGTCTCTGTTGATGGACTCCGATGGTTGTGAAAGGTCAGCGATAATGTAAATGCCAGCCTCGGCAAACATGTCCATACACTCCTTGTGCGAGACAGAGGTGTTCACGGCGTACACTCTCAGAGTGTTCGTCTCGAGCTCCACCAGGTATGGCAGATCTCTCTCACATGCACCAGCATCCGCCAATGGATCCACAAAAGTGTCATCGGAAGTCGTATTGGCGGTGTCCTGCTGGTACGCAATACCCTTGATGTAGAACTGCGATCCATTGTTTGAATAGAAGAACTTGTTACCGATTACATCGATGGATGGGATATCGGCATCAGAACCATCTGTGTCGCTATTTGCAAACACACTGGTGAGCATTGAAATACCCAAAGCGAATGACTTGAAGAAATGCATCGTAGTTTGTTTATCTCTAAAAGTATATTTGTAATTAGAAGTGAGGATCACGAGGGAGCCCACCGCCTTATAAGCAAATAGCCCGTTCCATAACCGCGGCTATTCCACACGCAATCCGCATACCCTCCATACCATCCCCCTGCACGATGTAGCCACTTCATATGATGTGCAAAGCATAGCTTCCTTTTACCATGCCTAAAGAAGAAAGTTAAGTCAAACTGTGTGCGTCGACCGTGGTTCGGTTGGCCTCATATGTGCGAATCAATGGTTCTGGACCATTCCGAGTCCAAAAATAGATCTCTCTCGTGGTATGGCCAGTGGGTTCAATAGATCTGCGCAAATCTACTCTCATTTCCCTCTAGCACACTCGATTAGCAAATAAAGCAGATCCAAGACCGAACAAGGAAAGTCGTCGAGGCGAGTCAATATGATTTTCTCCTGGTCGTCCATACAACGATGTTCCTCCGCGTCTGTCACCTGCAGGTCCCAGCGATCAGCCCCTTCTGTACCCCCAGAGGGCCGTTGACGTCTTTTTGGGCGCTGGGCTCTGGCCTGGGGCCCTTGGACTGATGGTATAAGTCAATCCGTGAGTTTTAACAAAAGAACCACTGACTTCTGGGTCCCCATCTTGTCATGTAATGTCGACTTCTATATATATATATATATATATATCTTTGTAACGCCATAAATATCGATCAGCCGCCACCCACATTCGAGCGAGGCCCACCAAATCTTCGAATTGCACTCTTACATCATGGCACAATCGAGATCTCATCATCGAGCTTCTTCTTATGCAATTTAATCGATCTAGATTCAATCATAGACTTTAAACCTCTTCTTATGGAAATGTAAAAAAAATCTGTTGCAGTCGACCTACGTGCGCAATGTGCAGTTGAATGATGAATCTGTGCGCTCGGATAGAAGGCACACTAGAATTCTTATGCAGCGTACAGGCAAATGCGGTACGATAGACATATATATAAGACCCCATGGATATCCACATTGTCTCGCTATAACCACTACAATGGATTAGTAACAAACGGTATCAATAAAACGTAACATATAAACTTGTTCGACAGAGGCTTGCAAAGGAGAGAAAAAGTCTAACGAAGAATCTGTCTAATGCAGTCTATTTTTGCTCTCTTATTGTAAAGATCCTATGAGATCACTTACAACAAGAGGGCAGAGAGACCAGTGACGGCCAACAAAGTGAGGCCAATGGTCATGAACTTATCACCACCTGGGACTCTGATAGCACCAGCACTGGAGGAATCAGTCGAAGTGGAGGAGGAAGAGGCAGTACCAGAAGATGAAGAAACATCAGAGTCGGTGGAGTCATCGGTGGAGTCCCCGGAGACGGTACCTGACACAGTTCCAAGACCATCGGTACCAGCGGCATCGAGGGCAGAAGAACAAGAAGAAGCGGTGGTTGCGGACTCGTTGATAGTAGCGGATCCGTCAAAGTCACAAGCAGAGTCAGAGGCACCGTTAGCCTGGTAGTACAAGTTCAAGACAAAGTCCAACTGCTGCTTGGCGGAACAGAAAGAGTAAGCACCGTACTCACCAGTGGTACCGTTAGCGGAGATACCCGAGCAGTCGACCTCACCGCAAACAATGCCAAACAAGTCACTGTAGTCGTCAGAGTCAACGTCGTCTGAGACAACACAGGACATAGCAGTATCCATACAAGAACACAAGGCGGAGTCTGGTGTTGGTGGCAAGTCGGTGTTAGCCTTCCAGTATTTCTGCTGAGTAGGGCAGGCCAAAGTAGCGTCAGACGAAGTGACATCGTCAGTGGAGGCAGATGTTGGGGTAATGGCCCAGATCTCCTCTGAGTAGTAGCTGTAGTCGGCCAAAGTAGAAACAGTGTCACCGTCGATGGAGACTAAACCGTAGTCATTCTCCTCCTGGAAGTACATGTAAACAATACCACCAGACCAGACATCGGTCATCTCATCACTGAACAAAGCAGCAACTTCGGTGAACTCTCTTGGGGTAACCTCGTTACAACCGTACTCGGAGAAGAACACTGGGATGGTCAAGTTCTTGAACTCCTCGGTTCTGTCAGAGTACCCGGACTTCTCAAACGTGGACTCACCGCACCACTCGTACATGTTGATACCGTAGAAGTCGGCTCTATCCTCCTCGTCACCACAGGAAAAGTAGTCAGCGATGGCGACACGAGTGTCGGAGTCGTCGTTGGAGGAGTAACCCACTGGGATGGTTCTGTAGCCCTGGTCCTTGATGTAGGCCTTGGTGTCTCTAACAGCGGCTTTCACAAAGGCAGAGGCGTCGGTGTTGGTGTAGTCGTTGGTGACCTCGTTACCAGCAAAGAAACCAAGCACGTTGGTGTAATTCTGGAACTCGTCAACGATCTTGGTGTAACGCTCGTAAAGAGCCACGGTCCAGGTTGGGTCGGATCTGTCAATGGACAAGCCCGGCTCTGACAAGTCAGCAATCACGTAGATGCCTGCATCATTCAATAGCTCCATACAAGCAGTGTGGTCCTGGGTCTCGTTTAGGGCGTAGACACGAATGGTGTTGGTGTTCACGTCGACCAAGTATGGAATGTCTCTCTTACAGGCATCCTCATCGGCCAATGGGTCGACGAAGGTCTCACCCGTGGTGATGTTGGCGGTATCCTGCTGGTAGGCAATACCTCTGATGTAGAACTGGGAGCCATTATTGGAGTAGAAGAACTTGGTACCCACAATTTCGATGGCCGGGAGGTCGTCGGCGGCAGCGGCCTTGAAGAGGGCAGCAGAGGCGGCAGCGTATGCCAAAGTCTTGAACAACATCTTCTTGAGAGAGCGAGTGTAGCGAGATGAACAAGCAGGCGAGCTAGCGGACTGATGATGATCGAGTAAATGCCGGCAAGGACGAACGTGGATGTTTATAAGGAAGAAAGGGGATCGAGAATTGCGAAACTACGGCTTCCCCCCCTAGACAGCGCGGGAGCCGGGAACGTTCAAACAAAAAAATAGGCGCAGCATCCAAAATGTAAACAAACACCGTTCGAACGCCGCGCAATTGCCCGATCAGGCAGTGCGGCGCAGATTTGAACGACGCCGAATCTGCGCTACTTGCCTGATCGGGAAGCGAAAATAAAGCGTGCCCGCGCCCGATCCATTGCGACGACAGCGCGCCTCCCACACGTTGCGTGTCATCTCAGCACTCGTAAGAGCGCCAACAGGCGGAATTTCGGCCCCAGCCTACGCCATTCGCCATTCCATCACTGACGCATATCCGCTCATTAAGATGTGTACCAAAACTCCCCAAACAAATAGGCCACTACACCTCATTCACCCCACCCAAGACAGCCAACAGCACTGCCTCATAGGCCCAGAAATCCAAGAAACAGTGAGTGCCACTGGAACGCCGAGACTGCCAATCCTTTGCTCACAGCTTCAAGGCACTGAGCTTTTTGCGATTTCCTTGGGCTTTCCTGGTTGCAAATGATCACGCTTCCTTGTCTCTTGGTAAATTTCGTACTACTGCCACGCCCTGTTATAGTACGCAAAGCCTTGTCGCTCGTACTATAACTAAAGTTAAGCCCAGTAGCGCTCCTTCCACGTTTTCGCACCCAAGGGCCAAGGCATCATGATTCATCTCCCTTTCCCATCCCCAGCCCATAAGCTTACCTTATTCAGTGTACTAATTTGCATTCTATATATAGACGCGCCCACGCGTCACACATCAACGTACATGATTGTGTCAACCAATAACACAAATTAAGGTAAATGTTTACTCCAACACCCTAATACCTATACATATCACCAAGCGTGTGTTTTGAACACAGGCATTGTCCCTTTCGTCGTTATAACTGTAGAAGTGACATTGACTGGCCCCGTATCGTCATTCCATTGGTTATTCGGTTGGACCAACCCATCAAGACGCGTAGGTGCCAACGAGTCGTAGAGATCTGGAGAAAAGTGCATCGTCACAATTGGCACAAGCAATACAGACAAGAATACTGCCATCACCAAAAAGTACACGGTGATACCCCAGGTAAACTTGCTCTGCCTCTTCCGTCTGGCTTTTGTGTTAAAGAACTTTCTCTCAAATTGATTGTTAGGCTTCAACCAAAACAACGCCAATGTATGACACTTGTCAATGAATGGAACAAAGACAAACGGCGTCTGAACAAAGAGAATACAGTGTGATAAGACAAAATCGGCTGCGAATTGACTCATTTCCATCACTTTACAAAGTGTCTCTCGTAACGGCTGAACGAAAGCATTGAATCCCAAGGCTTGGAACCATTTTCCTGTCCACCACAGACGACTCACGGTACCATCCCTCCACTCCCTAGAAAGCCAGTAAAGAGTAATCGTTGAGAATACAAGCTCCTGAGTGTTGATGACACAAATCAAACAAGCCAATGTCCTGACAAAGTTCCACCCTTCCAAAAACCAAATGGTTTCAAAAAGCGCTAACCTGACCAACACACCAGCGAAATGTGTAACACCAGCAATAATATTGGCATAGTATCTATTCACTCGAGTGTCCTCCATGCCCTCATCCTCGATGCTCTTGCCAATAAGGGAACCTGCTCTCCAAAGCAAACCAGTTCCTGTGGCAAATGCTCCCATGGCGAGAACCAACGCAAGATCAACGACAATAGGTGCAAACACCAAAATGATCAATCTCAATGTGGAGTTCGTAGCTTCAGCTTGCTTAACACCATTCTGAGCATTGGTAAAACTGTATGCAAAGAACAAGAACACACTTCGTACCAGAGGCACCACCAACTCAGACAAGAAGAGATCAGACCTTTTCGGCCTTCGAGTCTCAAGTAACCCAGCTTTGCTCTTTATACTAGTTCTCTCGGTCTTGTATCCAGTGTACAGTGCCCTGTTACTTCTCACCACGTTACTCCAAGTATTTGAACGCGCCCTGTCTCTCAAAGAGAATCCATTACCAACCACTAACCAAACAAGGAATGTGTGATAGTCGACAAAGAAGTCAACAAATGAGAACTGATGCGGATTGAACATAAATGGAGCAAAACACATGGAGACCAAACTGACCCAGAACCACAACAAGGCAGGCTGCCAAATAGTTAAAGTGGAAAAGAGAATCATCAAGAACAACCGGGCCCCGGCGTATATAGATGAAGTGCTAAACCTCGAGAAGAGAATATTGAATGGCATTCTCTCGATGGCAAATCCTCTGCCTGTACTGATATAACGCGCACCCCCGAATGTAACATCGTTTAACAAAGAGTTGGAATAGATCTGGCAAACAAACACTTCAAAAAACGGAGAAAGTGAAATAATGTGGTGAAAAAACCGTGAGAGGGCCTTCCATAGCCCACGCTCAGTCAACTCTTGTATCACAAGAGGAACAAAGGCGATAAAGAATACAAGAAACACAGAGAATATGAAGATAGTGACCCAGTTCAACACCGGTTGAATCATATAGCAGCCAAGAGGCTCTTGAAGATCGGTATATGGGACATCCTTGTTGTACTTACAAAGGATTGATTCATGTGTCAAGGCACCAAGATTCACCAAGACAATCATAAACATCTGCACTGATAATGTGATGAAAAGATTGTTGATATGGAACCCAGGGTGTGCATAGTAGAACGAGAGAAATCTATCCAAAGAGAGTTGTGTCCCCAAGTAATAGTACTCACGGGATAATAACTGCTCCCCCATGCCAGCACCAATCTTTGTAGTGAAGTTCAAGATGGAGCCAAACCCCAAGTCTCTACCCTTGCCACATTGATAGTAATCACAGTGCTTGATACGACCACCTCTCAACATGGCGCTCATTCCAGCATAGATGTCCTCATTCAAGTGCAATCCTCGCTGTGCCTTAGAAATACCACCTCTTGTTGTCATAAAGATTGCATTGATGAAATCCGGGTGACCATAATGTAACTTACCGCCGATCTCAGCCAACGTTCTAGCAAACAACGTACCAAACGTTTGCTCTTTGCCAGCGGCTACATCCCCAAGGACACCAATGTTCTCTGAAAAAATGTACTCACGAGCTCCGACAATGGCCACAGGGGCAGCTTCTGGCTCCTTTTCTTCCCTCTTCTGTAACAGGGCCATTTTATAAGGCTCAGAAGCACCAAGGTTCATCTCCTCAAACTCATCCAAGACTGATCTGATCTTGATGCATTCCTCAAGGTAGTTGTCCTGGTTGGCGTCTACAACCTGAATATACTCACCCCGATAGAAGATCAACAGGTGGTTTTGATTGTCGGATTTTCCATCACCCAATATTGGATTACCGGAGAGACGAATCTTGTACAATGGCACACGGTTCATGCTCTCATCAAAAGGACAATATCCATCTGTAAGACACGAATAAAAGATCTTCTCACCGTCAGGGTTCTGTGGGTCCGCTTCCTCCAGTAGATACGCCACCCGTGTCTCAGGGAAAGCCTTCAAAAGAAAAAGGTAGTCGAGATTCTCCAGCTCACTAAACTTTGTAAGTCTTTGCATCGCAATAAGGAGCTTGAATTTTCTTGCTGCCATTGCTTCGAGCTCCTCATCCAATCCTTCTTCATCGTTACAGTAATGATGCACCATTCCTGGATTCTCAATGCGGTAGAGAAGCTTCAATGCCTTCGTGTAGTTCAGAAATCCAGAGACTGTTCTGTATAATGTCTGAGATCTCAACGAAGCCCATATTCTTGTTCTCAATTGGAATTCTGGGACTCCCTGTTTGAAGCCAATGGAGTTGTAAGGTATGTAATCAAAGTTGTACTTGTCCTTATCGAGTTCCACTTCTGGATTTTGCAGAAATGCCGGGCCCTCTGGCACCGGTTGTGGGGTAAATGGTGGCTCTCTTCTGGCTTTACCAAACCACGACCTCCAACCATTCATATTCTTGATGTACGTGTCATAGTCTTCATCAAATTTCTTCGACTCGGCCGACATGTTACCAACTGTGTGATCAGTGGCACAACTTGTAGCCGCTCCAATTCCTTTCCCATCAGCGCTCGTGGCATCAGCGTTGATTGTGTTTTCATCACACATCGTGCTCGATCTTCCTGTTGTGTCATACTTAATATTGTCCGTAGTCTTGTACCCATGGTGCTGGGACATGAGCTGTGTATCAGCAACAAAGCATTCCCACTCTGTCGGGTAAAGCTTTTTCAAGTACTCCAATAACGAGATTCTCGCATTGTCATTGGTCTCCTTGAGAGTCTCCGTGAGCGACATAAGGATTCGCTCACCGTAGTGTGGGATCAAGACGGTAAACGTTGGCATCAGTTCTACTGCTGTCGGCTCTGGAATAGGTGTGGATAACGACTGTGCAAAGAAAGATACTCTTCTCTCGGCCTCAGAGTTAGGTGGGAAGTACTCTTTGGACTTGAACGTAGAGTCGTCATGTGCAATGAAAAAGCTTGGTGATTTCAAAGTGTTCTTCCTTGAAGGGTCGTTCTCCGCTGGGGCCTGGTGATAAACAAGCTTGTGTACCAAATCAACAGTGAGTAAATGCTCCCGGTACATCGAGATGATGATGGCATTCCAAACCTGTGACACCAAGATCTTAGGCTTGTACTTGACGGTCATCTCCGAGGTTGCCAATATCTTTGTGTAGATTCTCTTCGGTAATCTGGAAAAGACATTTCTCCAAGGGGTCAAAATTGACATCCCCAAGGCAAAGGACAACCCCATGGAGAAGAAACAGTTACAAACAATATACCAAAGATAAGTGTCAAGGAAGAATAAAATCAACTCCGTCATATAAACCAACGCCAAAGTGATATGTGCTTGCTGTTGACAAAGTAGCGTACCAAGCATGGAGTCCCCAACACAGCGTGTCATCTTCATGATGGATAAAACTCTGATCGGATCTCTAATTGAAAGCGTTAAGAAGAAATAGGATTCCAAGTACTTTGCTGTGAAAACTGTCCACCAAAGCAAGACTGAGAACCAATAACTTCTTCCTGTGAGCACCAGAAAGGCTGCTGTAAATGTTTGAGAAGATGTGTACCGGCCCTGTCCTCTTTTCCCACTCGGTTGCCCAAATCTAAAAAGACGGGACAATGGACAGTAGGAGAAATACGCACAAATGATGATGGCAAATACCAACTGCAGTACCGATAAATGGTATGCCACATCGGAGTGCGTCTCAAGATCAAACATGGCAAAGATGAACACCGAAGGTGCCACAGTTATGATTGCGAGTATAATCAAGATGAACAATCTGCCTCTCAATTGAGGTCTGCCAGGCCATCTAGAGGGCACGAACCAGCATTCAGAAAGAGTTGCCATGATTTGGATCAAGCAGCAAATAAACCCACCTAGTGCAATCACTGTGTTTCGTACCTGAGGAGTTGGTGGATTGTCCAAAAGTTGCTGATAGTCTTTTGTATAGAGAGTGGGAGAGTTGAAACTTGTGAAGAACCAGTATGAGGCAAAATGGATGATCCAGATTCTGTTGAAGTTTGTGACAACGTGTAGCCAAGACCTCGTTTCTTTGTAGGTCTTATAAAAAGCCCGGTTCCATTGCAGACCAAAC
Organism: Petasospora taoyuanica; assembly: GCA_030567055.1. Lineage (NCBI taxonomy): Eukaryota > Fungi > Ascomycota > Saccharomycetes > Phaffomycetales > Wickerhamomycetaceae > Petasospora > Petasospora taoyuanica. Next base: position 876,418 of record JAKUBZ010000001.1, read on the forward strand.
AACCCTTTGTAGCGAGCTTCCAAGGGTAAATCCACCAAACGTGACCCATTCTTCGTCTTGATTCTCTCAAGGCCCTCAGGGTACCAGAAGAGCTGATTAACATCGTCGTATCCGATAATGTCGTTGTGGTCTCTGTTTCTCTTTCTGAACGTACCATCGGGCTTTAACTTGTAGACTTCACCCCTCAAGAACTGGTAAACGGGCGTGATGACGTTATTCAAGAATTCAAACTCAGGAGCATCGTGGTCCATGGAAAGAGTAGACCTGTGGAAGTCGCGGGCACACTTAAACACAAAGCAAAGATACTCTGGGAGAAATCTCGCCTGGTTAGCTTCTCCCCATATCAAAAGATACAAGGCGATATCCTCCACATATTCGTGAGCATTCATCTTGTGCATTTTGCAAAGCCATTTGTAGTCTGCAATATCGTACTCCGACACCTTACCACCCGGTCCCAAATCAGAGGATGTCTTGATGAGATTTTCGGCAAACTCCAGTTCTCTTTCCTCTGCCTCTTTTCTCCTCTGTCTTATATCGATGTGGTTTCTTTTAGCATATCGCTTGTTTCTCTTGTATGACTTGCCATGTAACTTCATACTTGCAATTCCTATTTCTTCGTCCATATCCAACTGAGCTGCAAAGTACCACTTTTTATAGTTTGCGTTATCACCTCCGATGTAGGCAGCATGCAATGAGATCAAAGCACGCTTTGGTTCCATTCTTCCAGATCTCGAATCCAACTGAGTCATAAAATGGTTAAACATGTTTCTCATAGAAGATTCCTGGAACCCAAACTTATTCTTCAAGCCGATAAAGATGGATTCAATCTCCGAAGTCTTGATCGGGAGAGCCTGCTGATCATCATCGTCTCCATTATCCCATGACGGGTAAGGCATGCTATCAAGCAACCGATTTCTCTCACTAGCAACCCTCAAGGTCCTTGCCCACGTGAGGTCATTTACCGGGAATCCCTGTGTGTCATCATAGATGGATCGTTGGTAAGCTACCCAAGGATGGAGTTTCGTGTCGAACACAATTGGACCCGATTGGGATTTCTCACATGACTCTCTTTCTTGATCTCTTCCCTGGGCATTCTCCTCCAGAAGCTGGCTCTGTTGCGCCTCAAAGATAGCCTCATCTACTGGTGCACCTGGCTGACCATTCGCATGAAGCGGCGGGTTCGTAACCGCTGGTGGGATCTCATGAACAACTGGTGGACCATCAACGGAGGCAACGCCGTCATTACTCAAAGATATGTTCGCCAGCAGTGCCACCTCTCTGAGCTGATCATCCACGGACAGCGGAGTATGAGCTGCTTTGCCAAAGTTCTCACTGGAGAGGTCTTTCAAGTTCTGGTCACCTGTAGCCGCCTGGTCAACGAACATCTGATCCAGCGCCATAGCCTCGAGACTCACCTTTTTCAGTGACATGAGTGAAGAGTTCGTAGCGGATTCGACTCTGTACAAGATGGCTGTGTCCGCCAGCTCTCTGTGGTTTCACTAAGGCAAGTCGCTGTGTGTCTTTATGTGTTTTTGTGATGTCATGTCCGGCACAGATCCGGATATATATGGGAACCGTTTTGTGTACACACTATACACCAATCTACAGGTAGCCCATGTTTGTTTGTTTACATTTCTTACATAATCAGATTGAGATGTCCGGGTGGATACTTCTTAGCGAGCAAAGGGATCAACTTCGAATCCGCGATCAGCGATTGGCCAGCGCGGAACGCCCGAGATCCGAGAAACGAGGAAAATTTCTCCGTACCGGTGCGGGGCACACAGTCAACAGCGAGTACTAATGCAGCATTCTAGTCCAGGTTGTGTCAAAACCATAGTCCAAATAAAGTCGGATTCGCAGACGTCATACAATGAGTCCTGGCTATTAACTAGCGCTTTGGCATCAACGATGCAAGATCAAAAGCTCAGAGAGCCGCGTATGGCGACGGTAGGTAACGGGTAGGTCTTGCCAACTATTCTGCAACTACTCCCTAAGGCAAGAGCCGTTTGCCTGTGATTGATGTGTCTGAACCAAACTAAGAGCTTTTTTTTTCAACTCAGTACGTAGTTTGTACAGCTATGACTATAATCATTGCATACATAGCCTTAGGCTTGAGAGATTCAGGTGTCCTAGCACTTTGGGTAGGAATTACATTCTCCCCGACCTCGAAAAGCCCCCTCTGGGCCCTGCGACTAGGCGCGCGCATATGACGATAGTACTAAAAAGAGAGCCAAATTCCATGAATCCAGTAAGACAGCTTGGCTATCGCCTTTATTATAGATCCATTTCTCAGGATCGACTGCCCTGCAAAGTTACACTGGCCGCCGGTCCCCAATTCAAGTGATCTCACCACAGCACGGATCTTCAGATCTCAAATCTAGGGTTTCGGTAGGGGCCCCGACGGGCCACACATTGCCACATCAACCAACATGCCCACCGCCACGGGTCTCCTATAGATCGGCTAGGTAAATGCATATGGCATTCCGCTCTCTGAATGTATGTATTGTATGTAATGATTAGCTTTTGAGTTTGCCGTCTCATGGTCCAGCTTGGCCCAGAAAGCGAATTATAGCTTGCGATCTCATGCCCTTTTTCCGTAGTTCGCCTATTCGGGACCCCCCCCCCCCCCAGTGGTGGTGTTTTTGTAAACACCCCTTTCCACGGTCCAAGCACCATGCTTTCTCCGAGGAAAGAGGGGGCGCTGCTAGCTACAATACATCGAGAATCTATTTCTACAACTTTCCTAGCCGCTCGCTGTGGCTAACAAATCTCAGAGATATCTGCCTGGCAGATCCACGAGGAACCAAATCTAAGCAACAAAACCAGAGGCGAAATTTCTCAGTAGGCGATCACATCAGCGTGGGGCGCGACTTCCCCTTTGCTGTTTACAAAATGCTGCTTTCGGCAAGGTTCGCGCAACATCTGCTGCACGTTGCCCGGGTAACAGGGTCCGTTGCAGCATGTTCAGTTTCAACTTTCGTCTGGGCGCTCTCTCGCCTCACAGTTGTCGTTCCCGCCTGGAGCGGCGGCTCTCCCTCACCCTTTTTTTTCTTCCCTCCTTTTCACCCGTTGCTTCCTTCTTCTTTACCACAGCCTTTTCTTTCTTCCCTAGAGAGCGTCCATTCAGTCAACCAACTGCTGTTCCTTCCTTTACACAGAGTTCGCTCCTGCCTCTTCCAACACTCCCACGTTCTTTTCACTCCCGGTCAAAACAACGCCTTAGTCGCCCGAAGGTAAACAAAGCACACTAAACAATATGTTGTTCTCCAAACTCTTCACCGCTGCCGCTATGGCCGGTGCTGCTGTTGCTGCTCCAGCTGCTCAGCATGCCCACAACCAACACAAGAGAGGCCTTGTCGTCGTCACCGAGACTAAGGTTGTTGTTGTCACCGCCGGCGTCAACCAGGTTGTCGCTGGTGACTCCACCACCTACACCTTCTCCACCTTGGACGCCGCTTTGGCCTCCTCTGCTTCCCAGTCCACCACTGTCACGTTGCAAGGTCAGGTTGCCGGTGCCTCCACCTACTCCTACGCTGCTCCAACTGACGCTGCTACCACCACCTCCGTCGCCGTCGTTGAGTCCACCGCCGCTGCTACTGCTTCCACCGCCGCTGCTTCCGTTCCATCTTCCGATGTTTCGTTTGACGGTGGTGCTAAGGGTATCACTTACTCCCCATACACCTCAACTGGCGAATGTAAGTCTCTCTCTGAGGTCCAGTCCGATTTGGCCCAGTTGACCGACTTCTCCATCATCAGACTGTACGGTGTCGACTGTAGCCAGGTCGAGTACGTTCTCCAGGCCAAGGCTGAAGGCCAGAAGTTGTTCCTTGGCATCTACTTCATGGACCAGATCGAGTCCGGTGTCTCTGAGATGGCCTCTGCCATCGAGACCTACGGTTCTTGGGATGATGTCTACACCGTCTCCATCGGTAACGAATTGGTCAACGGCGGTGTCGCTACTGTCTCCCAGGTCGCCTCCTATGTTGCCACTGGTAGATCTGCTTTGACTGCTGCTGGTTACACCGGTCCAGTTGTCTCTGTCGACACCCACACTGCTACCATCAACAACCCAGGTCTTTGTGACATCTCCGACTACATCGCTATCAATGCTCACGCCTACTTTGACTACAACACTGAGGCTTCCGATTCCGGTGCCTGGTTGTTGCTCCAGATCCAGAGAGTCTGGTCCGTCTGTGGTGGTACTAAGGAAGTTTTGGTTACCGAGACCGGCTGGCCACACCAGGGTGACACCTACGGTCTGGCTGTCGCTTCCCCAGAGGCACAGTCTGCTGCTATCTCCTCTATCAAGTCCACCTGTGGTGCTTCCGCTTTCCTCTTTAACGCCTTCGACGACTTGTGGAAGGCTGACGGTGCTCAGAACTGTGAGAAGTACTGGGGTCTTCTCTAAGCCTCTAAAGCTTAGTTTCTGATCTTTATCTATGATATCCAATTCTTTTTCACTCTTTTTTACTGCCTTTTTTCTCTTTATCTCATTCTCAGATGGACTTTGTGTTCGTTCTCCGTTTCTTCTTTCTCTTCTTCCATACTCCAATCCAATTTTGATACTCTTTACTTTTGTTCACTGCTTGTAGAATCAATTATACTAACTATCTGCGGTATCCACCGCGGCTTCCACTCTGCCCACTGGTCTTGAAGGCATCGTCCTGTGCTGGGAGTGCACCTCTCTTGATTGGCTCTCCCGACCTCGTCCTAGACCGGGACCTGGACTCTGAGTAGCCTCTTCTCACTGGAGATCTAGAGAACGACCGAGATCTCGAGCGTCTGCGTGGACTTCTCGACCGAGAATAGCTTCTGGAACGGGATCCCGAATGTGAATACGATCTTGATCTCGAGTAAGATCTCGACGGCGTTCGGGAGTATGACGCACTCGAGGATCTGGATCTTGGGCGTCCTCTGCCCCTCTCCTCGAGTCTCTTCTGCTTGATTCTGTCAAGCGACTCTCTCATGCTATCCGTCAGGATACCAAGACCTATAGCGGTGAAGTAATTGATGGAGAACTGCAGTCTTTCAGAGCCCTCCGATGGGAATAGCCCATCGAGATAGCTCTGGATGTGATCCTCCTCAAGTCTTTCCCTCAAAGATGGAATGCCCAGTTCCTCCACCAGCTCTTGAAACACAAACTTAATAAAGATACGCCCAGCACTCGATGTGTCCTCCTCGGTAAGCTTTATAACCTCTAGAGCTTCCCATCCAAAAGCGTCACTCGAAAGCATATGACCCCAGAACTTGGACACGTTTCTCAGCGGATTGGACTCATACTGATGGATCGTATCATAGTTATCTTTGAATATAGTAGTGAAGGCATCAGTCCACGAGCGGCCCTGTCCACACAGCTTCTCACCAGTGACGCCGTAGTACTTGGAGTAAGTTGGCTCCTGTGCACACGCTTTCACAATCATATCCACCACTTTGTCCTCGTCCTCCTGTTTGATTCCCATCTTGAGAATCTTGTGCACAGCTTCGTCAGGAGACATACTGCCTTTGAGAATAAGATAGATTGACTTTCTGAAGTTCATGAGGTTTGTCTCTGTCATGTCTTTGATCTCGACGGCTTGGAACGGTGGTGAGGCCTGTACTTTCGGGTCTTCTTGTGGTACGTCATCCAGTGGTATTAAGTCACCAGCACCCTTGTCCTCATACTCGCCATCCTCTGGTGTTTCATGTTCTCCCAGAATCTCACGACGTATAAGAGTATACTTCTCCTCATTCGCCTCGTACTCAGGATCAAACTTGAACAAGTTCAGGGTATCCTGGGCCTTCATCTTGTCATCCAGCCTGATCTTATGAGTCACCTGCTCCTCCTCATCCACAACATCAAGCTCTCGCTCCATCACCGGGTAGCCCTGATATCCGTCTCTTCGTGTCTGGAAAAGCACCTCGATCATATATTGTGTCCTCTTCTCCACTTTGCCCTCTTGAAGAATCACTCTCAGTTTCTCAAACACTTGTGAAACGGCGTTCGGACTCACCTCTGACAGAAACTGGCCGATGTTCTTCAACAACGTACAACAGATGTCAATTGAGTCATCCGTATGATTGTTCAATAGCAAGTGGATGATCTCTAGTATCAAAATCTCATGACACACTTGTTGGTTACAAAGTTGTGCCAAAAATGTTGTCGATGACATGCACAATGCCTTGTTATCTCTCTTAAATGCCCTTCTGAACTGCAGTACGAGTCTTGAGACTAACAATTCCCCCACATGTGGAAGCTTGGAGTTGATTATGGCCACCAAAGCAGCATACACAGGTGTGTACCCCAATGCTTGGCTCTGTGCCTTCATCAGCGTCCGCACAAGCAGCCCACACGCCCTATTCAAGTTCAACGAAAATAGCCCATTGACAACAGTCTTCAGATTACTCTTGTTGGCCTTATTCACAAGCCCATTGATGGCCTTCTTGGTCTTTTCCCACTCCATCCGTTGCAACCCCTCAGAGCCCTTCTGGAAGTTGATCTTCTCCAGCAGGGCCCGCAGCTTCGCTGGTGGGACATAAGTACCGCCCGACCGCAGTTCCAGCAGCTTGGTGTACTCGTCCTCTGCTGAAAGTGAGCTTTCTGCCATTATCTTGCTCTTTATTTCCCTCTGAACATGCTGATTGGAGAAATGCCATCGCCTTTGTTTACAAATTTCTTTCAGTGTGGCCCCATACCGAAAAGTTCCAATGGCCCAAGGGGAGGAGAGGGGGCAAACATTAAGGCTTCTGCTCAGCCATAAACCACTAAAGCAATTTGAGAGAGAAAATAGAGACCATGGACATGAAGAAGAGCGCTGTGATACTACTAAGTGATGTGGCCTCCATAAAGTCGTACATGCCCCTGATTGAGAGGGCAGCTGCAGAGCTGGTGGAGGACGGCTCGCTGGACATTGTCCTTCTCCACAGAATCATACATCTTAATATCCTGGACTTGGTGCTCGCGCAGGTTTACACTCTTTGTACAGAGACGTTGCATGCCCTCGGGAAGCCACAGATTGATGTCACAGTGCTGTTCAATGACCACTACAAAGAACTCACGCTGGCAGACTGGCAGATTCTCGTGATGGACACATCCGACGAGTGCTACGATGCATTTGAGCACGAATTGAAAGACACAATTGGCCTCATCAATGTACAAAGGGCCGTGGCAGATTCTCACCCTTTTAAGAACCACGACTTGGATGAGAGCCAGGAGTCCATTCACAACGTTGCTGCGGTTGGTGGAACATTTGACCATTTCCATGACGGGCATAAGATCCTTCTCTCTGCATCGGCGTTCTTGACAAAGAACACGCTTATCGTGGGTGTCACACACGATAAGCTTCTAAAGAACAAAAAGTTCTCAGAATTCTTGCAGTCCTACGACTATCGTGTGCACAGAGCAAAGAACTTCCTCAATCGAGTGAAGCCACAATTGCAATTGGACCCAGTACCAATTAAGGACGTGTGTGGTCCCACTGCGGTTATTGAGGACATTGACGGTCTGGTGGTAAGCAGAGAGACCGTGAAAGGCGCAGAGTTCATCAATAAGACGAGAGCGGATAACGGGATGCACGAGCTCGTGGTGCATGTGATCAACGTAATCGGTGGCGAGGCTGACGATGGGTTCCAAAACAAGCTCAGTAGTACACAACTTAGAAAGGAAGAGTACGAATTGGCGCAGAAATCTGACGCTTAAACTGATAGGTATACTACAAAGTGTCTCATGTAACCAACAACTCATACGTTTTTGGAATGAACAAATCATCTAATCGAGATACCGCCGCCTTGGTTAGCACCGCCTGTGCGGCTTGTACGATCAGGAGAATCAAGACACAGGTAGTAAGACCCTTCAAAGATGTCAAACAACACTGCGTCATCATGAGAATCATCGAGGTATTCTGGGATTCTCTTCTGTGGGTCCCAGATACAGAAAAGCACCTTGGAAAACTCCTTCTGTCCCAGCCCCATTTTCTTCTGCATTCTCACCTTGGTCTCCTTAAAAGTCTCATTAGGATAAAGAGCAAACACAAACGAGATACCATGCATGTTTCTTGGGTTCTTGTAGAACTGGATCACCGGCGTCAACATAGCCTGTCTGTTCTCCTTTGCAACATCCTCATTGTCTTCGTCCATGTACTGCTCTTTTAAGATACTCATTTCCTCAGGCAAAACAGCAACAAATATCTCATTCTCATCTTCCAGCATACTCACATCAGATGCCGGAGAAACAACATTCATAAATCTAGAGTCAGAGTTGGCCCAAACCATCACCGACTCCTTATCCTCGTCAGAGAATCCAATCTTAGATTGTAACTTATCAACCAAGTCACCCACAGTAGAGATTCTACTGATAAAGATCTCATGGTCGGTGTAATGGCAGTATCCATTTGGTAACCAGTGCAATTTAATACATGCCATCTGTTCAACATCTACCAGTGGCACAGTCAACAGCTCATACTCAAATAGAGGGACAACGCTCTGCCACAGGGACTTTGGAATGAAGTTACCCACAAGCATATTCGAACGCATCACGGCTCTGTGGCCACCATAGTTCACGTAGATTCTCAAGTAGTCAGGGCTCATACCTGTGAACTTACCAACTCTCTGAGCCAACTCTCTATATGGAGCATGGGAAGAAATCCACATATCCAATGTGGCACTTTCGTCATCAGGCTTGGTTTCTTGCTCAGGGACAACAACAAAGTCGTCATCTCTGTTGTGCGAAGACAATGGCTTTACCAAAATGTGACGTCTGGTACCCAAGTAGGTGTAATACTGATCAGCAGTGGTATAGAATGGAACGATATCCTTGTGGTCATCGTCGTTAGAAAGCAAGTCGCCAGTCTTTGCAGTTGAAATCTGAACAGCAATGATATCACCGTTACCAAGTTCAGACTTAAAGAAAGTGAGTCCTGGTTTCAGCTTCTCCACGGACCCATTGTTCACCTCTTCATACATGTCAAGATCGTACCCATCAGAAACACCAAGAGTGGACTTGATAGCTGGAATCAATGAGTCCAGAGTATCATCCTCATTGGCATAGAAGTGTGAGATACCATGCAATGACTGCTTGTCGGCATCAAAGTACTTCAAGAACAACAAGATCTGAGTAGACTCAATAAGGTTTTCGTCCTGGTCAACGTTGATCTTCTCAATAGGCTTCAAGTTTGCTGAAATGCCCTCGAGCAACTCTTTCGACGGCTCCTCAATCCAGAAGTTAGCAAACAAGTGCTTCTTGGAGAAGAACTTTAGATAGACTTCCTCCACTGTCATTTCATCAAGGTCCTCCAGCTTAGAGTTAGGTCTCAAAGTTTGGTTGCGTCTGTACGACATGCTCCAGAATGCAGCATCTTTAACACTGACGCCAGTCTTCTCGGTTATCACAGGGTATAACTCTTTGAACTTGCTTGTACGGAGTGCCTTCACAGTAGGAGCAAACGAGCCTTCACCATAAAGGTCTGGAGGAGCTGATCTTTCCTCGGCTCCGAGATCAAATCCTTCATATCTCTTGAAAAGGTCGTTGGTGTAGAACTTGAGGTCCAAGTAGAGATGACGTTCCTTTCTCTCCTTCTCCTTCATTGCCAAATCCTGCATCTCAATGTCAGCCTTCTCGGCAATGTACTTTGGAACACTCTCATCAGGCACATCTTCAAGCACAGAGTCAAGTTCAGATCTCTTGATGTACACTAACATGTAAGCACTTGTGTGGCAACGAATCCAATAGTTCTGTTGCTGAATCTTGGACATCTTCTGGATCTCATCAGGAGGCAAAGTGTCAACACCGAAGTTCTCATTGAACACCTGTCTCTTTGTTACCCTCCAGACTTTGTCATCGTCGAATCTGAGCCATGAGTCTGACTTATCTGGCCTAATCATAGCATAGTAATGACCCGTTGTGATATCACCTGTGTGAACCAACACACCATGAAGATCATAGATGCATGGGTCAATCTCAGAGCCCTCAATTCTTTCAAGGAATGGGCTCAAGTCGATGGACTCTGGGAACTCATAACGGTCATTGATTTTCACCAAGCGGTCTTCGTTGAAGTCATACTCAAATCGCTTGAGCTGGAGATGTAATACCTTGGGGAACTCCTTGAAAATAACACCCTTCTTGGCATCTTGAAGACCAAAGTCTTGTGCAGCGTACTGGTTCTCACCATCCATCATCTCAACTTCAATGTAGTTCTGGAAAGACTGGTGCAAATTGCTCAAATTTTTCACGTTCAACTGAATATCCCAAAAGTCTTCGATTCTTGAAGACTCAAAGTCGACATTGACACACTTGATATAACTCTTCATCTTACCGACAAAAGTCTCATTAAGCATGTCTTGCACTGGAGTGCCCTTCATTCTGGACTCGAGTTTATCCATCAAGATTCTGTTCAACTCCTGGATATCATGTTGTGTGAAAGCCTCGGTGTTATCCCAACCAAAGGACTTAGTCAATTCGGAAGTGGAAAGAGGAAGATCAGAGCGTTGCAATTGATAAAATACTCTCTGAAGAGCTAATGGCACGCTGTCTTCTGGGGACTCGTTCTCTGTAGGAATCTGATACACTGCTTTTCTGAAGGATTTTGTAAAATAGTATGACTGAAGCAAAGAGTTGAGGTAGCAAGTGGCACCTTGGTTGGTGATACCGACAAACCCTGTTTCCTTCTTTGAGTCATAGTCCTGGAAGCTATGCCACATCGCACCAGTTGGATCATTAAGCACCTTGACGTAAGCGGTGATGTTCACCTTGTCATCAAACATCAATGGAGTGAACTCCCTGCGTGATTGGTAAAGAGCCCTCAACTCTGTGAAGTTGGAAAACCCCCAGTCTGTGGCGTACTTGCTGAATCTCTGCTGAGAAGTATTAGAGACACAATTCTTAGGGTCCCTTGGGTTGGAGATTATGAGAGTGAATTGAGCACAAACGTACCACTTCGGGTCATCAGGCACCAACTCACCCGTGGCATCATCCAGGTGCTTGGGAGGCTGTGGTTCCAAATAGAGCGCCAAGTTGTTGTTTGCGTTACCCTTTGGGAACAGGAGCAAGTTGAAGTCCCACCCGCCAATGTTGAAGACAGGACTGCGCTCTTTATCCTCCAACAGCTGCTTGAAATCTTTGATTTCCCAAGTGTAAGATCCAATCTCCTTGATGTCCTCATCATCCACCGGTGGGAGGAGTTGATCTCCCAAGAATGCAAAGTCAACTGTGGACATTGTAGACGAGATTGGAATTGTCTTGGGCTTTTTGCTGTTCTCTGATGTATTTGTACCAGCGGTATCCACGGCTATTGGCGCGTTGCTGTCCATTATGACGTTATCAACGCTTTCAATGCTATCTGCCGTGTTAGCGATTGTGGATCTAAGACGGAGCAAAATGTGCTAACAACGGCTGGGAAGAGTCTCTAACACTGTTCACAATGTTTCCCAGTGCTTACTGCCTGATTAAATCTTTTCTGAGAGGTTAGTTTCGCTGATCCATTCGTAGTGATTGCCTTTAAGCAAACACCTTACTCAAGAAAAGGGGGTATCGAGAACTCACCAAATTCTGCGGCAATGGACACGAAATTTGCACAGATGAGTAACCCACAACAAGCTGCACTGTAGAAACGTCTTAAAATGGCCTTGAAGTATTGCAATGGCGAAGCTTTGACTTTGTGCAGAGCTCCCCTGATGATCTATAAAAGGAAAAGATTAGCTTCTCACATTAGTATTTTGACGCGCGCGCGCGCGCGCGCCACTGGACCTGACGTAATTCTTTAATAGTTACCCCGGACAGGTATTGAACTAGGGTGACCTTCTATAGTCATTAGTAACATAGTATTCTGTTGAAGGGGTCATTAGATCAATAAATAGCGTGGTATAAGTCACTTGTTCTGCTCTGTGACAAGGACAGCCTTGCGTGTCCATTTGCGTGTGCGTGTGTATGCGGTGATGGCATCTTGGAACTGTGGAGCTTGCCAGTAGTTATCATAGAAGACCCATCCATCTTTGTTCTTTTGTTTACAAAGCTCCAAGTCCACTGACCATTTCTCCTCGAGCCACTTCCAGTGCTTGGAGTTAAAAGGAAATGTGAACTCCTGTGGTGACGATGTTGCCTGAAGTGCCTCATTGGTGAAGTCTGCACGCTCATACGGTAGAAGTTTATCACACCAGCCGATTCCAAGCCAACGTCTCTGATGCTCCAAAATCTGAAATTGGATAATCTTCCCGTTCTTATTCCCTGGTAGCTTGGATACATTGAGAATCTTGTAGTTGTTGTGTAAACTTGAAGCATGGGATCCAATAAAGAAGAAGAACAATTGACGAATCATATGGGAGCGCCACAAAATTCTGATTGTAGCTTGGAACCACAATGAATGGTATGAACCAATGATAAATACAGATATCAACACATAGACACGGGGATCTATGAAGAATTTCATCAATATGACATGCACAGGAGTGACGATGAGCAAATAATTCCAAACTCTAGTCCACATGATTTTCATATCCCTAACGGGTTCCACAATTGTATCGCACCTTGTCACAAAATTCTCCAATTCATCCAACACTTCATCCAACGTAGGTGTTTTATGACTGACATCAACATACACTGAGTTAACGTAGTAATTGATGGAACAATAGACCAACATCGTATATAGCACGGAAATCAATACCACTTGCTTATAGTAGTAGATAGATGTCAACATCAATGACCAATACAACCCATTGAGCACAGGGTCACGATGGTGCCATGTGAAGAAGTCCAATGTGTTATTGACAAACACGAGCAGAGGGTATGACCGTCTCAATATCGATGCCACCAGTGGATTTGTAGAGTTGAGAGCACTGGCACGACGCGGTGTGGGCAGTGGGGTGAACTCTGCGTATATCACACTCTTACCCGACATCTTTTGACTGCTGTAGAACAAAAGGGGTAGGAAGCGTGTGTCAGAAATTCTTCCAACCACTGTTCAGCCAGCCGTTTCTAATATTAGAATTAAAAGCACAACAGCTTTAGCCCAAGTGATAGTGGGAGCTTAAACTACCGGCTTGGATATGACTGCCAAAAGTGTGCGTGTCGCAATCTCTTGAGATGTCCGGGTGTGAACATGGTTTTGACTCCTGCGTACTGACTCCGCACGTTGATCCGATACTTCTTGGCCTTGGCTATTGTCTCAGTCGCACGCCTTGAGAAATTCTCCATGTGTGTATATGTTGATATTTCAGAGCTGCTATATGGTCCATGCCACTTATGGCCTCATGTTCTCGCCTGTGATGCCAGAAGCACAGCTTCCAGCTGTCAACTGAATATGCACAGTACTAATAGCTGGGAGTACTCGATTATACAATTGCTTACAGCTACATCAATGATTGGCTCTATAGGCAAGCTCTTCTTCCTCTCAAACAAGTTGCAATTGCTTGCACAACCTACTAAAACTCGTTGCTATTGGTGCGTATAAATAGCGCCTGCCAGGGTCTCAAGGCTCACACGGTGCGCCAGCCTTATAACACCCCAAAGAAGGGACCAAGGACCAAGAACCAGCCTCACTTCAAGCCTGTAAACTGACTGCAAATACGAGTAGTCACTAGACTATAATAATAAACTCATCCTCTGCTGCCCTGCTGTTTTATCGAGATCTCCCAGTAATATGAATATTGGCCTTTTCCAAAGTGGAGTGAGGACCACTCGGTATATATGCGCTGCAAGTTGCAACTGCTGCTAGCAAGGGCGATCAATTAAGCCCCCATATATGGCCCTACTGTAATTCGATTATTCAACCAACCAGCGGACGCACCAAGGCTGCAAAGGCCTTTTGAAGTCTGCACTCTCTTGAGAGCTCTTGTAGAATGTAGCCACCCACGCGCATGTATACGCCTGCGTAGGACAAGATCTTTCCTCGATGGGCCCATGCTATCTATACATACGTTAATTTATCGCGGATCCCGATTCCCGGCTCAGCAGCTGTCTGTTGACAGGAAGAGTGTTCGATGTGTGTGTCGCGAAAATAAGATGGCCTCAGACCTCAGGGGCACCACGAGAGGGCAACTCTAATTGGGCGCAGAGATCCGATTTGCTCCTAGGAGACCTACGCTGACCAATTGACGCCAGAGAGCTCAATCGTAAACACAGAGTGCAATTGACTCCTGGGGCCCCAAGATCCACGCCCTGTCTCCGCCCGCCACTCGCCAAAAGTCTACAGCCTGCACACACCCAACACCCTCGCGTGGTTTCTTTTTCTCACCTATATTCACTTAACAGTATGCACTTATGCGCTGTTAGGGGCCACACAGCCATTGATTGTTCGGTGTGCGCATCAAATGGTGTCAAAGTGCTGTGTGCGTTGTGAATGTGATGGGACAGGAGGTGGCAACTTGGGTGTATATAAGCTACTCGTTCCCCTCTCTGTTTCTGTGTCTCTCAATTAGCACCCATTCCACACAAACAGTTCTATTGAACATCGTTTACCACACAACACACAAACAACAACTATTACTATGAGTGAAATCACCTTGGGCCGTTACCTCTTCGAGAGACTTAAACAGGTTCAGGTTCAGACTATCTTCGGTCTTCCAGGTGACTTCAACCTGTCTCTTTTGGACAAGATCTACGAGGTTGAGGGCATGAGATGGGCCGGTAACGCTAACGAGTTGAACGCCGCTTACGCTGCTGACGGTTACTCCAGAATTAAGGGTGTCTCTGCCATTGTCACCACCTTCGGTGTTGGTGAGTTGTCCGCCTTGAACGGTATTGCCGGTTCCTACTCCGAGCACGTTGGTGTCATCCACATTGTCGGTGTCCCATCCATCTCCTCCCAGGCTAAACAGTTGCTCTTGCACCACACCTTGGGTAACGGTGACTTCACCGTCTTCCACAGAATGTCCTCCAACATCTCCCAAACCACCGCTTTCATCAAGGACATCAACTCCGCCCCAGCTGAGATTGACCGTGTCATCAGAACCGCCTTTGTCTACCAGAGACCAGTTTACCTCGCTTTGCCAGCCAACTTGGTCGATGACGTTGTCTCCTCCGACTTGCTCAACACTCCAATCGACTTGTCCTTGAAGGCCAACGATGAGGAGGCCGAGGCTGAGATCATCGACACTGTCTGCCAGATGGTTCAGGCTGCCAAGAACCCAGTGATCTTGGTGGATGCTTGTGCTGCTCGTCACGACGTTAAGGCCGAGACCAAGGAGTTGATGGATGTCACTCAGTTCCCAACTTTCGTCACTCCAATGGGTAAGGGTGCCGTTGATGAACAGCACTCCAGATTCGGTGGTGTCTACGTCGGTACCTTGTCCAAGCCAGATGTCAAGGAGACCGTTGAGTCTGCTGACTTGGTTTTGTCCGTTGGTTCTTTGCTCTCCGACTTCAACACCGGTTCCTTCTCTTACTCTTACAAGACAAAGAACATCGTCGAGTTCCACTCCGACCACATCAAGATCAAGAACGCCACTTTCCCAGGTGTCCAGTTCAAGTCTGTCCTCCAGAAGTTGAACAAGGCTGTCGTTCCATTCGTTAAGGCCTACACTCCACAGCCAGTCCCAGCTTTGAAGCTGACCAACTCCCCATCTGCTGCTGAGACTCCATTGACCCAGGAGTGGATCTGGACCAAGTTGTCCTCCTGGTTGCGTGAGGGCGATATCGTCATCACCGAGACCGGAACCTCTGCCTTTGGTATTGTCCAGACCAGATTCCCATCCAACACCGTTGGTATCTCCCAGGTTTTGTGGGGTTCTATTGGTTACTCTGTTGGTGCTACTCTTGGTGCTGTTGCCGCTGCTGAGGAGATTGACAGAAACAGAAGAGTCATCTTGTTTGTTGGTGACGGTTCTCTTCAGTTGACTGTCCAGGAGATCTCTACTATGATCAGATGGGGCCTCAACCCATACATCTTTGTTCTTAACAACGATGGTTACACCATTGAGAGATTGATCCACGGTGAGACCGCCACCTACAACGACATTCAGTCTTGGGACCACTTGGCTTTGCTCCCAACTTTCGGTGCTAAAAACTACGATGCTACCAGAGTTTCCACCACCGGTGACTTCAACAAGATGTGCGAGGACAAGGTGTTCGCTGAGCCATCCAAGATCAGATTAATCGAGGTCATGCTTCCAGTCATGGATGCTCCACAGAACTTGGTCAAGCAGGCCCAGTTGACTGCCTCCACCAATGCTAAGCAGGAGTAAGAATCTTGCAACTAGCGCTTATGTTTTGATGCTTATACGCAGTTACGTTCTTCATGTTGATTTTTGGAATGGTTATTTAATAGAAATGTTCTAATGAACTGAAATATGCAATAATTACTTCTTTGTAGCTATTGTTTTGTCTTGAGTGATTCATGATATCACACCTAGATAATAGAGAGTCTTGTATCTGGTCATGGTATATATCCATATGCAGGCTTTACAGTATCGCTAAGCTTCAAAGGCCAATCTGAGTTGTGACGGATGAGAAGGATGGCAGTCGGATACCAAACGGATCAGAGAGCATCTGAGTATCCGGATAAGAGCCCAGTGGCGGATGCGAAGATTGGGGTGGGGGTCGGGCACAGGCGGTGCCCCGCAGTGCCGCTCCTGGTATGATTCTGATACTACTTCCTAGGACATTTGATAAACATTAAGCTCTCCTATAATATTAACATGATCAATCTCCTAAATAACTTAGTTGTATAGTTTTTGATGCCCAGTTCTGTTATTAACTAAAATTAGTGCGATCGTACTGGGAAGAAACGAACTACATATATTTGAAAAACGAGGTACACTTGTCATCGCCGATCATCAAGCTAATTATTATAATTTTAATTTATATATATAATATATAGAACATCGCAACTAAATTGCAGCACACTTGTAAACTTGCTATCTATGCTAGCACTCAGGTCTGTTCAGAATTCTCTTAATCCGCTCCATTGTTTCATAATCATAAATAACACGTCTTCATGAGCAAAAACACCCGAACATCTCAGGGTTAGTTGCGGAGTTCCGTAGTATCCTTGTTAAATCTACCGCCAAGCTTTTGCCGCTTAATTGTTTTCACCTATGCGCGTATTGACATGCACAGGCCTTGACAGGTATCAGGATTTAAGTGGGATTGATATTTGAAGAGATGGGGATATGTAATATATTAAGACTAGGAGGAGGCTCGGGAGGTGTGGGAAATGATTAATATAAGGCAGAAATAATATAGAAGTATTTGGGTAAAGATGAGACAATAAGATGGTCCTGTCAAGATCTGGTTTAGATCTAAATCTTCCATGGCGAAGACCACTTCCGAGGAAGGTCGAACAGATGGTACAGATTGTGTGAGCTGACAAGAACATAGACATGGAGGAGTTTCCTGACTGGTTCTTTTCACTAGTTTCTTCTTGTGCTATCTACGAAGTAGCGGTGAGCAGATACTGTAACCCAGGGGTGATGTCATTCAAAGCTTCTCTCTGAGGGAAACACTTAGACCATCGAGATTATCAGCTGGAGCACAAGTGCCTAAAGACTGGCAAGATCTGCTGTTACTGAGCTTACCTATTGCATCGACTGAGCTTTGAGGAATTATATAGCCGCGCCAACCAGAGAATCAGAGGCCTTTAAGTTCAACCAACCGTAAAACATAATAATCTAACACTGACGCAATCGGACGTCTCACGCACATTGCTCCATCTTCAACGTGATGAACTCCATCCGAGAAACTGGGACCAAGGCTTCTCATCACCTGGAATGTCAACACAATCCCTGGTGCATCTTGCTCTAGGAAGTGGGATACTGGAAGCTTGAACGATTACCTGAAACAGATTAAAGGCCAAGCGACGGCCGAGTTAGGGCTGATTTCATGCAGCTCTACAGCAGCCCCGTTAGGTGTTTCCCTAGAAGCCGCAGCTTCGTCGAGATTCGATTTCAAGATGGTCCAGCAGTTTGAAGAGCACCACAAATACGTGCAAGAGAGAACATCCAAGGGTGTGGACGTAGCCGAAGGAGCCGCCCAGCCACAGTGTCTACCGAGAAAGTCAAAATTGGTTCCTGGACCACGCGCAAACGTCGACGCGCCTACAAGTAGGCTGATCGCTGGATGATTGGCCATTGTGAATAGCTTGTAGGCCTGGCCTTCAAGGTAGGAGGAGCTTGTGACCATAATAGATACTCCTCTGAACTATCAGAGCCTCTATATAGCCTTAAACAGGCCCAGGCAACCACAAAAATTCCACCCGTCGTTATAGTTTATCGCTTGTCAGCAAGTCTGCGCGGGCCCAGCCAAAGTGCTGCGGTGGCCTGGGCCTGGGAAAATTTCAGATCTCCGAACTTCGAAGTCCACGCGGGCTAGCTCAAAAATTATCACAAAGTTCCAACCAAAGCCAGAGGGGTTCTTAGTGTTTGGAGAGAATCCGTTCTTTGACTTGTGATTGCTCTTAGTGAATTCACTTATTACTGCTCTGCTCAATACACAGAAAGATACAGCACAACACAAGAGACTACACACCCGATCATCACCTACGATGATAAGGCTCAATACCAACAGACTCAAACACACGGTGAGACAGGCCGCCAACCGCCTGCCCTTCCAGATGCCCTTGCATAAACTGCGGTCCCTCTTCGTGATGGTGGTTTTGGCGGTACTGGCGCTCCAGCTGCTGATGCTGTCGTCGCCCGGCTCGGGGAATATACCATACTACTCAACCTCAAAGGGCAAGGGGACACAACCTGATAAGGTGTTTGTCATCGATAAGGATACCTCGACGTCCAAGCACTACAAGTACCTGTTGGAAAAGCACTCAGAGAAATTCCCTACATGGTCCACCGCTAAGAAGTGTCAGACTTATTTTGACGAGCTTTATAACCTGGATGAGGACTGGGAAGTGTTACCGCCACAAAAGAGCGCCGATGACTATAAGAAGGAGTCGTTCGACCATGACGGGTTCATCAAGAACAAGGTCAAAGAGTACAAGAAGGAGAACGACAACAATGAGCCTTCCGAGGGGAAGAAGGCAGAGTTTGAGCTCCAGTTCCAGGAGATGTACAAGAAGACCCTCGAAGCAGAACAGCTCATGATCGACGCCGTCACACACTTGAGAGTGTTCGGAGAGTGTTATCTCAAGGAGAGATATACGGCGAAGTTCAGCGATCTCTTCAGCAGATCGAAGAAAACTGTGGAGTCTACGGAGACAGATATCGACATGTGTTACGACGTTGAGCACAGACTGTTCCCATGGCTCTCTGGGGAGCTACCGACGTTCAAAAGATGGGACGGCCAAGTGGTCAGGGGTATCCCGAAGATGTCGAACTTCATTGGCGATGGTGATTATGATGACATGGACCTTCCATTCGTGTACGACAGTTCTGAAGCCGGAGTGCCAATTGTGGACGACGCTACAGAGGACAAAGGCACAGACTCATCTCCATTACAGAGACTGTTAAAGAGACAGGACCGCACCAGAAACAAGTGCTTCATGAATGACTGGAGAAAAGCACTCAACGGGAAGGGTATCGTCCTTTCCGTCGCTGACAAGTACGAGTCGGACCTCATTGGGCTCATCAGAGTGCTGAGAGCACTAAATAACAGGCTTCCTATCCAGTTGGTCCACAGAGGTGACTTGTCTGAGAAGACGCAGAAAAATCTTGTGGAGGCTGCGAGATCCGATGAATTCAAAGTGCCGTTGGATGTGTACGGATTGATCAGAGAGAATGTGCCACATAACTTCCCTAAGCAGGAGTTATGGTTCGTCAATGCTAGAAGATGCATCAAGCAGGAGTACCAGACCAAGTTCCAAGGGTTCTCTAACAAACTAATTGCCTATTTGTTCAACTCATTCGATGAGGTTTTGCTCATGGATACCGATGCCGTGCCATTGGTCAAGCCATCTACGATGTTTGGTCTGAGCGCATATCAAAGAACACAGACTATCTTCTTCAAAGACAGATTCAATGCTGAGAAGGTCGCCAAACATGACTCGGACTTCTTCACCAAGTTGATGCCTACCGCCATAGACGAGGCGATGTTTGATATCCCAAGAGCTGGTAACCTGACCATGGAGAACCGTTATATCAAGAATCAGTATCGTCATTTGATGGAAGCCGGCGTCGTTGGTATCAAACGTTCGACGCATTTCATTGGTATTCTTACTTCTATCCAGATCAACTTCTGGTCTGCCACGTCTTCACGTATTTGGGGTGATAAGGAGCTTTTCTGGCTTGGCCAGTCCGCTAGTGGCAACGAGAACTACGAGTTCAACAAGTATGACACAGTGTCCGTTGGTGAGTTGACTCCAATGGAAGACAGACCAAGAAATACCATTGCCCATGAGCTCTGTTCCACACACCCGGGACATATCAGTGGTGATGACAACCGCACCTTACTGTGGATCAACTCTGGTATGAAGTATTGCAAAGTGGATACCTCGGAGCGTGATGCCGGGGATAATCGCCTGAAGCGCTTCAACAAGGACCAGAAGGCTATCCAGAGCTTTTACAGCGCACCACTGAGAATCAACGCAGCGCTGATTCCACCAGGTGGTGATCGTGAGAAGAGAAACACACTGGACGAGCCAGCCAGGGGATGGGTGATGAACCCTATCTGTAAAGGATACCTATGGTGTGCATACGACATTGTTGGAGCCTCTACAGATCCATTAGATCGTGGTATGCATGTGCTGTATAATAACATCACAGAGAACAGAAACTATTACTTGGGTAAACTTTGGTTGAACCAGGACCTCGTGAGAATCGCAGACTATGAAGAGGAGATGATCAAGTTCACCAAGAAGAAGGCTGATGACAAGATTGCCGCTGAAGAAGCTGCTGCTAAGAGAAAGAAGGAACAAGAAGAGGAGTTGAAGAGAGTTGAGGAGGAAGCCAAGGAGAAGGTAGAGAAGGAGAAGGCAGAGAAGGAGAAGGCAGAGAAGGAGAAGGCAGAGAAGGAGAAGGCAGAGAAGGAGAAGGCAGAGAAGGAGAAGGCAGAGAAGGAGAAGGCAGAGAAGGAGAAGGCAGAGAAGGAGAAGGCAGAGAAGGAGAAAGCAGAGAAGGAGAAAGCAGAGAAGGAGAAAGCAGAGAAGGAGAAAGCAGAGAAGGAGAAAGCGGAGAAGGAGAAAGAAGCACAGGACAAAGAAGCACAGGACAAGGCGGCACAGGAGAAAGAAGCACAGCAAATCAGTGGAACTGAGCCTGAAATTGATGCCGATGCAGGTGCACAGTTAAACGCTCTTGCCGAGGCTCAAGAAAACATACCGGAACCCGAGGGTCTCGTACAGGCTGCGGATGTGCAATCGTGATTGACAAATATACAAATGCTAGTTCTTTTACTGTTGCAAGAGGCATTTAAATCTGGGCTACATTGAAAGATATTGAGATATGTTGACAATATTATGAACATTGGAAGCTCAGTACAATGGAGCGACAAGAAACAATAGAGCTGCGACTAGTTAGTCAATAGTTCTCCACAATTGAACAAATTAAAGCCAGAGATCATACGACACAAGTATCGTCCGTTCCCCCTGGGCGAACTGGGGCTCTTGGCCTCAGTCCTCTCCCCGGGTTCAAGTCAGTGGATTGACAGAGTTTTTAATCATTTCAGGCTTTGTGTTGTTCCATAGAGCACACTTACAATTCCACAGTGCCTCTCTTAATTATTATCTATCATTGTATGAGTAAAGTGATTGGAGCAGAGAGCGGAAAATTTTGTATGGAATACTCTACCATAGTTTGTGCGCGTACCGTGCGCGAACTCATTTTGGGAGGGCTTCGGGATCATGGGCAAATTTTTTGTACATGCGATGAGCTTTTAAATGTTGGTTGTTAGTTTCTCTTTTTGGAATAAATCCTGTTAGTTTTATCATCTGGAGGTGTATTCTACTGAATTCTACGTTCAAGGCTCACCACACAACGCAAGATCGACAATGAAGTTCCTTACCACAAACTTTGTGAAATGTGTCTCCAAGGCATGCGATAGCACCATCGATAACTTCCCATTGCAATACGAGCAGTGCCAGCTCGTACAAGAAGAGCAGGAGTTTGTGCCCGAGTTTCTCCTGAACATCGTTGACCGTCTCGACTGGCCTGCTGTTGTTAAAGTGGCCACTGAGTTGGGTAACACATCGCTGCCACCACAACTTCCCGAAGAGTTGGACCCAGAGTCCCAGGACACATTGGCACTGTTGAGGGACTTACACACACTGCTGCTGGAGACAAGCATCACCGAGGGCGAGATGAAGTGCAGAGCGTGTGGCCACATCTACTACATCAAGAATTCGATCCCCAACTTTTTGCTGCCACCGCACTTGGCATAAGCGATTTATAAATAGACGACATTGATGACCAGCTATGAGTTGCTGTAAGTCGGGCAAGTGTAGACCTCCTTGGTTCCTTCGAGCCATCATTTCTAACCCGATCAACCTGTCAAACAAACTAAAGATTCACTAAACACCCAGGGGTTTTTTTATGTCCCACGCCGTCTCAGTTGGCTCATACGGTAACAGCTCGTAGCGCACAGTTACGTATTCAGCCGCGATTTGGAATCCCAGGCTGTGCCAATGCCAGAAAAAGTTTGAGCCTTTAACCCTATCGCACACTGACGAGGAAACGTGGAATTCAACCCCCTTCAGACTGTTTTCTCCGTCGTTCAAGTGTCTGATTAATTGTGGACCGGACGTTGCCATTCAAACCGCTCTTTTCAAGCACTGCAAACGCGCCAGACGCAACACTCAATCAAGTGGTCCGAAACACATAGCACAACTTTAAAGCACAATGCAGTTAAACAAGCTGCTTCTCCCGCTGGCATCGCTGGCTTCACACACGCTCGCCGAGGACATCGACGACGTCGACACAACACAGCTCGTGGGCACGTGGTCCTCGAAGGCCAACACTGTGTTCACAGGGCCTGGCTTCTACGACCCGGTGGATGAGCTTTTGATCGAGCCTGCGCTCCCAGGTATCTGCTACTCCTTCTCCGAGGACGGCTACTGGGAAGAAGCCATCTACCAGGTCACTGCCAACCCACAGAACCACTCGTGCCCTACAGCTGTGCTCATCTACCAACATGGCACGTATGAGGTGCTTGACAACCTGACCCTTGTGTTGACGCCGATCATCGTCGATGGCCGTCAGCTGCTCAGCGACCCATGTAATGACGATGGTGTCTCTACATACTCGAGATACAACCAGACAGAGATGTTCCTCAAGTGGGCTGTGGGAGTGAACCAGTACTACGGCCGCTACCAGCTCGAACTCTACGAGTGGGACGGCACGCCTTTACAACCCTTGTACCTCGCATACAAGCCACCAATGATGCTTCCAACGGAGACGCTGAACCCAACATCCTCGGGTGACAGTGCCGAGGCTACTACCTCTGCCAGCTCGCTCAAGAGACTCGTGAGAAGATCCTTTGAGAACAAGGACCGTACCAGGGCTGTGAGAAAGTCTCGCTTCGACCACGATCTATGGTGGTGGATCTCTGTCGGGATGGTAGGAGCTGGTTCCGTCGCCTACTTCCTGATCTAATTATACGAAAACCAAAACAAACAAACTGTCTATTCATTTGCCTTTTCAGTTGATAGGATTAAACGCTTTCTCTCTCT
Organism: Petasospora taoyuanica; assembly: GCA_030567055.1. Taxonomy (NCBI): domain Eukaryota; kingdom Fungi; phylum Ascomycota; class Saccharomycetes; order Phaffomycetales; family Wickerhamomycetaceae; genus Petasospora; species Petasospora taoyuanica. Next base: position 899,931 of record JAKUBZ010000001.1, read on the forward strand.
TTTCTATATATATATATATATAGCAGGCGCAAATGCGCCGCGCTTAAGCCGACATATAGAACATTAAGCCCATCAACGCTTGTGAAATTTGATTCTCTTCTTCCTGGTAGAGAAATGCAATAAGCACGCACACTAAACACAGCAAATATGGCCAAGGGAGCGATGCCGGGACTTCCACAGCCTTACAACATGCGTCCGAAGCGCCAGCAAGGATACCTCACGACGCCTATGAAGAAACTGCTGTTCTACTTCCTCGCACTGCTTTGTATTGGGTTCTTTATCTATGAGACCACGTCGGCTTCTCGTGCACAGACAGAGGTGTCTTACGACAAAGAGTCAATAGCATCCAAGCAGAAAGTACAAGTCAACGTTGTCGGCGACCCTGCTGCACGTGTGGTGGGCAACGATCACCTCAAGCCAGCAGCAGTGAATGCGGAAGAGGACTCGCCAGATGCTGAGTACGACATCCAACCTGTGGGAGAGCCAAAGATGGTGCAACAGATCAGAGTGGGCGCTGGAGGTGTTGGATACCAGGCTGACAGTGCTGATATCTAGAAAGTGAAAGAACGCGATTGTAATGCATGGCTATGTAGTATTTACAAGTTATATCTTCAGGCCGTGCTGGTGAGCGTCCTGACGCTCCTGCCATACAGTCTTGCCACTGCAGCTGCACACCTGCTTGTCGTTCTCCCACACACCGGCACTTCTGGCAATTACACCAGCAAGTGCCTCTTTCAGCTCACTCCCCTCTTTCTCAACGACGAAAGAACGACCAATGAGCTCATGGATCGGCAAATCTGCGCTCTGAAAGCTCTGGCCAGCCAAAGAGGTGTCCACCACGATAGGGGAAAGGTCCAAGATCGACTTCCCCGTTGTTGAAGCACCTTGGGAAATGTTACCAGAGGCACGGAAGCTGGGTTTGTATAAGCCGGGAGGGACACCGTTCAACGTGATATCCACGAGCAGCTTGGACTCAGCTGTAGCAACGATTCTGGCAAGGCCCTTGACAGGCTCGATCGCATCTTTCGTGTCAAAACTCTCCAGAATAGCCACAGCGGCACTGTTGGGTCTTCCTGTGCCTCGGATGATCGCTTCTCTCCCGGTGTCTTGTAATGCCTGGACGATCTGAGATGGTGGTGCTGTGCCCTCGCATGCGACTCTCTTGTTCTGTAAATCAATATCGAACTTGTCTAGGCCTGGGACCTGTGACAATGCCTTCTTGATGCTGCTGACACAGCCCTGGCATGTCATTTCCACGTTATACACAGTCTCATGTTGAATTAGTAATGTGATGTATGGCGTTGTATGGTGGTACTCACTTCAAAAGACATATTTGAGAACCAAATTAATGAGAAAATGGATCAGCTAAAAAAACACACACAGCGAAGCAGGTCAAAGCTGCAAACCAACAATTATAAATGGAATTGATTTAAAGAATTCGCTGTGGTGCCATAGTTCTCATCGATCGATGACGATCTGTTATCCGAACGAAGACCGAGAAACGAGGGATGTGCGTTCTGAGAGTTACGCTTGGAAGATTCGCAGATTAGGCTGAGGAACGCGTAAATGCCAGAATGACACAATCAGACAGGCCATATACGAGTTGGTACGAATTATATAAGATATGTATGATACCAATATGTCCATTTAATTAAATATTGGTGTGCACTCAGAAGACAGTACCATCACTGTGGAGGTCAATAGGCGGGCCGTTAGTCTCAGGCCTAAACTTTGCTGCGATCTCACGGCCTGACTTCCAACTACCAGCTTCAATCAGCTGTGGTAAGTTGAGTTCATATCCTATCTTCTTGTTGATCAGAGGAAGCAAGTAGTCCAGGAATCCAATGGTGATTGCTCTCCATTCGACAATGACGCCGTCATCTGGCTTAAAACTTGGAATCTCTGGTGTTTTGGATCCAATCTCTTTGGACAATGCGAGACCTTGTTTCAAGTACTCCGGTTTCAAAGTGATAACGCCAAAGTCATAGATCAGGCCACCGTTTCTATACTCTGGAAGCCCAGTTTGCAATGCTTCATTCGTCACTGTGAACTTATATCCGTATCCTTTCAATGGAACTAGCAAAGAATAACACAACCATTGTGTCAGCTTGTGGAACGGAATAATGGTGTTGACAAACTCAGTAGCTCCAATCTTGGAGGTCGTAGACAAGGGCCATGCATCACCAAGAGATACACCGTCCACAGAGGTACGACCCTTGGGCCAAATGGAAGTGAACCCATCCATCAGTGTATCCCATAAAAGTGTCAAGTCAATAGTGTCGTTATCAGACTTGGAGTGCAAGTAGTCAATCATATTACCGGGTCTTCCGTCCTTGCCAAAGTACAGCTCTTTAGAAGCTAGCGCAGTTCCCAAGTTTTGAAGAAGTTCGAGTCTTCCACTGGTTCCGGCTAACGGATTCTCCTCTGTGATCTGGAAATCCTTGATCAAATCATCTTTTGTGAATGCAATCAGCTTAGAGGCATTCACCTTGTGTGAGTCCAATGGATCTTCACTCAATTTACCATCCTTAAACATGTCAATTGATACGATGGCCAATCCTTCAGATCTGTTAAACACCTTATCGGTGCCTTTCTCAAGGTACTTCCACTGGTTACCAGCACCAGCATCGATCAAAACACTGAAGACGAACAGATCAATGAGCTTTTTCCCGATTTCAATCTCATTGATAGACTTCGAACGCCATAATGCAATCAACTCCTCAACACGTTGATCTCCACCAGCGTTTAAATGACCCCATCTTCCATGTGGTGGGATCGTCTCGTACTTCCCGGCAAAGTCTCTGTCAATCACCGAGGAGACAAACTCCACGACATCATCCACCTTGGTGAGATCAACGTCAAAATAGTCCAGGTTGTTGTCAAGAGCCAGCTTGAAGATAGGAGAAGTTCTCTCACGGACTGAAGGGATCTGTAGCAGCTTTTTAGCAGCGAGCGTGGAGTCTGATGTCATTTCTTTATACCTTCTTTTTATAACAGTGCTTCCACGCAGTTTTCAGCGCTAACGATCAATCAATAAAAGAGGAGTGTCCGAGGTATTTATACGTTCTTCCACCGGGGAAATTGCATGCTCTGCCCATGCGTTTATCATAACAATAGCACACAGCACGCTTTGACCCCAGGCTTATCGCCGGCGGAGATAATGATGAGGGCCGTGATGTGCGAAAATATCGCGAACTGAATTGCCTTCACGAGGCCTACGCAAACATGCTGCTTCTACCAGATGTGAGAGACACCCAAACACCACAGACTCTGAAAAGTTTTTTCTTCTTCAAGTGGTGAAAAAAAAAGTTGGACTTTCACCGGTACTAGTTTGAAACCTCTAACCAACTTTTAAGAGGTAAAAGGTATTAAAATGTCTGAAATCGAGAAGAAAGACCAGGAGCAGCAGCCACAGATCCACAAGATCAGAATCACTTTGGTTTCCACCAAGGTCAAGCAGCTCGAGAAGGTTTCTGCCAACATCATCAGAAACGCTGAGCAGCACAACTTGATCAAGAAGGGTCCAGTCAGACTCCCAACCAAGGTCTTGAAGATCAACACCAGAAAGACTCCAAACGGTGAGGGTTCTAAGACCTGGGACGCCTTTGAGATGAGAATCCACAAGAGAGTTATCGACTTGCAGGCTCCAGCTGCCGTTGTCAAGAAGATCACTCAGATCACCATCGAGCCAGGTGTCGATGTCGAGGTCACCGTTGCTGCTTAAGTTAGTTCTTGAGTTAGTATATAGTGACACACATTGAATGGAAAAAACAAAGCACAAAAATTGCAGATATTTCCTGGTGATGTTTTGAAATTGTTTGTTGAAGTCGGAATAAACCACCCCCAATACGTTAGCTCTAGGTTGGCAGTTCTAATACCTCTGCCTTCTATCAGCTGTTTATCATCCGTTGGTTCTTTTAATGCATCGTTGAGATCTGTGAAATATTGTAGTAGCCTATTGGTATAATTAAATTGTTGACTCCATACAATTTAGTTCGAACTTTGCACTAGAGCCGCCGCGGTTTAAGGCCTCGGTTGACCTCACAAGTTCAGTGCGTGCGCTCCGCGCTCGGGTTAAAAAGGCCCCTACAGCTTAAAAACTGATGAGCCGAGGCTTCGGCTCCCCCGCAAAAATTGCCTTTGGTGTCACTAGCGATGGCGGGGTGAGCATTGGGCAAACTATATAAATGGCAGCACAGGGCCAATATTTTGCTTGCAACTCACCTAATATGACCATTTTGACAACATTGCGAAGACATTTGAAATGAGTGAATTGCAATACAAAGACAAGGTCGTCGTCATTACGGGTGCCGGCGGCGGGTTGGGCAAGCAGTACGCCCTCGCCTTTGCGAAGAGAGGTGCTAAAGTTGTGGTGAACGACTTGGGCGGCTCACTCAAGGGTGACGGTGGCGCGTCGAGCAAGGCTGCCGATGTGGTAGTGGACGAGATTAAGGCTTTAGGTGGTCAGGCTGTGGCCAACTACGACTCTGTGGAGTTTGGTGAGAAGATCATCAAGACCGCCGTGGACGCCTTTGGCTCCGTGCACATAATCATCAACAACGCTGGTATTCTCAGAGATGCAAGTTTCAAGAACATGACTGAGAAAGACTTCCAGCTCGTGCTTGCTGTGCACGTCAGAGGTGCCTATAAGCTGACACACGCCGCGTGGCCATACATGAAGAACCAGAAGTACGGCAGAATTGTTAACACCGCTTCGCCTGCTGGTTTGTTTGGTAACTTTGGTCAGGCCAACTATTCGTTGGCCAAGTCTGCCTTGATTGGCTTGGGTGAGACTTGGGCTAAGGAAGGCGCAAAGTACAACATCCACGCTAATGTCATAGCGCCATTGGCCAGATCCAGAATGACGGAGGAGATATTGCCAAAGGACATGCTCGAGGCATTGGGTCCCGAGAAGATTGTGCCATTAGTGCTCTACTTGACACACGAGTCGTGCGAAGCCAACAACTCCATTTACGAGGTTGCCGCTGGCTTCTACGGTCAGATCCGCTGGGAGAGATCTTCTGGTGAGCTCTTTAAGATTGACGAGTCCTTCACCCCGGAGGCCATTTTGAACAAATGGGACGGTATCTTCAAATTCGAGGACAAGCCATTCAACAAGGTAACTTACCCCGTGGGAATCAGTGACTACGGCCGCCTCGTTGAAACCGCCAAGTCCTTCCCAAAGAATGAACAAGGTTCGCAGAAGGTGTCTCTCAAGGGTAAGGTTGTTATCATCACTGGCGCTGGTAACGGCCTTGGACGCGCTCATGCTTTGCTCTTTGCCAAGTACGGTGCCAAAGTTATCGTGAACGACATTAGGGATCCAAGCGGCGTCGTCAACGAGATCAAATATGCTGGTGGTGAGGCTGTTGGTAACAAATCGGATATCGTCAATAACGCCGAGGGCGTCATTAAGAGCGCCTTGGAGGCTTATGGAAGAGTTGATGTTCTCGTTAACAACGCCGGTATCCTCAGAGACAAGTCCTTTTTGAAGATGACCGACAAGGAATGGGACCAGGTTATGGACGTACACGTCTTGGCCACATACAGACTCTGTAAGCTTGTGTGGCCATTGTTCTTGAAGCAGAAGTCCGGTGTCATTATCAACACCACTTCCACTTCAGGTATCTATGGCAACTTTGGCCAGGCCAACTATGCTGCTGCGAAGTGTGGTATTATTGGCCTGACAAAGACCTTGGCCATTGAGGGTGCTAAGCATGGTATCAGATCAATTGCAGTTGCTCCACATGCTGAGACTGCAATGACAAAAACAATTTTCAGAGAAGAGGACTTTAACAAGTACGACCCGTCCCAGGTGTCACCATTTGTTGTGCTTGTTAGCTCCGACGCCGTCAAGGTTTCTGGAGAGGTGTTTGAGGTTGGTGCCGGCTGGGTTGGTAACACCAGATGGCAGACCGCCAAGGGTGCCGTTGCTAAGGACCAGGTTGTCTCTCCAGAATTCATCAGAGACCACTGGAACGAGGTCACTGATTTCAGCGAGACTGTCAACAACAAGACCACTAAGGACTCCACGCTCAATATCTTTGCCGCTTTGAGCAGAGGAGAGGTGGATGAAGATGAAGATGACGATGAAGATGATGAGGAGTCCGCTGCTGGCGACGACAAGTTTGTGTACACTGAGCGTGATGTCATCTTGTACAACTTGGGTCTCGGTGCTACTGCCAAGGAGTTGAATTACGTCTATGAGAACGACCCGAAGTTCGAGGTGATCCCATCCTACGGCGTGATCCCATTCATGAACGAGAGCGGTGGTTTGGATATCAGCAAGCTTTTGAGAAACTTCAATCCAGCTTTGTTGTTGCACGGTGAGCAGTACTTAAAGCTTGCCAAATTCCCAATCCCAACCTCTGCCACTCTCCGTACCGAGGCTTTCCCAGTCCAGGTTTCCAATAAGGGTGACAAGGCGGCTGTTGTCGTTGGTGGTTTCAAGACCTATGACCAGGGCACTGGTGATTTGCTCTTCTACAACGAGTCCACTACGTTTGTGAGAAAGGCCCAAGGTGATGCTAAGCTGTACCATCCAAGAACCAAGTTTGCCGTTGCCTCTCACGATGCTCCAAAGACTGCTCCAGACTTTGAGGTTGTTGTTGCCACGACCAAGGACCAGGCTGCAATCTACAGACTCTCCGGTGACTACAACCCATTGCACTTGGATCCTAAGTTTGCCGCTCAAGCCAAGTTCCCAGAGCCAATCTTACATGGCCTCTGTACTTTTGGTGTTACCACCAAGCAATTGTACGAGAAGTTTGGTCCATTCAAGGAGATCAAGGTTCGTTTCACCAACGTTGTGTTCCCTGGTGAGCATTTGAAAGTGAAGGCCTGGAAAGATGGCGACAAGGTGACTTTCCAGACTTGGTCTGTAGAGAGAAACGTCTGCGTCATCAACAATGCCGCTTTGACGCTTTTAGGTGGTGCCAAGTTGTGATGAGTGGTGAGCTGTCCTGACCATTACTGGCGGCCCTGGAGGCTTATCAATGCCACTGATTTGTATTAGGAAATATAGCATGCGATTTACAGTTCAAGAGTTACGTCAGATAGTTTGCGACTCATAATGAAGTGATTTCCTGCCCCTGACTTATTATTTAGAAGTGAGATAGTTTGATAGACAATTTGGTCCGCTGCACGCCGGTGAAGGGCCAAGGCACTTGGGTAATCAAGAGCGGTTGAGGAGTTCATCTCATCGTGAGTCTCAATGATCTTCTACTGGATGGCATTCCAATTCTCAACTGTCCAAACATGGTGCTATGAGCCGGAAGCCATATGGAACATATACTAACATATTATAATGTCCCGTGCTGCCTATTTCATATATGTGTCTCCTACGTGGGCCCAAACTTCAAAGGCTTCCAAAGGGTAAGAGACCACGGCAATTTGCTAGTGCTCGAGATGAGACAACTGAATAAACTTGCGAGCTTCAGGCTTTCGCATAAGATAGAAAGACAAATTCATGAGAGCACGGCCATAAATATCTAGAACAGCTAGTACATGTCGAAGCCATGGCTAAGGAAGACATTAGAGCTACACTGTTGATCGATTGGTGTGCTATGCAGGGGCTACGCCAGACACTGTCACCTAGATCTTTTTAACCTTTTCTTCCTTACTATACCCAATGAGATGAACGGCTCTTATATGGAGATGGAGATACCCACCCCTGGTCTTGGACGAAGAAACCCTGATCTTTGAAGTGATAGTTATACCCCTACATATATAATAATCGAACCTTGGTTTGGGGACCGTTCATGCTGCTGCCCGGGCGTTTAAACTTTGATGAGGCCAGAATATAGAGCGCGGAAGTACGGATTTTGTGAAGAGAATCTTTGGAGGAAAGTTGAACCTCCAGTTCTTGCGTAGGCTTTGCTTTGAATGAAGCACTTGATTCGTGTATACAAGAACAACGCTGATTTATCTGATTGTTGATGTGCCAATCTTGACGCCCCAAGAGTTGATGTCCTGGCTTATAGAGATTTTGTCCGAGACAGATTAATTCTTTCAAGTAGCACCCGCAGACCTTGCAGAACTTTCGCGTCTGTGGTAGGTTTACTTTTCGCAAATTGTCCTGGCTTTAGGGCGACAAATCCACCCTGGTGGACAAAATAGCGCGAAGAGGCGGGCCAGCTCCAGCTGGACTGTGCGACCCGTGGGTTTGCAAGAGTTGTCGCGGTATCGCGGTACAGGAGTCTGCGGGGCTTGAAGAATGACCCCCTGGAGCTGGCGGGTCAACTCCAGGGCTTCAGCCTGTCAAAATTCAATTTTGATCCAAAGCTGAACCACCAGCTGCCCAGCATTGACCATTTGATGGGTTCTCTTTCAAGGGTCAGCAGGTTTATCATCCCATGTAGCTCTCCCGCCACAAGGAGGTCTACCTCTACCCCCCAGTTTTGGGACATACGGAGGTATCACAGTTCTCTTTAAAGGCACCAGATAACAGCCTTTTAGCTGTGAGCGCAGCGTCTTTGTCTTTGTCTTTGGTGGTGTATGTAGTATGTAGTATGTACCCTCTAGTTATCGCCCCAGGGCCGCAAGTATTTCCGATTGAAGATTCGATCCCTTGGACCTCCCTGAGAGTCGAGGACCCTGGCCCCTGGCCCCAGGGCAATATGCAGAGGGGCGATCTTAGACACCGGCTTTGGACCACCCACTTCTGACGCATGTCTACGCAGGGAGGACAGCACCGCAAAAGAGAGCGGCTGGACACTTGGGTAGGCCCCCGACTTCCGAGTCCCGACTTCCCAGGAGAGGGCGGCCACTGCCAGCGGCCACCTTTGGAGGTGTATCACAGGCTGAATTTGTTTAGTGGACCTGGCCTAGAGCCTTTTCGTAATCCGCTCACACGACTCGAATTGCAAGAGGCCAGCGGGCACAAAGGAGATAATTATTCACATAAAAGACCTTTGTCGTCTACTTTTCATCTAGTGTGCTCAACACCATTCCTTTGATTTGCTCCAAGAGTATACCCCCGAAAGAGACGGTGATCTTCCCCGTATACAAACACGATTCCTGTTCTAGCATCAGCTTAAAGTAAAAAAGCAACGGAAACAGCACACAGCCACGCACAATTATGAAGTTCTCGAGCACTTTCACGAGCTCGGTGCTACTGCTTTCCCAACTGGCGAGTGCTTCCAAACAGTTCCGCGAGGGCGACTCTGTGAGCTTCTCTGTCAAGGCTCTGACGCCTGGTGGAGGTTCCTCTGATGAGAAGCTATACTTGTACCCGGTGGACTACTACCACCCTAATCTCGATGCTTGCCAGCCGATGAAACAGTTCGACGGCCAGAACTCGGACATGCTGGTGAAGGACCCATTCCTCAACAACAACTACATGAATGCTCCTTTCAATGCTACTTTCCTGGAGAAGACCGACTGTGCGCTGATGTGCGATAGAAGATACAAAGAGGTAAACGTGACGATGATCAACGACCTTATCAAGAAGAACTACAAGCTGAACTTCTTTGTTGACGATATCCCAGTGGGGCATGAACAGTATGACTTTGAGACGAAGAAGTTTTATGTCGACTTGGGAGTGCCCATGGGATACTTGGACATTGACAAGATCCCTCACTTGTTCAACCACTTCCAGTTCGCCGTGTATTACAAGCAGTTAGACTCTGGAATGGAGTACGAGATCCTGTATGCCACGGTATCGACGCAGTCATTGACGAGAATCCCACAGGTTCCATTGGGATGCCACATTTCACCACCATTGTTGTTGCGTTATAGTGACTACTCCTACAACGGGAACAGAATCTCCTACGATGTCGTGTGGAAGCAGGTTCACGTGGACAGAACGTGGAAGCGTACGTGGGACATCTATCACAACGACTTGGTCAAACCATTGGTGTCGCGTGCGCTGGTGGTGATGTTCACTATGCTGACTCTCATTGTCGGTGGGTACACTTACAAGACTATCACTCATGCTCTCACTGCTGAGAAGCGGAACGTTGTACAGAGCTCTAAGTTGAAGTCTTTGAGCGACAGCGACGATCTCAACGTGGACATGACTTCCGACGACCTCATTGACGACTACGAGTTCTCGTGGCCTTCTTTAGTGAACGACGTGTTCAGAAGACCAAACTTCAGCACGCTGTTTTACTTTTTGGTCTCCGTGGGTGCGCACTTTACACTCACTGCATTGATTGTGCTGTTGCACTTTGCCACTGATACGCTGAACATCCACGGTATCCACAACGAGCTGGCATACTCCGTGTCATTCAACTTTTTTCTGACCACACCAGCGTATTCCTTGCTGCACTGCTACTTGTTCAAGCTGTTTGGCTACGCTGACGCCACGAAGAAAAAGTTGCTGACTACGCTGTTCATGGACTGCTTTGCCCTGCCTATTGCAATTTACCCAGTAGTGTTGTACTACAACAGCATCCACAGCGCTGTCGAGTCTCCATTGCACATTTCCCTCGAGTCCTACCACGGCGCTAGCATCAGCTACACATTCCTTACGTTTGTCTCATTCGTCCTTGGGCTCAAATTCATCAAGCCACAACTCCACCAGACTGCAGAGATCATGAAGCAAATCCCAGACCTGCCAGTGACGTTCAAGACGGGGCCTAACATGGTGATCACGGGGCTTTTCCCATTCTGTGTGATTTTGGTTCCATTGTCCTCTGTGTACATCTCGCTGTGGTACAACCACTTCTTTGCCGGCTCAACGCTCACAATCTCTGCGTTCTTGCTCGTTGTTTTACTTTCCAGCATTTCCGTCCTGAACATGTACTTCGGGCTCTGCGTCGGCAACTGGAGATGGACGTGGTTCTCCTTCCTCAGCGGTGCCTCTGTTGGTGTCTACACATTTGTCTATTCGTTCTATCTTACCAAGTGGAAGTTTGGCGATGAGGCCTCGTTCCACATCTTTGTGCTACAGAATTTGGTCATATCGACATTCCTGGGACTCCTCGGCGGCTCTGTGTCGTTCGTCAGTTGTCTGGTGTTTGTTAAGAAGCTCTACAAGGACATTTAGATGTTGATATTCAAGTGTACTAATGATCCATATATGAAATCCGCGCCTGTAGATTTTTTTTGTATAGATCTGAGGGCTGAAATTTGACACATTCGCCACTTTGACTTGATCTGTCCTCCATATATAATAATTCACAATTCAGATATATACGCACTAGAATGGGGGTTCTTATGACATTGGTACGAAAATTAGAGCATTGAACAATATGGCAGAATTGACTAACACAACAGCTCTTCTCTACACTTGTCACTGAGATGGCGATCCTCGCACTACTGGTGTTGCCACTGCCACTGAAGCTACGTAAGCATTCGTTCCAACTATACACCAAAATCTATGAAAGCAAGGAGACACGTATAGTGTCCAAAGTGATGCTAGTAGTAGTGATGTTGCTGTTCACTGACTCTGTGAAGTCCATGTGGAAATTGAAAACTGGAAGCACGTATGACCCGGCACAGTACAAGTCCACGTATAAACTGGGAAGTGAAGTGATGGCTCGAATCTTTTACCACCAGAGAAACGTTTACATCAGCGGAGCTGTGATATTCTTTGGCATTGCGATTCCTACGGTGTTCAACATCATCAAAAGATTGATTAAGTATGAGGAGATGGCCAGGGAGATGCAGGATCCAAAGAGATCGGAGGCTGTGGTGAAAGAGCTGACGTTGGAATTGGAAAAAAAGACCAGGGACGTGGAGACATTGAAGAAGCAGAAGCAGGGATTGGAGAAAAGCTACGATAAGCTCGCTGACAAGATAAACGGCCCTAGTGGAGACAAGAAATCCAATTGATACATTCTATTCTATAAGATCTATTGCATTGTATGCGGAATACCAGACTCCCAGATTTCATTGTGGTGTTCACCGAACGCCTCAATGACCTGTTTAACCAATGCAGTATCATCCACTGCGCCTTCTTTAACATTCCAGTACTGCTCAATGGCATTCGTCAACTCCTTGACGTTGGAAACGCCGAGAACGACAGGACCATATGGTAAGAACTCTCTCATTGCGAACCGTGTTGCTAAATCGGCCAACTCGACACCTTGAGAAGCAGTCAGTTGTGCAATCTCCTGACACTTGGCCCTCAACTCTTGGGAAGCAGGGTGGAACTCATGTGTGGGGCCAGATCTCAAAAGGGACATGGACAAGATAGAGGCACACAGGAGCTTCTTCAACTGGCAGTCCTTGTAGAACTTCGGGACGTACTTGCGCAGCACTTCGTTTTGCAGGTTGAAGTTGGAGTAGGAGAGCACAGCATCCAATGGGCCCACAGACTCAGTGGAGACACATTTGTGTGCGATGTGGTAGAGGAAATCCACCGGGTAACCACTGAGCCCGAAGTGCCTGATGAGTCCTTCATCTTTGAGCCTTCTGAGTTCTTCCAATGCATCGATAATTCCCACCTCCTCGATAAACTCAATGTCATGGAGATACACAAGGTCCAGGTACTGCGTATCCAATCTTTCCAATGATCTCAGCACACTCTTGCGGATCCATGCTGGCGAGTAGTCAAAGTCGTCCAGTTGCAAACGACCACATTTGGTGACTATGTAGTAGTTCTCTCTCGGGAACTCCGGTTTGAGGCTCTTCAGTGCCCTTCCTAGCAATATCTCCGAAGGGCCGTAGTATGGAGAAGTGTCAATGGCTCTAATACCATTGGTGAATCCAATCTTGATGATCTCCTCCACGGGTAGTTGCTCTGGGTTGTCGTTGAACTGTTGATTGAAGACGGCACCACCAAGCAATAGGTCCGGGAGGTCCTCAATTTTGCCGCTTACTGGTGTGCCAAAGGGCCCGATGGGCTTTTTCATTGTAATATTCTGTCGTATATATCAGCTCTATGGTTTGTTGAAGTTGTGGTGGTAGTGGAGAGATCTGAATTATTCAGGCGCGGCGCTCCATCCCATCTCCACCATTGTAGACTACAATACAAACACAAAACAATGGCACCAAAACGCGAGAGAGACGAGGAGGAGGACATTCCTAAGGATACCAAAGAGCAGGTTGGGACACTTCAGAAGAATAGTGAGGGTGAGAACTACGTGGAGGTGAGTGGCTTTTATCTTTGATACCCCCACACTGCTAGAAGACTAACACTGAGCTTGAAAGCTGGGGAAAAATAAGCGTGCGACGGTACGCAAGTTCAAGAGCATGGTTCTCGTGGATATCAGGGAGTACTACGAGCAGAATGGCGAGATGAAGCCGGGGAAGAAGGGCATTTCTCTGACAGAGGCGCAGTGGAACACATTCTTGGAGTGCCAGGGTCTGCTAATTGGTGCTGTTGCTGGCGTCAAGCAGGCGACAGCTCCACCAAAGACGAAGAAGACGAAGAAGAATCCCGATTTTGTGGTAGCTGATGATGTGGAGGACTAACTTAGGTAAAGGAGATCAAGCGATACACAGGAACTGTTTGCCTTATAGGGGTACGCCGTTTGTTATATAGTGCGCATATTTGTTATATATAATGGGCCAGTATCTGTCTAGCGCGGGTGCGCCTAAGCTGTTAGCGCTTTAACAACTCAGAACTCAGCCGAGCAACACTGCTTTCTCTCTTGAATTCACAACATTTGACGGGAAAGACAAGTAGAAGGAAGGGTAAAAAGCTATGGACAAGGACACAGAGCCTCTGCTGCCGGAGGACCCGCTGTTTGAACAGCAGCAGGGACAGACACCAGTGCCAGTGCCAGTGCCAGCGTCGCCAGATAGACACCGCCATCAGAGTCAGCAGCGGAACTCGCCACAGCGCAGGCGCAGAAACACGTTCACCAGACCGTCGTTCTCAGCATCCTCAGCCTGGCCACAAGGTGCCAACACCGCAGCACCGCCGGGGACGGTGTTTTCTCAAGACACGCACCCAGCGTTTACCCACGATGACCCTCTTGAGCCGTCACGCGCCAACTCCGTCAGCTCAGCGGGCGGGTTCAGAGACCTGCGAAGCTACGACCCGAGACAACTACCTTCTACACGAAGAGAATCATTCAGGAGACTGTCATCCACTGGTGAGCAGCCCGTTTCACCCATATTGGCACAGCACGCGAGCCCGAGCTTTGCGGAGCGGTGGGTGCAGAGACAGTCGTTGATGTCGAGCTCGATGCCACACCCACAATACGGCTCCACCACAGGGACAAGGCACGGTGAGAGCACAGTTATCGATATGGATGCGTTTGCACGCCAGAACGCAAGTCGGAGTTCGCACAGTCGCCATGATGAAGATGATGACCATGGGTCAGACTTTGATTCAAAGCCGAGTACCAGGAGAAACTCGGATGCCAGTTCATTGGACGACGTGTGCTTCCCATTGGACGTCTTAGATGACATCCAGGGCACGAAGAACTGGCCAGATTTGACTGTCCTCGAGGAGTTCTACCAGGAAGAGACAGAGAGACTGCAAGAGGAGGCCAAGAGAGAGACTCATGCTGCAAATATAAAGTTTGATCAGTACTCTGACGATGCTTCAATGGACACACAATCGGTACAAGTTGGGTTCACACACCCTATAATCTCCAAAGTAGACACAACTGGGCCCTTTTTGCAGCCCACACCGTTGTCCCAACAGTTGCATAATCAGAGGGTTAATGAAACAGAGACGCTTAACGGCAGACTGAGACCACCAAAGATAAACCCATTCGACAGAAGCACACGCAATAGAAACAGCAATGCTGAGTTCTTGAAGACGATTAACTACCCACCACACATTATCAGCAATAACCCGGAGCATTTCAGATTTACTTACTTCAGAGAAGACCTGGACTCGACGGTGCACTCACCCACAATCTCTGGACTATTGCAACCAGGGCAGACGTTTGCGGATATGTTTGACTGCAAGGAGTATTCCAAACTAGCACCACAGTCTGTGCCGGCTAGTACGCCAACCCCTGGCTTAGCCTCAGGTGCCACTGCCACCCCAGCTCGTGGGTCAACGCCGGCAATGTCCGAGACTCTTACATCGTCTCTCAATGAAGAGTTCTCGCCGTTTTGGCTGGACGTTTTAAACCCTACAGAAGAGGAGATGAAGGTCCTCTCAAAGGCATTCCAGATCCATCCGCTCACTACTGAAGATATCTTCCTCGGTGAGACGCGCGAGAAAGTGGAGTTGTTCAAGGACTACTACTTTGTGTGTTTCCGTTCCTTTGATATCGTTCAGGAACGCAAGAAGAAGCGGATGAAGAATCAGCAGCTGGATGACTCTGCGTCATCAATTAAGAAGACTCTGTGGGATCGTTTGTTTAACAGAACCATGGGCCATTCTACCAAGTCCGCATCATCTGTTAAGTCAGAGACATCCACGACTCGTCGCAGACGCAAACAGGTGGAACGTGAAAAGTACCAACGTAAGTCAGGTGAGAAACACATGCCAAAGAATGACGAATTGGAACCATTGAACGTTTACATCATCGTGTTCCGTCATGCTGTGTTGACGTTCCACTTTGCACCAACCCCACACCCTGTTAACGTCCGCAGAAGAGCCCGCCTGTTGAGAGAATACTTGACAGTGAGTGCTGATTGGATTGCTTATGCGCTGATTGATGACATTACGGATGCGTTTGGGCCGATGATCGAAAGTATCGAGGACGAGGTGAATAATATTGAGGACTCTATCTTGAGGATGCACCCGGGGAATGACTCGTCAGATGAAGAGTCCAGTGATAGTGACGATGATTATGAACTCGACCAACGGTCTCTATTGAGAAACAGGAAGGGAAGTGTGGTAGATGGCCGATCCGTCAAGAGTGTTAGCTCTGCCAGCTCGAGATCCACCGCCTCCAATGTCATCGAGTGGAAGAAGAAGGGAGATTTGTTGAAGCGTATCGGTGAGTCGAGAAAGAGGGTGATGTCCTTACTCAGACTGCTGGGATCCAAGGTGGACGTTATCAAAGGGTTTGCCAAAAGATGTAATGAACAATGGGAAGTAGCACCACGTTCCGAGATTGGTATGTACTTGGGTGACATCCAGGACCATATCGTTACCATGGTCCAGTCTCTGAATCATTATGAGAAGCTACTGGCACGTTCCCATTCAAACTACTTGGCACAGATCAACATCGACATGACTAAGGTCAATAACGACACCAATGACGTGCTAGGAAAGATATCTATACTCGGTACCGTCGTGCTGCCAATGAACATCGTTACTGGTATGTGGGGTATGAACGTGTTGGTTCCTGGACAGGACTATGATGGACTCATGTGGTTCTGGGGGATTGCACTTGGTATGCTTGTCTTTGCCATGTGCTGTTACTTCTACATGAAGCGTATCTCTGGGTTGTCATAAGTATAGACCTCTAATGTATAATATCGTATATACGTAAATGTAGAGACCTGTAAACACAAAGGACGTGGAAAACATAACATTAAGAATATATGAATAGAATCGATGTAAGGTACTAAATGCAAAAAGAAGCCGTAGTCTAAATAAGTTATAGAGTCACTTGAAGAGAGTAGCGCCGCCTTGGTAGTATAGGTTCTCTTGCTTTCCGGCCTTGACCTCGTCAATGAAGTCCACGGCCTCGGACTGCCAGTTCTGTTCGTACCACCCGCCTTTGGTGAGGAATTTCTCCTCTGGCATGCCCTTGATTGGAGAAATGTACACCAATGTACAATAGACGACGAAAGAAACGATGTAACCGGCAAAGAAGGAGACGTTGTAGATGTAGGTGGCTCCCTTTGGCACAGAGGCACCACATGCACCAGCGAAGCCCACCACATTAGGCAAGATTCCACACACATAGGCAGTATATGCTCTCCAGTTGATACCGTACTTATTATACGAGTAGTTCAAACCTTCAGCGTTGGAGTACAGGTGGAATACATTGATGTAACCTCTTCTCACAACGAGGTAGTCAGCAGCAATGACACCGGCAATAGCGGAGAGGAACACCGAATATGCACTGAGATACGTCGTAAAGTTGGCCGAGGTGGTGAAGAAGTGCCATGGACAGACAGCGAAGGCGACAGCGGCACAGATGAACCCACCTCTTCTGATGTTTATGTAGCGAGGGAGTAGCGCAGAGCCGTCAGTACCAGCGGAGATCGAGTTGGCAGAGATGTTGGTACCAATCTGGGCGAGGCAAAACGCAGCAGAGATGAAGAACACGCCAGCACGGTCACCAGAAGTATAAGACTCGACGTAACGGGTCAGTAGGTCCAACGGGGACCAGTAGATCTCACCGTACATGCTCTTAGAGGAAGAGGAGGTCAGGATGCCAATGAGCGATGTCAATGCAAAACAGGTTGGGATGGCCAGAACCTGGGATAAGCCGGAGGCACTTGGAGTCTTTGCCAATCTCGTGAAGTCTGGACAGTTGAGAATAAAAGTGGAGAAGTTGGCAAGGGAGCTCATCACAGAGAGGATGAAAGCCCAGCCGTGTGCAGAGCCAGAGACGGTGGTCTTCTGGTGCACCACTGGGCCAATACCACCGGCACGCACAATGGTCCACACAAGGAACCCGATCCCGGCGATGGAACATAGGTATGCCTTCGCAGTGAACAAGTGTCTGATCTTCTGTGGTCTCGTGTAGATGAAAGGTAGAGATATGAGACAGAAGAGGAAAAAGCACAAGAACTGGAAGGTCGTGGTGCCCGAAGATGGAATGGCGTTGTGGATTCTAGTGTCCAAGTCAGCACCGAAGATCGATTTGAGCATCAATTGAACACACTGTCCACCGAGCCAAGACTGGACGGAGTACCACACGATGGCCATAACGACTCTGTTAAGCACTGGCCAGACGGAACCAAAAGTACCAAAGGAGGCTCTACAAGCCACTGGGAACGGCACATGATAGTAAGCACCGACTCTCTGCGAGATGAAGACAAAGAACGAGAGCAACGCATATCCGAGCCACACGGAGATCCAAGTCTCCCACCAAGAAAGACCTGCTTGCACACCAGTAGAGGCGATCTGCCAGGTATTGATGTTAAATGACTCCGAGATCCAGAGGAACACAAAACTCCACCAGTGCCACGGTCTCTCGCGCTCGTCAAGCACCGGCTGGAGATCTCTGTTGATCAAGAAAGACTCCGACAGCGAAAGGTTGCCGTCCTGCAGGGACCATCTGGCAGGCGAGTACCATTTAGGGCTCTGCGCGATGCCAGAGGACGGTAATGTATCGGTGGAGAATCTGTTGACGGTCTTCTTCTCCTCGCCCATTGTTTCGAGTTGCTACAGAGAGAGAGAAAGAAAGAGAGAGAGAAGGAGAAAAAAAAGAGAAGAAAGACCAAGAAGCAAACTATTATATGAAGGGAAAATTTTCCTTCAAGATAAGGAGATGAGTAAAGCCGTATCACGAGCCGTTTGAGAGGGTTTGATTTTTTTTTTGCTTTTTACCTCGAATCCCGCGCGCGTGGGGGATTCGAAGCAGCAATATAGTGGTGCCACTGTCCACAAACACCGGCGGCGTTTGACACAAAAAGTATAAATCCCGGGGTAAATAAGCTATATGTCTTGTGACATCTTGGATATATAAAATCAAATTTACTAAAAACGAAAGATATGTAATGGAGATTAAGACAAGAACTTGGTCTGGCCTCTCTCGTACTCATTAGGGTGCGCATCAACATTGTTAATCTCATCCATAAACACCACCTCGTTATCATTGACAAAGGTCTCGTACCAACCTTTTTGTGTGAGGAAGTTGTCCACTGGCACACCTTTCACAGGGAACAGATAAGTGACAAGTGCATAGGTACAGAACGCACTGAGGTAACCCGTGAAGAACGATAAGTTGTAGACATATGTTGCACCAATTGGAACGTCATTTCCACACGCACCAGCGAATCCAACAACGTTTGGTAAGATACCACAGATATAAGCAAAGTATGCCCTCCAATTGACACCGAGCTTGTTGTAAGAGTAATTCAATCTTTTATCAGCTGAGAATAAGTGCCAGATGTTGACGTATCCTCTTCTCACAAGCACATAGTCACTCTGAAGAACACCGGCAACAGATGATAAGAACACCGAGTAAGCACTGAGATAAGTGGTGAAATTAGCAGATGTAGTGAAGAAGTTCCATGGACACACACAGAATGCAATAGCAGCACAAATGAATCCACCTCTTCTAATGTTCACATACTGCGGCAATAATGCGGAACCATCGGTACCGGCAGCCAAAGAGTTAGCAGAAATGTTTGTACCAACTTGAGCCAATGCAAACGCAGCAGCGATCAAGAACACACCGGCACGGTCACCCGAGGTATAAGACTCCACATAACGAGTCAAAAGTTCCAATGGAGACCAGTAAGTTTCACCATACATCACTGTCGATGCAGACGACGCCAGAATACCAATGAGAGAAGTCAATGCGAACGTCGATGGAATGGCCAAGATCTGTGGAAGAGAAGCAGAGGAAGGTTTCTTTGCCAATCTGGAGAAATCTGGGGCATTGATCATCAATGTCACAAAATTGGCCAAACAGTTCATTGTGGAGTTCACAAATGCCCATGCATGAGCAGAACCTGTCAATTGAGTCTTCTGATGGACAACAGGGCCAATACCTCCAGCACGCACAATGGTCCACACTAAGAAGGCAATACCACCTGTGGAACAGATATAGGCCTTTGCAGTGAACAAATGACGCAAGGTCTGTGGTCTTGTGTAAATAAATGGCAACGAGAACAGACAGAACAAGAAGAAACATAGGAATCCAAAAGTTGATGTGCCCGATGACGGAATTCCGTTATGGATACGGGTTTCGAGGTCCGCACCAAAAATGGCCTTAAGCATAAGGGCAACACACTCACCGCCGATCCAGGACTGCACAGAGTACCAGATGATGGCCATGACGACTCTGTTGATGACTGGCCAAATGGATCCAAACACACCCCATGCTGGTCTGCAAGCCACGGGGAAAGTCATGTGGTAGTACGCACCCATTCTGGACGTGATGAACAGGAAAAATCCAGCAATACAGTACCCAATCCACACAGAGAGCCATGTTTCCCACCATGAAAGTCCGTTCTGCACACCTGTGGCTGCAATCTGCCATGTGTTGACATTAAAGGAGTCTGCAATCCAAAAGGCCACAAAATTCCACCAAACCCATGGTCTATCCTTTTCGTTAAGTACGGGCTGAAGATCCTTGTTCACCAAGAACTGCTCGGAGAGCGTGAGGTCCGTGTCCTTGTGTAGCGAGATCTTGTAGAGGAACCTGGAGACCCATGAAGATGTTTTCAGGTCCTGGTATGAGAAGTTGGAGCCATGGTCCACCTCTTCGTACTGGGCCTGCTTGATCTCAGACTTGTCCTCAGAGTTTGAAGCCTGTGGGAGGTTCTTGAGGTTGTAATCCTCTGATGCTCTCTGGTATGACATCTTGAAGCGTGCCTTGTTATTCCATGAGCATCTACATTCACAAAACGAAGGACCCCTGGTGCTATATAAAGGGTACTCATTGAGAGATGATGTATTCACGATTGATCGTCGCCCAAGTCATAAAGACGCGGCGCATTGATAACAAAAACACTTGGAAAAAATCAACGGTACATCCCGGCCTGATTGATCTCCACATGACACATTGGCGGATTCATTATCTTGATCTCGGTATATTATACTTTGAGGACTACAATTGACTATGTAGTTATATGTCTCACGCATGTAAATTCTGATCTGAGAGTGGAAAGTCGTGCCATAGCTTCGATACAGGGTCATGTTGCAGCCCTATGGGCAACCAGGATCAGAAGCTGTTGCTACAAACGACATCATTTATTGTTTTAAAAACGGTGGTGATTAATAGATATATATTGGTAACCAATAAGGGTGTGTTATGGAACGTACCAATTGAATCCCTACCCCCCCTACTCTTAATCAAAGAACCTGACTACGCTCTATTTCTCACTATATGTCCCACTATTTTCGCTCTCTGTAGAACGGAATTTACCGAGACCAGCTGCAGGGTGCGGCGCATTAATGTTGCCTTCAAAAGAAAACTCCGAGTCGCCGAAGTTGATTATGCTGGCAGATAGCGATAACGCCGGGCCATACGGATACAAATATTACGCTGAAGAAATTACAGCATCATCATCAATCAACTACATAGATATTTTATTGGCTGAGAAAGTATAGCCGATCGTAAATTATCTATAGGTCCCAATGGGCTTAATATATTAAAAACATGTCTCCAGATTATTCTTCTCTCAGGGCGTCATACTTCAACACGGCTCCCAGCATAGTGAGGAACCCATCGTGGACTTCCTGTGGCGACGAATATTCCTCTGGGTTATGTGAGACACCGTCTTTAGAAGGGATAAAGATCATGGAAGTAGGGACGTGCATTGCAGTGGCACACGAATCATGACCTGCACCACTGACAATCTCACGTGTTTCCTCCGTACCAAACAGCTCACTGGCACTTTCACGGACACATTGGATACATTGTTCGTTGAACTGAGTAGCTGGTTGAGTATGGATGTGTTCAAACTCGACGCTAAGCTTGTCTCCTGTTTCCTTACAGATGTTGGCAAATGATTCCTTGGCATCGGCAATCTGCTGGGCCATTTTGTTATCATCAGTGTTACGGAAGTCCATGCCAAACGTCACTTCACCAGGGATAACATTCATCACACCGGGGTTCAAGTCAAGAGTACCAGTGGACCCCATCCCTTCATACTTTGATGCCAGCTCGTTAACACGTACAATCATCTTGGCAACAGCGAGGAGAGTATCAGATCTCATGTCCATCGGTGTCGTACCAGTGTGTTGAGCCTTACCTTTGACATGGACCTTCCACCAACTATAACCCTGCACACCAGTAACGATGCCGATCCTCTTACCCTCACGTTCCAATGCCGGTCCTTGCTCGATATGAATCTCAAAATGTGCGGCGATTGGGTAGTTGAGGTATGAACACTGCAGCTCACCTTTGTACCCAATTCTCTCCAATTCCTCTCCCACAGTCTTTGGCACATCATCGGTAATGGACTGCATCTTATAGATCTCATTGTCAGTGTATATACCAGCCCACACAGAAGATGCCATCAGTGCCATGGGCCAACGTGCACCTTCTTCGTTCATCCAGTTGATGAGCACAATTGGGTAGCGTGGGACATAATTGTTCTCCTTCAGCGTTCTCAGCACTTCCAGGCCTGTAAGCACACCAAGGATACCATCGTAGCGTCCACCAGTTGGCTGTGTGTCCAAGTGCGACCCCATAGCTGTCGGTTTAGCATCTGACTCTTGGCCAGGGTATAGGGCAAAGATATTACCCATGGAGTCTACGGTGACTGTGCACCCCAATGCCTCAGTCTCCTGCACTAACCAGTCCTTGACTTTCTTATCCTCATCGGAAAGCGCCAGGCGACACACTCCTGTCTCTGTAGGGTCAGAGCCCCAGGGAAACTTGGCTCCCCATTCAGCAGTGGAGTGAATGGTGTTAAGCAGTCTGCCCGGCTGAATCTTGAGTGCATTTGCCGGGTGCTGTGGGGAAAGGCGGAGCGTAGTTCTTGCAGTGGAGGTCTGTGTAGTACTCATTTTGTATAGTCCATATGATCTTACTATATTTACTTCCACAAATAAATGAGATCTAGCTCTTATATATAGAGCCTTCCGCGCTGTCCGAATGAGGTAAGCGCACCGAAGCCTCAACTGTTTACATCCATCATGGGGAATTACAATTTACAAGGTCAGGAACAATAGAGGCCAAGGGCGAAAAACAAAGCAGGAACGCTTGCCACTTTGGGAACACGCCCAGGGACACTCAATCTTTAAGAAGCAAAGAATAGAGAGATAGAGAGGCATGGACAGCATAACGTACCACGAGTACCAGCAGATCCTGGATCTGGGTGCAAACGACGGAGGAGACGGACTAAAACAGCGAAGAGCCCGAAGAAAGTTCAAGAAGTCGGTAGACGGGTGTGTGGTGTGTAAACAGAAACGAAAGAAGTGCGATGAGCAGAAGCCGGAGTGTGCTGGGTGTCTGAGGAGAGGCACTCCCTGTGTTTGGCCACACCACATCCAGGAGTCCTTGAATGGTAGTGAGACACAGGAGGATCAATTGAAGGACAACGAGATGGTGAAGATAGCTGAGACACCTACAGAGGTGTTCGATCTGAGCTTCACAGATGATCCACTCTTGTATGAGTTCTTGCATATTCAGAGCATACTGACGGATGAAGACAGCCCGAGCGTTGTGTCCCGGAGATCATCCACTGTGAACTCCACAAAGGAGTACGAAGAATTTGAGCATACGATTCCAGGAGTTGAACTCACATTAGAGGAGGCACGTTGTTATAACGCATTTGTGAACACTTTTCTGAGTTCTATCACGCCGGCACATTGTGATCCACTTCTATCACCAATGACGTTGCTATTACCATACGCTGTAAGTTGTGTTACGGTACGAGAGATCTTCCTAGCTTGTGGTGCCACGCAGTTGGCATACACAGAAGACGAGTACATCGTGAAATCTCGCCAACGGTATGTCAAATGTGTGGGCCTTTTGGTTCAGGACATACAGAACTCCTCTGATGGGTGTGAAGACCATTTGTTCATCTCTGTGCAACTGCTACAGACACTATGTCTCCGTGATAAGTCACTGGGTCTTAATGCTACAAAGAGTGCGGGCCATTTGGCAGCGGCATATGAAATCCTGAAGAAGAGGTTCCTCAAGTGTGCCACCACGACAGGGTCCATGGGTCTCAGACTCTCTCCACTGGACAGAGTGCTTACTGAGCACTTTATATTCAACTTCCCCATTACCATTATCCTGTGCCGTCATGACAAACTCACCAAAGTACCATCGCCATTCTCATTCTTCGAACAGTTTGGAGGTATGCTCAAAAGGCCCTTCATCTCATCCACTCACCAAAACGTTAATGATGACTGGCTGAATCATCCCATCCTCGGTGTCAGTTTGAAAGCACATGAGATCTGCACAAAGGCCACATGGCTTGTACGCACAAAGACGTTGCCCTTAACAGCTGAGGATTCACTGAGGGCGTTAGAATTGAGAGAGCAACTCAGTGCTGAACTGCTTCGACTCTCTGCTATGTCTAACACGAGTCTCTCAAGTGCACAGAGACAGAGCATCGCCTATGCCAGGGCAAAACTCTTTGGTGCCTCCATTATCATCAGAAAGCTGTGCGATCCATCAATTGAGATTGAAGACCCAGACATTCAAAGAGATGTGGCCTCAATGGTCTTAGAGATGGAATATTCCCGCCAATTGGACAACGAACATCTCCTATCGATCTGGGCGATGTTCGTTGGTGGCAGTGTAGGCATCAAGAAAGAACACAGAGAGTTCTTCCAGCACGGGTTTGAAAGCATCGCTGGCATTATTCGCTCGAGTTTGGCGCAAAAAGTTCTGAGGTATTTGAACATTGTATGGGAAGAGGAAGAGAACGTTGGGCTGGAGTTTCTCTTTGACACCACAGTACTGGACATTGTGTGCACTTAACTCAAGGAATTGCTACTGTACAGATCTATTACAAAGTGAATTAAATAAACAGGCCATGAGCGGGCGTAGGTCATAAGATATGAACAAAGGTTCACTGGTAGTCCTCGAAGTTGAAGAAACGGAACACCGGCAGCTCCTCAGCACTGATGTACGCAGAGTCTTTGTTGCCATTGTTGATCATATCAAACTCCTTTTTGTGTGCCTCGTACTGTTTGTGTGTGTGTCTCCACTCCTCTAGTAGGTCTGTGTTATTACAAGCACCGTGGAGCGTCAATTCGCCATTCTCGTCGAATCTCTGCTCTCTTGTTGGCACGCTCTCAAACTCACAGACCTGGTTGGGCACCCAAAGACCAATGTCCGGCTGCCAGTTGTGGTCAAAGATGTTCCAGTCGTCCATCGCCTTGGAGCCGTACCAACGCATGAGGATTTCGTGGATCTTCTGTGGCATATAGGCCTGACCACCCTCATAAAGCGTACGTCTCAGTGGGAACAGGTCTTTGTATGTGAACCACTGGTAGTGTTTGCAGTGGAATGACATCTCACCCACTTCTGGCTTGATGTACCCAGGCTTCTCCCTGTTGGTCTGCCACAATGCAGAGATGTCAATATAGATACCGCTCTTCACATCGATGTAACGGGCATCGATGAACTGGTGGTCGTTCTGCTGCATGTAGAACGGATTTGTCTGGAGCCAGTACATGGCGTCTCCCTTATTTGGGTTCTCCACCACGAGGGTATTGTTCCAGTACTTACCAATCTTGTCCACGTCATTGATTGACATCTGCACGTCGACATCGTTGTCCCATGGCAAGTTCTGGCCGTTGAAGTACCAGCCAATCAGGTTACCATAGTTGAACCATGAGATGATCTCCGCATGCTCGCAGAGCTTGAACCACGAACGGATTAAGTGGTGGATCACAGTGATACGCTCCTCGTGCGAGATGATCTGCTTGAGCCACGGGAAGTTGTAGTGGTGCCACTCAGCCTTTCTGTCGATTGGGATGTTTGGGAACGTGAAGTAGAACTTGTTGGCATTCTTTACATTGGCCTTAGAGTACTCCAAAAACGCCAAGTACTTCTTATCCGCCTTTGTAGGCTCTTTCATGTCTTGATACTGCTGTAACAGCTTATCAAAGTCCTTTTGCACAAAGTCCTGCTCGTCCTGGCTCACATATGTCTTGAGAGACAGCTCCTCTGGTTTATGGCCTTTCTCCTTGTACACAGTCTCAAGATCGCGCACAATCTCTTCTCTGTGCTTAATGTCTTGCAAAAATTGCGCGTACTCTCCTGAAGAAACCGTGTCCTTGCCGTAGTAAATCTCAGCGAGCCCTTCCTTACCGTATGGTTTGGAACGTCTCTTCTCGTTCACAGGCCAGTCAATGTACTTGAAATCTGTTTCAAAAGTCACACGTTCCGGGATGGTCCACCAGAAGTGCTTGAAGATGGACGAACACATACCAAAGATCTGCATCTGCTCAAACGTCTGTAACTTCTGCCCATACGTCTGGTCGTCGACCCATGGGTCCTGGACGTCGAACATCTTGTCGTAGCATAGCTTGTGGATAAAGGTGTATAGCTTGGATTCATCTCCGCCAAAATCGTCGATCATCGCGTCATATGCGTTGATGAAGGCGTTGGCTGGCTGTGTATCCACCCAGTCAGCCCAGTGGAAATCAATTGGGTTCGACGCCAGGTACTTCTCCGGGTGTGCCTCTTTCTTGTAAACATTCACAAGGCTCTCCAAGAAGGCACCCGTCGAATAGTTCTGGTGGAAGTCGTTCATGACACGGTTCTGGTTGACAAAGACCGAAGGTGTGCTGTCAAGCTTGAACTGCGATAAGAAGCTCTTAGACTGGAAGAACGAGCGATGTAGACGTAACCAGTAGTCCAAGTTCTTCGTGCCCTCGACGAACGCCGAGTAATTTGACACGTTGAATATCAACGATGAGAGCAACAGGTTGGCTCCTAGCACTATCAACGCAATCAACACGAGAAACTTGGACTTGAAGTAGTAATTTTGGCGTTTCTGATACGTGTATGTGTTTGTCTGTGGCGATGGTGTGGTCTTCATCACAGATGTAGCCCATGATAACGGCCTCACCACAACGCTGCTCGCCAGTCTCTTCAGTGGTAGCATCTCTTTATGCCCGCGGTAATCCTCTGGTGTGGAATCGAAAAGACTTAAAGGAGGGCAGCCGGTCTGCAACTGCAATTCACTTCGGCTTCTATACCGAGTTGTCTCCGTGATGAGGTGAGCCTCCGGGTCAAAGGTCAAAGCTGTTACAAAGTTGAAGGCAACCCTAAAAGATTGAGAATCCTTGTCTTCCTTATGGGGAATTGGTCTCTGTTAGAAAGGAGTAAGAAGTCTGACGAGCTTTGGACTTTTCGGATTCTCCAATGTCCTGTTGCAGTTGTGAATTGACCCGAAAAAAATGCTGCACTGTATCTGTTCTTTTATGTATGTCCCCTTCCAGCCCCCAAGAAAATGCATATACATCGAGTTGGCTTTTGGATGAAAAATCCCTAACGGGCCGTATTTTTTTCCCTGCTCCCATTTTACACTTGTCCCAAATGATGCAGGAATGTGCTGACCCCGCGTCATGGAGCCGCAATAGCTGGCGGGTCACCTGTATAGTGACGTGCATATGCCAGCCCTAGATTGCGCTACAGGTTGGAAACTTGAAACCAGCGCGGGGTCTCAACTTGCAACCTTTGCGCAAAATTTGGGACAAATCTAGTAGCGCCAATTTTACCACTGTAAAATTTCTCTTGACAGTTGAAGCAAAGAGACAGACAGGTCAATATTTTGATGAGCACAGATGGATAGAGATAAGCTGCTATATAGTACTTCCATGATCTAGCTTTATCTACATTATGGTTGACGAAGGTGTATGGTACGTCCACCTCCTGTGTGTCCATAAGGACAATAGGGCTCTTCCTTGCCTTGCGGTGCTTTCTGTGGCTCTGTATATCGCTATATAGTGGCATAGGTTGTAGATAACAGTCCCTTAAACCTTCATCTTGAGTGTGTGTAATACCATACCATACTGTATTTTCATTTTCCTTTTCTCACCAAAAATGGTTAAAGTATATCTTGAAAGCCAAAGCTCTGATGTTGCCCTGACCATAAATATTGGAGTCACATGACTGGTCATGTGCACCGCCCGAACTCCATTTAGAGGGCATCAAGATAGCCAACCAATGACGGCCGCGCATTTGGCAATGTGCGCTTCACGAAAAAAAGCTATGAAGCTCATACAGAAAATAGAGGTTGGTGTTTGCAAAGTTGATATTAGAGCTCTAAGTTCAGTTGAATTATCGCAAAAAGATGGTTTCCGTATGTCAAATCGGTCTTTCACTGATATAATCAAGCACCAGACAACTAACACTACCATAAGTACATTGCTCAGCCAGCCATTAAGGCCGTCCCACATTTGGGCAAGTTGAACATGAAGACGTTGATTGCCTACACTCCAAACCTTACTCTTTGGGGTGCTGGTATCACCTGGGGTCTCTTTGCCTACACCCAGGGTATCCCAGTCTTCCAGGACGCTATTTACAAGAAGATCCCAGTCCTCGGTGACCACTGGGTTCACACTGTTGACCCAGAAGACGTTCCATTCTAATCTGATCATTATATTCACATCTTCTCCTTCAAAAAGCACAAAACACAACACAACACATTCCATTCATGAGACCCGCCTAGCATAGAGCTGGGTGTTGCGTCCGTCTGTTTATAGTCATGAAACATCCTATTTTGTTCATTTTTAAACTAGCATGCATTAGTCTATGTACAGTCATTAAATCGTTATAGCATCAGGTCCATCTCGTGGATGCGTTGTTTGACACTTTTGTACGTGTCCTCCTCCACCTCTTGAGTGTCCACTTTGTCTTTGAGTCTTTCCAAGCACCAAGTGAGTAGTGTGGCATTACTGAATTTGATACCGATGGTCAATACGGCTGTCAGTAGGTCCAATGGGATGTGTAAGGATGCTTGTCTGGAGGCTCTTGTGTGTTTTTCCTCGCCATTATGAATGCGCACCATCACTCTCTTGTTGTTGTCAATCTTGAGCCCGCACAGGGTCTTGTTCATCGCCTTCATCACTTGTTCTTCTGCGTAATCAAGGTCCACCAGCCCTCTGAGAAGCTCACTGTATGGTCTCGTGGTGAGCATCTTGTCAAACTTTGTGATCTTATGGATGAGAGTCCGAGGATGTGCGTCCTTCTCGGTGAGTCTCATCAACTCCAACACCGAGTCAAACAAAGACCTGTTCTGTGCCATCACTGCACAACGCACAATTGAGCCCAGATTGTTCTCGGAAAACACATGTGTGCTCTCCATCATCGCCTTGCCTAGCACATTGCCGAACACCAATAAGTTCTTGTTCCCTGGTTGCGACTCAATAACACCAAACACCTCGCCAATGGACAGTGCGTTGAAGTTAGTGTTGAGCACTGCGGAGGCACTCGATAAGAGGAACTCCCTAGAAAACTCCACTTGATTAGAGTACATGTTCAGTAGAGGGGCAACCTGGTTGCTGTTGTAGTGTCTATGGTATGTTCTTTGCGATGCCTCCAAATGTTCATACGAAACCAGCGGCTTCCCCATAGAACTCTGCACTCTTTTTAGTAATTCCAATGGCGAGATCCCAATGATCAAGTCGGCAATCTCCTGACTAGGGATTCTATCCAGGAACTCTTCAAAGGACGTTATAGTCCTTGACTCGGCGTCAATCATCTCGAGCATGAGCTTTACTAAGTCTTCTTGTTGCTGTAGGGGCAGAGCCTTGAACTGCACAGGGTCAAGTCCACCACTCAGTATGCGCATCAGCTCCTCATGTACAGTGTAAATACTTAAAAGCTGCTCAACAACCAAGTTCTGTACTCTCTCTGCCCTGGTGTCCCTGGCTACAGATGGTGCCATCTCAGCCAATTCGTCCTCGGTGTAAGGCATCTCCAGGTCATCCTCGACGATGTTAAACAGTGGGAAGTCCAATTCCTCTAGTATACCAAATCCTTGTATTTCACTCTCCACCCCTTGCTTTGCCATAGGGCTCGTTTTTATGCTCATCACCGCACCGTCGTGTATCTCATCTCCCACCGGCTCATCTCTCGCTGGCTCATCTTTCTTCCGCTCCTTCGCCAGAGTGCTCAATGAGCGCCACGTCGATATGATGCCCAATCCCAATAAATTTGTAGACACAAACAACAAGTTCGAAGGAGCAGTGAAATACGACCAAAGAATCTGCCCGGGATGTCGTAGTTGTAGTTGTGGTCTTCCTCTTGGACCCACTTGTGTATAGAGGTGCTGGCGGTGCCATGCCCGCCGCGTCCCGCGTATAACAGGTAAACGGGGTACCACAGGCCGTACCAAACCACTGCTAAGCATCTGGGGGGAAGCTCTTATACCTCTTTTAAGTACCAAATATGAGGCGTTGATTATAGGGTATATATGGGCCCAGAATTTTTCGGTACGGACTCTTGGTGCGCTCGAGAGCGCAAGAGCGTCAAACATTTCGGTTCGGCCACTGCGCTATGTCTTTGGAAGAAGCGGTGGCCCACTTAAAGCCATCCATTAAGCTACACAATTGGTAAGAAAGAGTAAATATGGGCTTCCATTTGAACCTCAAGGCCACGCTACAGGGTCTGACTGACCTGTGCCCCACTGACACAGAAACAACTCCGTTCGAGTACACTTTCCTCATTGCGTGTACATCGTGTAGGGAACAGCACGACAAGGAGATCACCATCAACAGATTCGAACAGCATGAGATTTCGGGCTCTAGAGGTGAGGCCAATTTCGTATTCAAGTGTAAGGCATGCGGTAAGCAGTCGAATGTACAGATTGTGAGAACGAAAATGAACTATACTTTCGAGGACTCTGAGGATGGCAAAAAAGTGGCGCTCTTGGACATTGAGTGCCGTGGCGTTGAATTGGTCAAGTTCATCCCACAGGGTATTTTCCAGGCCAAGGGGGCAGAGTCCACCACCAAGTTTGCGGAGATTGACCTCTCAGAAGGTGAATTCTACGACTATGACGATAACAAGGGCGATGAGGTGTCTATCACTGAGATTGAATGGGAGGTTGCACGTTCTTGATATGTTTAATGATACAAAACCAAAATGATATAATTTCCTATAGATGTTCAAACAAGACCCAAGAGCAAGATGAATGAAGCACTGAGCGAAACAGTCTTCAAACAGCCAGCACCGTCGTAAGTAGAAATGGCAGGGGCAGAGCTGAACTCAATGGTACTTGTCTGCTGTTCAATCATCGGGGAAATGGGCGTGGAAGTGGTATCTATAGAGGCGTCAGTGGTGACCCATGGCGTGGAGTTCCCCGTAGTAGAGCACTCGTCATCCACGCAGGTAGTGACAACAATCTCAGTAGTGGATGGAGATGGGACTTCGGTCTTAGTGGTCTCAGCAGGCTCGGTAGGCTCAGCGGCTTCCACACTGAAAAAAGTAGAAGCGCTTTCCGGAGTCTCGGAAGAAGTAGTTTTCTCAACTTGTGAGGTAGTTCTCTGGGTCTCAGGAGTAGAAGTAGCTTCTGATGTAGTATTTGTCTCAGTTAATGGGCAGTTGGTAGTGCACTCACTGACAATGCCAGAAGATGTTGTGGTAGCAACAGTGATCTGGCCAGAGTTAAGTGTAGTAGAGCAAGCGCCCTCAGAACAGGAAGTTATGGTGATCCCTGTGGTAACTGGAGTAGCATTGGACTCGGTAGGCTCAGTAGAATTGGACTCAGGAGAAGGAGCTGACGTTGTGCCCTCTGGCTTGATGGTGGTAGAAGTCAAAGAGCCTGTGTTCATAGTAGGCTCTGTAGACTCTGTCCTGCTAAAAGAAGCCGTTGTAGAAGTAATAGAGGCCTCCTCAGAAGTCAGCAGACCATAAGTGGTGTATCCAACGACACTTCCATGTGAAGTTATAGTTATCACAATAACTTGGCCAGTGGTGGATACAACACCGCACTTGCCATCACAAGAGGTACGGCTGATAGCTGTTGCCTGGGAAGAAGAACCGGTCTTGGTGGACGTGTCATCTGGTAGTGGAGTTGTAATAGCAGAAGAAGAAGAAGTGGAAGTAGTCTCAGTCAAGGGACAGTAAGTCGTGTACTCCGTTATGATACCTTGTGACCTGGTCGTGACAACAGTAACCAAGGCAGTAGACTTTTCAGTAGAACACATGTCATCCTGACAAGACGTGACATCGACAACAGTGGTTGTTGGAGTGCTTGCAGCCTCTGAAGTCTCAGTTTTGGAAGCTGCAGAAGACTTTGGAGTCAGAATACTGCCAATAAGAGCTTTGGTGGTGGAAAGTTCCTCAGATGGTGACACATTAGAACCAGACGAAGTGGCAGAGGGCTTCTCAGAAGTCTCTGTCTCCGTCAATGGGCAATAAGTGGTGTACTCCGTGACAATCCCGTGTAATGAAGTAGTGACAACAGTAACCTTAGCAGTAGTCTTAGTCGAGAAACAACCATTGTCAGAGCAGGAAGTCAGAGTTACAACTGTGGTGGTCAGCGGAGTGGAAGGCTCGCTTGAAGAGATGCCAGGTAAAATGACAGTAGTGCCCACAGGTGAGATGGTGGTGGTGAGCGATGTGGTCTCTGAGGGAGATCTAGATGGGACAGAGGAATTGAGGGATCTGGATGAAGGGGCAGAAGAATCGGACACAATGGTAGAGGAAGACGTTGAAACGGTGAAAGCAGCAGAAGGCACTGCGTCAGAAGAAGTCTGAAGAGACGAAGAAGACTTAGACGCAGACTCAGCAGACACAGAAGCAAAGGTCTCAGAACCAGAAGCTGTTAATGGACACCAAGTTGTGTACTCTGAAACCACACCGAACAAAGTCGTCGTAGCGACAGAAACCAGTGCTGGTGACCTTGTCTGCGTACAGCCTTCCACGGAGCAGGAAGTGATAGTGACCATGGTAGTAGTCTCATCAGACTCTGTAACAGTGAATTCAAGTGAAGAAGCAGCGGGGGAAGCATCAGAGAGGCTCACAACAGAGCTGGTTGGTGGCAATGTCATAGTCAGCGAACCAGAGGAAGTGGATGGTGGAACTGCAGTACCAATGTGTGGGCTATAGATAGCGGATGAGGAGCCTAGTTCAGATTGTGGGACAAGTTCAGACTCAGTGGAAGTGAGAGGACACCAAGTGGTATACACTGTGACGACGTTGTTGGACGTCTCATTGGCAATAGAAACGAGTGCAGGCGATGTTGTGAGATGGCACCCCTCAACAAGACACGAAGTGATGGTGACCATAGTAGTTCTGTCCACATCTTCAGTGACAGTGATCGAAGCATCGTAAATGAACGAGTTGTCCTCTCTGAGTGTGTCAACGGAGGTTGTGTTGGCATAGTACGGAACCGGTGCCAGGGCCGCGGCTGAGAGAGATGACAGAGCCACAATAGCTGGGAACTTCATGATACGGATAGGTTACTAAGAAATGTGAGAAGAGAACAGTACCAGGCGGTGAGCGGCCGATATAAGTACTCCACAGTGCCTCTGTTCCAAAGCAAAATAGATTCTTGGTTGCGTCATCTTCTTTCACCTCTGAAACCGATGTGTATCACATTGGTTGATTCCAGCTAGCATCGGCTATGCACCATCCAGCAGGTGCTGGGCAAGATGAAGCTTTTGCTGTCCATTCTTCAGCGTGGTACCTGCGCTCGATATCCGTTATGCCAGCCATTCTTTTGCAAATTTATACTTGTGGTCACAAGTTGGTTTCATATCCTTCGGTGCGTCTCAGCCGGCATGAGCCGGCATCGATGCCCCTGTTCCTAAAACATTTTTGAAACTTGAGAAGAAACACATGTAGTGTACCATTGGAAGTTTAGTAAGTATAATCTTCCCCTTTGGGACATTAAATGTATCCACCTATCAATGGTCATCTGTCGGTGATAGATTTAGAGATTTGTTGGAGCTTGCGGACTTTGTTAAGAATCTCTCCTTACCCCTGGATCTCGAAACAATAGGAAAAGGCACAAATCACTCCGTAGACGCGAATCGAACCCAGACGGCGAAAAAAGAAGAAACGCGTCGCGTATCATAAAGCCCATCCATATACATCGAGTGGAAATATTTCATGTTTGGCACCAAAATAACTTTAGAAGGCACCCAGGAGATCATGGATAAACCCAAGAGGACCGTGCAGTCCTCGATTAGTCGGTTCTTCAAGTCTTCCCCAAGCAAGTCGCCCATAAAGGTGCAGACCACGCCACGAAAACCCGGATCATCGCCCATATCGTCTAGTGGTAAACACGATGAGATCGAAGTCATTGATCTAAGTGATGACAGTGACGCTGAAGAAGTCCAAGAGGTGGAGACCCCAGCGGTGGATCAGCTGTCGCCAGTAAATGAGAAGCCACCACCACTAATACCACTGCCAGAGCCCACAGATCCACTGATCAGCACAGTGCGTGCCCAAAAGTTTGTCTTTAACAAGGACATCATGCCATCACGTCCAACAGAGGAACAACAGCAGCTTAGAGAGCAATATAAGAGGAAGTTGACACAGACCTTAAGTACAGAAACACCCAAGGAGACAGTTGGAAGCGATGAAGAACCTGATGAAGAGCGAACGCCGCCACCGGCCAAAAGACAGAAGAAAGCAAAGCCGAAGCTCACACCATTGGACGAACAAGTCAAGCAGTTGAAGTTACAGAACTTGGACAAGATCCTGGCTGTTCAAGTGGGATACAAGTACAAGTTTTACTGTGAGGACGCTGTCAAGGTGCACAAGATCCTCAATATCATGTTGGTCCCGGGGAAACTAAACATCATCAATGAAACACCGGCTGATCAGTTATACAACAAGTTGGCTTACTGTTCGATCCCTGAGCCGAGATTGCACATCCATTTACAAAGGCTGCTAGACCGTGGTCTCAAGGTGGGTGTCGTTGATCAGGTCGAGAACAGCACTGTCAAGTCCGTCGAGAGTTCCAAATCTGCGTTGTTCAAGCGCAAAGTCACCGATGTGTTCACGAAGGCCACGTACATTGAGTACGACGATAAAGAGCACAGTGTGAAAGATGACAGGGCTTTGGACTCGCTAGTTTCCATTATAGAAACTCAAAAGAGCCATGACTCGGTGCAGATCACTATTGTGTCCATTCAACCTCTGACTGGAGAGATTGTGTATGACGAGTTTGAAGATGATTTTTTGAGAAATGAGTTAGAGACAAGACTTTTACACTTGGAACCCATTGAGATTATTCATTTTGAGAATAATTTGTCCTCGTTGACGGCAAAGATCATCGACAGCTTTATACGACAGCACTCGACGCATATTCGTACGATAACATACCCAGAAATCAAACGGTCTTTCTATGAGACATTTCTTAATGACTATGCGGTGGACAATGACAAACTGTTTGATTTTGTATCTTCACAATCAATTGAGTTTCAAACAGCATGCTCTTTGTTAATTGAATATCTGGTGGAGTTTCAGTTGGACTCTGCTTTCAAGATAGTGTCCAATTATTCCAACTTCAGTGAGATCAACCATATGGCATTGAATGCTAATACACTGCAAAATTTGGAGATCTTTCAAAACAGCACAACATTTGAGGAGTATGGGTCACTTTTATGGCTTTTAAACCACACAAGGTCCAAGTTTGGATTCAGATTGTTAAGGAAATGGATCAGCAAGCCATTGATACACAGAGAGTCGATCGAGAAGAGACTCGACGCTGTAGAGGACATTCAGAACAATTTTCACCTCTTTTTGGAGAGTCTTGCTGGTGAATTAAAGAACTGCCCTGACTTGGAGAAGATGCTCAGTCGTATTCATTATGGCAAGGTTAAGCGCAAGGAGCTCTATATTTTCTTGAACAAGCTCAATGACATCTCGAGATTGGTGATCAAGTTTGGAAAGCTAGAAATCTTGAGTCGGGTGAGGTCACCACTCCTGAAAGAGCTCTTGGAGAGGCTCATTCGTCTTATATTGGAAATTGACGTGCAACAATTTGTCGAGATGATAAACTCGCAGTATGCGATGGACGACAGAACAGACGATTACATCCTCAAGTATTTCAACTTGCACAGTCTCACCATCAACCAGGATGAGATCATTGCAGAGACTGCGGAAATCGACGCCATCAAGTTAGAACTCAACGGAGAGCTCGAATGCGTCAGAAATTTATTCAAGAGACCCTCGATGGAGTACGTTGAGAAGAACAGAGAGCCGTATCTGGTGGAAGTACGTAATGGCGTTCTCAAGATCGTGCCAAAGGACTGGATCAAGATGAGCTCTACCAAGCTGGTCTCCCGGTTCCGTCCACCGCAAGTTGAAGCTCTATACCTGAAGTTGAAGTACCACAGCGAGCTCTACTTGACTGCATGCCATGCTGTTTTCAAGAAGTTTGTGAGCTTCATCGACGATCGGTACACAGATCTCAACGACATTATCAAATGTCTGGCGCAGTACGACTGTTTGCTCTCTCTGTCTGCTGTGTCTGCTGTTGGTAACATGGCACGCCCAACATTTGTCGACTCCAAAGTGGTGAGAGTCAAACAAGGGCGTAATCCCATCATTGAGCAGCTGAGTAATTACGTTGCTAATGACATCTCCATGGACAACAAGTCGCAATGTATGATCATTACAGGGCCTAATATGGGTGGTAAGAGTTCCTATGTGAAACAGGTGGCGCTTCTGGTGATTATGGCACAGGTTGGGTGCTTTGTGCCAGCAGAGTCGGCGACTCTGGGGATCTTCAGCTCAATACTGACGAGAATGGGCGCACAGGACGACCTGATCAAAGGTGAGTCAACTTTCTTCACGGAGATGTCACAGATGCTACAAGTGCTGAAGTGTTTAAAAGAACAAAATGGAAACTCGCTGGTGATATTGGATGAGATCGGGCGTGGCACGAGTACAGTAGACGGTGTCAGCATCGCTTCTTCAATACTGGAGTATTTGGTCCAGGAACAAACCGATGCTTTGGTAATGTTCATCACGCACTTCCCATCCGTTTGCAAACTGGCAAAATCTTATAACACGATCAAGAACTACCACATGGGATACATGGAGCACAAGAAACACGCAGATGACTGGCCTGTGGTCACTTTCTTATATAATTTGGTCGAGGGTGTTGCAAAGAACTCTTATGGTCTCAATGTGGCCAAGTTGGCATTCATAGACGACGAGATCATCCAAAAGGCACATAAGATATCTAAGGAAAGACGGAAACAAGTGGAGGGAAACCACCAGATTGTTACCTCGATAAAGCTCCTACAACAGATTCACAAAGTTGTTAGCCATAGAGATGAAAACATCAAAGATGTGCACAAGCTATTGGAGCTCTACGAAGATGGATATTAGCATGTACACAAACGTCACTTCATACAATCTATCTGTAGTACAGTAATTCATCAGAACTTGGTCTTGAACAGGCTCTTGCTGTTCGTTCTCGGTCTGTTCCCGCTCGTCAGCGTATAGCTGATGCTTCCGTAGGAGTTACCAGCTCCGTACAGCACAGTGTCTTGAGGATTCCCATCGTCATGTAACAACGTCATCGAATTGAAATCTCCAAACGGATCGTTTTCCTCAAGCTCAGTGTCGCTGATCATAATCTGTTCCTGACTTATATCGATCGACATAGACTTCTCGTTCTTGTTCTTTTGGTAATCAGTACCATTCTTGGAGAGAACTGGAATCATTGGTGGATGTTGGTTACGCAAAAGTGCCCACTGAACGTTCTTGAAGAAAGGATGGTTCTTGATGTCAGAAGCACCAAGTTTAGAGCCGAGTCTCTTGTTCTCGTCCTTGATTAACAACTTCTTGATAAGACTTTTACAGCTTGAGCTGATGCTTTGGGTGTCTGGGAATGACACGTCCGACTTGAGAATGTTTGAAAACGTCTGGTTTCTGTTTCCGCCCTTAAATGGAGAAGTACCGAACAACATCTCAAACAACAAAATGCCCAAAGTCCACCAGTCCACAGCTACGGTGTGCCCTTTTCCTCTGATCACCTCTGGTGCGATGTACTCCTCTGTCCCGACAAACGAATTGGTTCTGAACCCATCAATGCACACCTTAGTATCCAACGTCATTTTGTTACCAGAGTTCACAGACATCGATGGGTTTTTGATGGACTCTGTCTGTTTGGACAAGTCAAAGTCCGAAAGCATAATGTGTCCCGATTGATGTAGTAAGATGTTCTCGGGTTTCAAGTCTCTATAGATGAAGCCCATGAGATGCAAGTACTCCAATGCAGCAGTCACCTCTGCAGCATAGAAACGAGAATCTGTCTCAGAGATACACTTGGACTTCCGAGTCTGAAGAGCTCTGAAGAATTCACCTCCCATGCAGTACTCCATACAAAGATAGAGATAATCCTCACTCTGGAAGGAGTGATAGAGTGTCACAATAAATGGATGGTTCGATGTGGCCAAGATCTCTTGCTCAGCCAAAGCTCTCTTGATCTTGTTTCTCTCAATCATTTCCT
This sequence comes from Petasospora taoyuanica, assembly GCA_030567055.1. Taxonomy (NCBI): domain Eukaryota; kingdom Fungi; phylum Ascomycota; class Saccharomycetes; order Phaffomycetales; family Wickerhamomycetaceae; genus Petasospora; species Petasospora taoyuanica. The sequence goes on from JAKUBZ010000001.1 coordinate 937,767, forward strand.
TTTTGCTCAACACTTTCATCGCATAGAGTCTATTTGTCTCCTTCTCACGGACGAGATACACTTTACCGACATCACCTTTACCCAACAGTCTGATCTTCTCAAACGACTGCGGGCCCACTTGTAAGTCTGCCACCTTGATAGAGTTGGAGTTAAGGAAAGACTTTTTCCTAGGACGCGATGGTGTCGTCTTGTTCTCGTCGATGTTATCCAGTTTCTTATCAGAAGACAACTGTTTGATGTTCAAAGGAGCAGATGCGACTCTTCTCAATTTCGGTTTAGCACCCGGTGTCATTGGATCCTCTGTAGTCTGTTCTTGGTCTTTTGGCTCGTCATCAGATGCCTTGTACTGTGGTATCGGCTGAGGCTCTTCATCAATTTGGTTCAACGAGATGATCGAGCCACCATTTGTCTTCTTCAATGAGAACGGCAACGGGCCATGCCCATTGGACTCCACATTGATCTCCGGTGTATTGTGTGTTGTTAAATCCGCATGCGGTGGAAGCCCCTGGTGTGCAAAATACGGTTGTGAAGATACCGTCTGGGTAGTACCATTGGTGGTCTTAGACTCTGATTTCGTAGTGGATGGTGGGTTCGGTGATGATGGAGAACGCATTCTTCTTACGGCGGCAAAGAGCGAGGATGATGACTTCTGAGACGCCAGCGGTTGCTGTTGCTGAGTCTGCTCTTCTAACGATGTCGTACTGAGCTTATCTCCAACTTCTTTCACTGTGTACTCTGGATGCAAATTGGCCTCGTGTGCCTTTTCTGGAACCTCCAAGTCTAGTTCCTCTGTATCACCGACTTTCATTTCCCTTGATCCGATCATCGGAGACCCATTATTGGACCCTGAGCCATTGATCTTGAAGAGGTTCTTAATCTTCTTCGTAAGCTTCTTCTGGTCCATGTCAGCCTCATCATGTGGATTCAACTCGGCCATGGCCTCTGAGCCAGCCTGGATCAAGATTGGTTCAACTGATGGTGTCAAGTGTTCACGAAGCACGGCACTCGCCGGCGTTGGAGTCTGCTGGACAAAATAGTTTGTATTCGCAGTATCGTCTGAGCCTTGTTCACGCTCCACGCCTGGAGTCTGTGGCCTTGATTTATCACCGCCAAAGCTGAGAATCTTACCCAACGACATCGATCTGGTGCGGAGCTTTGCAATAGACGACCCCTGCTTTCCCTTCGTCTGCTCTGTGGACGAACCGCTGGTGTTGTTGCTGTTCTGTCTCGAGTCCTTGGGTGTATCCACGTCGTTGCTGTTGCCCGGGATGAACGTAGCACTAGAAGTCCTCAACGTACTCGTCATACTGTGCTGTGATTCAGTACAATAAAATTGTTATGCTTAGTGCAATGAACTCGTCCCTTTGTCACTAATCCAGGTGTTTCTGAAGACTTTATACCGCACGGCGCTTTGCGTGATATTCCTAATGCTTGGAAAGTGTCAAAGCAGGTACTTAAAAGTTCTCGATTTCGTCAACCCCGGTGCTTTCAAAAAACCTGTGCTAAGGGGATAAAAAGGCGGTCCTGCTTACGCTGTGTTTCGTATGCTTTTTAATCGACTGATAAGCCCAAATGACCACTCAAAGCCAGGTCTTTGTGTAAAGCTGTGAAACTCTCAACTGTGCTGTCCTGACTCCTCAGTCTCGAAATGGCTGATCGGCTAATTACCCGTAGTCCCCACGAACCTTTGAGTTTTTGGCTATGCGCAGTATACTATCTGCGCGCTGACAAAAGCGCGCCTCCCCGCCCCTGAGCGCGCCAGCCGCCCACAGTGCCTTGGATCATGAAGGTGGCCAAGTTAAGACATTCCTATGTTGGCACCTCCAAACCTCGCACACAATAAGGCATGGCACACCCCCTTATCCGAAGGCTCATATAGCTACAGCCATTGATTAACGAATAACCTATCAATTAATCCCAAAAGATATATATATATATATATAACAAAAGTGTAAGAAGTGAAAGTCAAACAGAAGAAAAAAAAGCGGCATCCAATGCCAACCTGGAAAGACCGTGGTAAGTAGTAGTAGCAGTATGTCATCATGTTCGTATAGTGGTACAATTGGACCCCTCCAGAATGTATATCATCTTCTGTGGTCATGAGGCTTGTACCAGCCCTTGATATCCTCACCCCTGAGACCAGTCTCTCTTTCAACGTGTTCACAGCCCTTCGTGTCCTGGAGCCATGGGTGGTTGGACCACCCACCACCATCAACTCTCTTCTTTGGATCAAACGCAAGCATTGGAAGAAGGAACTCGCTCACATCATTTGCAATGTGCTTCTCCATCTTGTACTTCTGCTCGAGCACCTCAGAGAGCCCCCAGTACTTCAACGACTCAATCTTTCTCAATCTGAAGCAGTCACTATGGAAGAACGAGTTGGCGTACCTCGACTCACTTACAAATCTGCAGAATCTGTCTCTGTTGTTGTACTTGATCCCCAACAGTTCCATAATCTGTGCAACGTGGTCATCGTCCTTGTTGTGGTTTTTCCCGTTCTTGGCGTCAAACAAGTAATCGCCAGTAAGCAATTCAAAGATCACACAAGCAGCAGACCACATGTCAGTAGAAGCACCCCAACGGTGACCTAGAAGGATCTCCGGAGAGCGGTACTGGCGAGTCTGAATCTCATCGGTATAGTGATAATGAGTGTAGCAGGCATTACCCAAGTCCGCCAATTTTATGTTGATCAACGATGTAACATCCTCTGGTTCTTCAATGGAGATAGAGGACATACGAGAGTGTAATTGATCAACAGGGGAAGTGGAGTGCGCATTCTCAAGATAAGAAGCGACATGGAATCCTTCATCGGTGTTGTCATCGCCGTCATCGGAACTGGTCTCAGAGGCAGAGATCACCAATGAGCACAAATGAGAAGTGGCAGTCGAAGATTGTGGGGCCTTTGATGGAGAAATGGACGTAGAGAAAGCGGTTCCATCATTGGGAGAAGGCGAGTATGTCTCATCGTTGGTATAGTAGTTCACGGACCCTTGGGATCGTGATTGGCGTGTCTCCTTAGAAGACGATATTGTGTAGTTACTAGAGAAGTAGTCTCTGAAATCCAACTTATTAGAGGCGGCGAGTGGAGATGGTAATGGTTTGGAACATCTCACCGGTGTTTCACAGCGACTCGTGGAGCCATTACGAGTGACACGACGGGCAGAACGCGATCGTGAACCGTTAGCAGACACAGAACCTGAGGATGATCCCTGGCGTTTGCGAGAATTGGCAGAAGAGCAGTTCAAACAGCGCACAAATTTCTCAACGTCCTTGATCTCAATGAGAATGTTCTCCGGCTTGATATCCGTATGGATCAATCCACAGGAGCGATGTAAGTAGTCCAGCGCAAGAAGAAGCTGCTTGGAGATCTTCTTCACAATGGAGATCGGTAGTCCACCATATGACTTTTCAAGCGTCAGCAAGTTGATCACATCGCCGTGAGACTTACCGCCCTTCTTGGACTGTTTGCAATCATCAATCAACCCCAATGTGGTTTGGCCAAGTACTTCAAACACCATACAGACGTGTCTACCGTGCGGACCCTCGTGATAGAACCACTCGTACATCTTCACCAAATGATTGAACCCTGGGTGCGATGGGTCGGCAGATTGAGCAGTTTCAAGAATCTTAATCTCATCCATCGCACCTTCGGTGTATGCGCTCTTAGAACGCACAATCTTGATGGCAACGTGACGATCCTCCAACTCGTCATAAGAAAGCCACACCGTGGAGAAATGGCCCCATCCGAGCTTACGCACAATGGTGTACTGCTTGTTCTTACCGAATCTCTCGCCAATATCCACTGGATGGTACCCTCCATAGCAGTAGTCGCCCACATCTTCTTCCTTATCGTAGTCCACCTCCTCTTCCTCTTCCTCCTCCTCCTCTTCATCGGACTCTTCCTCATCTTCTTCAAGTGTCAGGTGCTGAGTTCCGACATTGGGGCTCGACGTGAACACATCCGGTAACGAAACGGTTCTCTCACGTTGCAGAACCTGCTGGTAGCTGTCGCGTCTATGCACCGTCGGTCTGTGCTCTGTCTTGATGTACAGCTGTGGCTGAGCAACGGGTGTCGTGCGAGGCGTCGATGCCTTTTGCGATGGCGCAACTAGAGGTGTTTGGTACAACTGGGCCTGTGAGTGGTGCGGAAGCAGCACAGCCTGTTGACGAGCCACCATCGGCTTGTTTCCCGGTGTCAGGGCCATCCCGCGTATGTGTGTATGTGTGTATATTTGCACCTCTGTCGTGCCTCTGTGTGCAAAGAGAGTGGGTTGTTCACCTTGAAAATGTCGTTCGTAGAGAAATATAAATGTGAGTGGTTGCCTGATCAACCTATATGATAAGAGCGGTTAACAAGGCAACGGGCCGAGGTGGAAATGTTCTTGAGCGTTCTCCTAGCGGCAACGGTGCACTGCTGCCCTTTTACAGCGTGTGGTGTACTGTCAGCAGAGATAAAGCGGAGCGTGAGCTTTTAAATGGATCGATATAAAGGCTGTCCAAGACAAGAGAGACAACTTCTCAAGCAATTTCCTCCGTCCCCTTTTGATGCTCCTGATCAATGCGCTCGCTCGGGTAGACCGTTGTGGTTCGCGCAGCAGAGTTGCCGCCCTTCGGTTCGCGAAGCGCAGCCACATATTTCAGCCTACGAGTCTCGAGCATTACGTTGAGGGTGGAGCCCCGGCCCGGTGCTGCCTAGTGTGGCAGCTGACGGTTTGGGTGCGTCCTTATCTATGGGCCACGGCCTACGACTCAGTGCTCAGGAGCCTGTTTGTTTTAATGCTCAGCTGTTTTCTTCATATTGAGAGCCCATATCGGGCGGGGGGAAGGGGGGGCACGTTGACCACAATGTAACCGGAATTACTTCTTTTTCTGTCCAACGATCCAACAGTTTCGAAATCTCCACACCGTGCCCCTCTTTTCTACAAATTTGCAAGTTGCAAGTTCGCTCTGGTAGGGGCAGGATGCCCAACTGACTACGTAAGCTTGCCGGGGAGGGGAGGTGAGACGCCTGTTCTCGAGACAGAATAGTAAGTAGCACACAAGAAGTTGCGTTTCCTATATGGGCCGGATATATAGGCTCCCATTTCAACACTCCCTCTCAAGTCCAATTTCTTTATTCTTCGAACCACTTATCGATCAACTGGTGCACGATCGTCGATAGTATCTTTGAGGTGCCACACACTTGGTAAGAAAGCAAACAAGCATGAACTTCATTCTCTTACGTCTTCGACTATAATTAGAGAGCTGAGCTTCGAAAAATTCCTTTTAATTTTAAGATTTGGATGAGCGCGCCTGTACTATAGCACGCTTCCCTAGACTTCATATAGTGGATTTCCAAGATGACATTTAAATTGGATCATCCATCATTAAGATGACAGCTCGGAGAATAACAACGATATACTACCTACTTCCGAGTGCGAGCTCCTCGACATGTGTCAAGAAGTCGTCAAGCAAGAACTGTCGCCAATGTACATCTAGAGTTTCAACTAGACTACACTGCAATAGCCAGAGATTACACAGACCTTTTATTTTCTAGACACAACACGGCACTGCTGCCCTCAAAGAATTGGTGTTAGACCTCAACTCATTGGGTCAGGACAGACCTAGACAAATAAAGTAAAAGAAAACACAGCAGTCAAAGCAGGAGAACACCAAAACAAATATACCAAAATCTTCAGTAAAAGACTTAGAAACACTTGTGGTGGACGATGGATGGACCAGACTCGTCGTACTCCTGCTTGGAGATCCACATCTGCTGGAAAGTAGACAAGGAAGCCAAAATAGAACCACCGATCCAGACAGAGTACTTTCTCTCTGGGGTAGCAATAATCTTGACCTTCATGGAAGATGGGGCCAAAGCGGTGATCTCCTTCTGCATACGCTCAGCAATACCTGGGAACATAGTAGTACCACCAGACAAGACAATAGAGCCGTACAACTCCTTTCTGATATCAATATCGGTCTTGATAATGGAGTTGTAGGTGGTCTGGTCAATACCAGCAGCTTCCAAACCAATCAATGATGGGTGGAACAAGGCCTCTGGGGCTCTGAATCTCTCGTTACCGATGGTAATAACCTGACCATCTGGCAACTCGTATGACTTCTCAATAGCAGAAGACTGAGCAGAAGTCTGCAACTCCTGGTCAAAGTCCAAGGCAACGTAGGACAACTTCTCCTTGATGTCACGGACAATTTCTCTCTCAGCAGTGGTGGAGAAAGAGTAACCACGCTCAGACAAGATCTTCATCATGTAGTCGGTCAAGTCTCTACCAGCCAAGTCAATTCTGAGAATAGCGTGTGGCAAGGCGAAACCAGCATAGATTGGGACAACGTGGGTAACACCATCACCAGAGTCCAAAACAATACCGGTGGTTCTACCAGAAGAGTAAAGGGACAAGACGGCCTGGATGTTGACGTAGAAAGCTGGGACATTGAAAGTCTCAAACATGATCTGGGTCATCTTCTCTCTGTTGTTCTTTGGGTTCATTGGGGCCTCGGTCAACAAGACTGGGTGCTCCTCTGGAGCAACACGCAACTCGTTGTAGAAGGTGTGGTGCCAGATTTTCTCCATGTCATCCCAGTTGGTAACAATACCGTGCTCAATTGGGTATCTCAAGGTCAAGATACCTCTCTTGGACTGAGCCTCATCACCAACGTAAGAGTCCTTCTGACCCATACCGACCATGATACCCTGGTGTCTTGGTCTACCAACGATGGATGGGAAGACGGCACGTGGAGCGTCATCACCGGCGAAACCGGCCTTACACATACCGGAACCGTTGTCGATCACGAGCTGAAGTATAAAGTTAGTATCTTCTGTTGTGTGGGTCGGATCTTGCTTGATTGGAGAATGATTGATTCGCCATCAAACTTTGGGAAAATCTGGGGTACATACGGCTGCAATTTCTTCTGTTGGACATTGTTAGTGATTTTGATCTTGAATAGAAAAGCAAACACTGCACTGCGCCATTATGCCAGTATCAAGTCCACGATTGGGCTCCACAACAATGTGTTTTCCGAAATCTTTCGCGCCCGGCCACCCCCCTTCGCCCAATAGAAAACTGAACGCCATATGGGCGCGCGCAACTCCTTCGGGAAAAGTGAGTTTGGGAGTAGGGAGGGAGCCCAATTCCAAGGGGTCGGGTAGAGCCGAGGGAGAAATCAACCAGATGAATCCACCAGCTTCGCGTAGGCAAAGTATCAGTTCGTAAACAATGTTCACTTATTGGGCTATCCAGCTTGCCGCCCGTGTACCCGCCGCGACCACCGAGCCCTGGCGAGCATTGCCCCCTGCCCTGTCAAATGGTGATCTGGGATCGTACACAGTCCAATTAGTGAAGACGAGCTCAGAATCAACGGGAAACAGCGAGGTGGTGCTTCATGGTACCGCATACAATGGATTCCCACTCAGTTTCAGATGATTTTGTGTGCGAGTGTTGTTCGGCGCCGGTTGATTTCCGTTCGCCGCTGATAGCGGGCTGGACAAACAACGAGATCACACAAGCACCGAGGGCTGGAAGAACAGCGGTGGCCAGGTGCAATCAGCGCTGATTTGAGGATCCATCGGCCGTGGAGTGCTGTGCAGTGCTGTTCAAATGTGAATTATACGTACCACCGTCCATTTTGTATTGAATTGATTAGCTAAAAGCTGTGGGTGTAAGACCAAAATCGTGTGCGTGCAAGCTGGCAACAAGAGGAAAAAGGAGAATGTTCCTTTTCAAAACGCCAGCTGGTTACAAATTTCGCGGGCCACCAGTGGTACGCGCACTCCCACGCTCTTAGAACTGTAGTTAGAGGCAGTGTCAGGAGTATTATAGTGTGATCAGGGGGGGGAAGTTCTGGGGCAGTGCGTTGATGCTCTGTGGTTGATATATCCGAGTCATTCCCACAAAGCTCTATCGTAACTCAAACTTAGGATCACGCACTGCCATTCGGAGCCACTCAATCAGTAACACCGAGGCCTGGACCTAAAGCCGAAAAGCTTGAGGGAACTCGCTCCGGGCCTTGTCTTGAGATGAAACAACTATACATATAAATATATATATATACGGTGGGTTCATCGTATAAACTTTGCCTATTAATAGGTTCGAAGTCTGTCTCTGCTTGTGTGTGTACGTCCATACGGGATGAGCTCATATATGTGGAGAACTAACCAGGCATGGCTCTCTTCCAGAAAGGGTCTGGTTAGACGTCGCATCAGTTTCCCCAAACATGCAGCGTAAGGGCTTGGGGGTATTGCAAGGGACACCATTTGCAAGCTTGAAGTTATTAATTCCAGAAGCTAATTGCACATGGTGCTGATAGTCTTTTCCACCATTTGTAGATAGCATGGGGAGATTGCAGATACATAATCCCAAGGTCTTTGGCTAGGATCTCATCTCTTTATCAGTCCCACAATCATGAATCAATGAGGGGATCGATAGGGGGCCCTTGGTCGTCTCCAAAAAGTGCCAATTTCACCATTACTACAGATCTACAGGTAATTCCATGGATCTATTACATTGCAAAATAATAGGGTATTAACCACCGTTGTTTGCGGTTGAGTAAAAAGAAAGAACTCCGGTTTACTTCCAAATTTGGTAGAATGCGATAGTTAACGGGGTCACCCGGCCGGCTACGACGCGCTCTTAGGAGGCTCCCAAAATGGACGATACTTTCAAATTAATAACCGCCCTTTTTTTTCTTGGGAACCTGTATTGATAATCAATCACATACCAAGATATTTGAGCTTTCTCCCTCAACGGTATGGATGACAACATGGACCCGACCATCGACCCTTCGATCGAGGCCCAGTCCGGCATCTTCACCAAGTTTTCTCTTGAGAGCGATCTGGGGCCAGGACAACAACATAACACCAACGAGGACGCGCAGGGAACAGCCCACGCTGCGTTGATGGCACACCACCAACAAGGCGGCTACCATTTTTCCAGCGCATCAGCGTCGCATGAATCGTCTACGAATGAGCATATACTCCATCAGCAAGATGAGGGCCCTGATGCCGCGGCTGCCGCGGCTAATCTGTCCTCGATCATCAATTTCAACCAGATGGAGCACGACACAACCGGGCCATCAACACCACAACACATCCAGATATCCGCCTCGACGGTTAACTCGAATGGGAATGGCGAGAAACATCAGTCCCAGCTCTCCTTTTTACACAATTCTGTGCCAATGGACGAAACGGCCGGTTCTAAGGCCCCTCCAAAGCAGAAGCTCATCAAGGACCCGAGCTCCAAGATGAGTATCGTCGTGGTGAACCCTGGCCAGAAGGATGGTTCGGGGAGATTGGGACGTCCAAGAAAGTCATTCGAGACCTCACATGAAAGGGGAGCCAAGACTCTGATGGAGAACTCGAGCGTAAACAGAGAGGAATCGATGCTTTCCACTTTCAGGGTTGATGCAAAGCCGATCTCTGGTCCTGGATCAAGAGGCGGGAAGGGCCACCTGAAAAGCACAGCCAAGAGACAGCTAAAGACGCCGTCGATTTCTGGTGGTGGTAGATTTGTGAACTTGGGAGTCGACAAGCAAGGTACGCCTACAAAGCCAGATTATTCAGTCGACACTACCACACATACATCGCACGCTGTGCAGGGCCAGAGTAGCCCAGAAACAGATGTTGAAATCGAATCAGCACATGCAGATTCCACGCATACGCCGAAAGCTGGACAATTTGTCAATGATGCCGTGGAATTACATGAAAGCGGTACTCAATCGCCTTCTCAGGGATCTATCCAGCCAAAGCCTGCACCGTCATCAACTGGCCAGAGCGTTCCAAGCCTGACAAACTCTTTCATTCTTGAAGACTATGAAACCCTAAAGGCCAAAGGAAGATCCGTACAGAAGGACAAGGAAGATGTTTTCACTCGCCTTGGACTCATCCCACTAAAGCCAAAGAAGGTAGGGACAGATGCTACACCGGAGACTCCAGAACCGGCTGGCCAAAGAAAAGTCATCACGAGGCAAAGACGTCCGAAACCAACCATCACAAAGGCCAGAGACAATAAGAGAAAGGACATTCCAGGACCGCTTACCCCTGCTGTATGGGATCAATTTGACCCAGAAATCTTGAAGTTGGATGAGTTGAGTGAAACCGGTGATAGCCAGATGATTGCATTTGGGTTTGAGATAAAACCAGCACCATACGCAAAGGATATTATGATGATCTTGTCCTTTGTTTCCAAGTTCAAAAAGCTGTTGCCAGGTCTTCCGAACTTGAGTCCACAGGACTTTGAAGAGGGATTGAAGCTGAAAACAAATCAAAAGTATGACCTTGAGAATGCCCACCAAACATTACCTGAGATCATATATCCTGACGAACTTGTGTCTGACTTAATGGACAGCTTGCTCCGTGGTTTACTCGCCCTGGTCTTGAACAGAAAGAAACAGATTCCAAAGTCGGGCTTGACAAAAGCACTTGATGATCTGAAGGCCCAAGTGCTCACATTTGGTCTTCCTGCAGAATGGAGAGATGATGGCGAAGTCTACGCTACTGCCTCTGTCGATGAGTCTCTGAAGAACCCTGATGATGTCGAGCCTGTGGATTCTTCAAACCCTGAGATCTTTGAGATCGTCCAATATCACTATGGTAACACCAAACCACTTGAACATACACCTCTCGATAATGAAAACTTCGAAGCCGAAGGTCTACAGTCCCTTGAACCAGAGGACAGGCTCGTTCTATTGAAATCCTTGGTTCACTGGTGTTTGACCCATTCTGAAACTGTGAAACAAGAGATCAACAATCAAATAAACAGACAGGACTCCTCAGGTGAAAAGGAAACATACTATGCCTCTCGTTATATCAAGGAGGGCTCCAATGGTGTTGATGCCGCAAACAACTCTTTGAAGCTGCATCCGCGGAAAAAGGTCAAAAAGAATGGTGATGAGGAGAGTAGTGTTGCCGATGCTTACACCGATGCTACTGTGAACCCATTAGACAACCACATGTCCTTCAGACTGCTTGACTTCTTTGCGGGTGAAAGTGGTGTCAATGGCCGTTTCTTTTTGTGTCGTACTGCTGATAACACCACTGGTGGATTCTCCAGTGTCTCAGAGCTACAGGAGCTATTACAAGCCACCAAGTCCACTACCGATATGCTTGCGATGATCCAACCTTCCAGATTCAAGTTATACGTTGAGGATGTGACGACTATGCTATCGTCTTGTCTTGAAGCTGAGACACGATTATTACCTGAGAAGAAAGTGCCATTGGATCCATGGTATGAGATTGCATGTAACACTACTGAACTCTCGGCATTTTTACAATTCTTGGAGAGCAAACTTGACTCGCTGAATGACAGCAAGGTCCAGACTCTCTACACCTATTTGAGTTCATTCATCCCAGTGCTACAGAAGTTTGAGACTGTGTACCAGGAGTTCACATCTTTGCAAGTGTCTCGTGAGTCACGCAAGCGTGGGCAAATTACCGATTTGAAAGATCACGATCGCAAGATGCGTAAAGTAATCAAAACCGCCGAAATGCCTGAGGATGAGTTCCTGCGTGATGACAGCGATGATGAGATGGAAGACGAGGAGTACGACGTGGAAGCTCAAGAACCGGATGATGATGACGATGACGACTATAGAGAATGATTGTGTTTTTTTTTTTGGTGTATACGTGATGTGATGTTAAGACGTTCGAATGCAATGTGTGTATTGAGAGGTGTGTATTTCACTTTTTCGACTTCTTAGAAACGATAGAGCCCATCTCAATGTTTCTGTAGAAATCGTTATCCCTTTTCTTCCTGAGATGGCCGTGTGTTGGTTCGTCTATAGTAATTAAGAGGTCCTCGTTGGCCATGACTTTGTTATTCTCATTATTCTCGAACTTCAAAGCATGACTATAGATTTCTGAATCTGAGTCTGAGTCATCCAAGTTGTCAAAATCTTCATCACGGCCATTCTGAGTGTGCTCTGGGTTTGTTTCTAAGTGAGCAGGGGAGTTTTTGCCCTTAGATGTGTCAAATTTGGACTGAAACTTTTGCAAAATTTCCAGCGTCTCTGCTTCTCTGGCCTCTTTGGAAGGTTTATTCGAGAATTTCGCTTGTAGGTTCCTTGCAAAGTACTCTTCTCTCTGTTTCCTTACTTGTGACTCCTTAGTGATTTCTCTGATGTGTGTTGTTGTGTCTCTATCACAATGCTCATTCTGCAGCTGGTGAATCTCTGTCTGGACTTTTTGTAGCAATACATCACGTTCCTGGTCTGTTTCTTGTCTCTTCGGTTCTTCCTTGTACTGTATTTCAGTTTCTTCTTGTTCCTTCTCCTCGACATTGGTCTCCTTCTTTGAAAGCTTTTTATCATTCAGCACATCATGAGCGCTTCTCATTTTCACGCCTACAACAACATCAACATCTTCCTCGTCCCCGAAGTTCAGCTTCACCTTAGCTTTTTTCTTCTTCTTCCTTGGCACAGATTTCACCTCTGTCTCTGTCACTCCCACTGTGTCCTTCACCAGGTCTTCAAAGAAGGGAACAATAACCTCGCTGTCTGTGATCTTCACCGGGTACAAGGGCGTCTTTTGGTCCTCTTCGCTCCTCTGGCCCTCAGAAATCGCCAGCACGGTGAAGATTCCCTCACCGACAACCTTCCCAAATGGCGTGCTCTTGTTCTGCAGCTCTGGGGTCTCCTTTAACGTGATGAAGAACTTTCCTGTGTTGGTGTTTCTAGCGCCAAAGTTCACCGATCCCAGCACACCTCTCTTACCAAATTTGATTCTCGAGTTGAACTCATCAGCAAAGGGCTCCTGGTTCAGCTGCCCATCTGCTTGTACCAGGAACCCTTCGATCACTTTGTTGAACTCCCACCCATCGAAGCGCCCGTTCAGCACGTTCGTAAGGAAGATTCTGCTGGTGATAGGCGTCTCCTTGGCCCAGAGCTCAATATCTATGGCACCCTTTGTGGTATTAAGCCGTACCTTAGCCGTTGTCTGTGGCTCGAGTGTGGACATCTCTGAAACCTATATATATATATATTTGGTGTATACGTCTTTGTTGTGCAAGGCGGCGTATGAAATTCAACTGGATATATAAATAAAGTGTCTAGTTTGTTTTTGATGTGTTTCGTTCCACTGCTCGCGCATCTCAGTTAATATAATGAGAGTCCAGCTGTATATGTGAGATGTGTATTGACATAAATAGACGAATAAATATAGAATAAATATAGAATAAATATAGAATAAATATAGAATAAATAGGCGGCCTCCACAGCCTTGATAAATAAATACATGAACGAGCTCAGCGGTGGTCTGCAATATGGAACTCCTTGGCCTCCGGTGGCAGATCCTGTGCATGGATGTTGTCTCTTAGGTATCTCGTGTAACGGTACACCAAGTCCTGGAGACGAGCGGGCTCAATGCCCAAGTCAGCAAAGGTCTTAGCACCTGGGGTGAGTTTCTGGTCGATGAACTGTCTCTCTACTTGGTCGGGGTTCATCATTGGCCACCAGAACTTCTGGAGGAATGCGGTCCACTTCAAGGCAACGTCCTTTGGCACGTTGACGTTTGTGTAAAGCTTCCTAGTCACGGGCTCAATTAGGTATCTAATGTCTCTCACGGAGAACGATTCAGGCCCGTTGAGCTCAAACAGCTGACCAGTGGTGGAGTCGTCAAACCCGATCTTCTCCAGCGCTGCAGCAACATCCAGTACGTGCGTTGGATAAATGGTTTCCTTCATGTGATTCACGGTGAAAATACGGAAACGAGAACCCAACACGTTTAACAGACGATCCTCTCTACCAAACATCGGACCAGGTCTCACAATCGTAGCATCAGGATACTGTTCAAGCACTGCCTGTTCGCCCAATGCCTTAGTAGCGTGGTACACTGAACTAGAATTAGCATCCGCATTGTAGGAAGACACATGGACCAAGCGAGCAACGTTGTGCTTAGCGGCTGCCTCTGCAATTCTTCTCGAGGCTTCGATGTTCACATCCGCCATGGAGAAGTTCTTAGTATTGGCCTCCGCACCCAGGAGGTTGTAGACAATATCACTCATTCTTACGGCTTCATTAATGGAGTCCATGTTTCTCACGTCAAACTCGATGAAGTTCACCACGCCAAGGTCACCAGGGACCTTAAGGAAGCGCTTCTTGATGTCGTCTCTGTATGGAATCACGGTGAGGTTACCGTTACGAGCCAGTCTCGAGGCCAAATAACGACCAAGAAACCCCGTAGCACCGAAAACAGTGGCAGTATACCCAGTTCTAGAAGACCGGCCGTCGTGCCCCACTGCAATTTTCACATCGCCTGTACGTGTGATATTGATGTCACTCTTAAGGATCTGTGTGGACTGGCGTCTCACCAGTGTGAGATTTGTCGTAAGACGTCTAGAAAGCATTAAATGAGTTTCTGTTTTTGCGCTCTTTATTCACTAACAAGGGTTTCTTAAAAAAGGGGGAGTTGAATTGTTTGTGGGGCTGGGGAAAAAACTCTTGGAATATCGCAATGTAATTGGCACGGCGCAGAATGGCAGATGCGTACTTACTATATATATATATATATAATACACTTCTAAAGACCAATCTAGAGCAAATTAATTACCAAAGTTATGAAAGCAACAATGGGAGAGAAAAAGGAAATAGAGAGTCGTATGGCTTTACTTTTGTGGCGATGTAGTATATTAGGAACTTCTTCCACCAAGCGTGGTGTGTGTGGGTCTCTCTGAATGTATGATTGTGTGACGTGTAGCTTATTGTTCATCTATAGCCAAACACCCAAAATTCAACCCCACTAAAGAATAGAATCATGTTTACACAATGATACGGATGATCTCGAGGATGGCACCACCGGCAATAAGGAATGCCAAAAGAGCTAAAAGATTCATTGTTAGTACTCCGCTTTTTTGATCATAATGTTACTCTCATGGATTTATATGGGGATACACTTACCGAACCACCACTTGGAGATAGGAAGATCGATCTTCTCAGCTGGCTTAGGTTTGCCCATCTTCCTCTCCTGCTTCTTGGCGAACTTCTCATTGGCAAGACGCTGCTTTGGTGTTTGCTGGGCCTGTGATCTGTTAGTTTCATGTCAAGAGCACGCGGATCTTATTGTGGCCGGTGTTTATTAAGAAGAGTCACCACAGATGGGATCCAACAATAGATAGCAAATCAAACTTACCATTGTGCAATATGTGAAGAATAAATGGAGATCACAAACGACTTTCTATATCAAAATCCACAGATACAGCAAATTTACGTCAACACTTGAAGGTGTACGTGTTGACTTTGGACTTTTAGCTATTCGCGGCCGACGCGCTCCCTGAAATTTCAGATCGTACAAACCTGGATGAATTTGCAAGAGATTATAATTTGCGTCAATCATTACAGGGATATATTTGTTTAAATGTATAGCTTTGGAGATGTTTCCCTTGCAGGGTCTCATTGTGTGAAGATACACCTAAGTAGCCTCTACTATATAAGTGATGAAAAAGAAAGAGTTAACTCTTGAATGCTTAACAACATTAAGAGAGCAAAAAATGGGAAAAAAACTAGCGTCTCCTGGTTTCGATCCAGGGACATCAGGGTTATGAGCCCTGCGCGCTTCCACTGCGCCAAGACGCTGAAGGGATAGACTTTTGAAACTGTATTACTGTCGTAGGATGTACCAAGGCGTAATCAATACTATCCACTCTGAACGGGGGGTGGGGGGAATCACACCCATATTTATAACAAGGGGGTCACCACTCGTCCCCCGAAGCCTAACCGGACGTCCAACGCTGGAGTCCGATTGATAGGTTGTCCTGACAACGACTCGACAACGTTACTTGTCGTCACATAGTGTAGTATCAAATCTCCTAAAATCCAGCTCCGGTCAAAAAACGGTAAAGGACACACAAATGATAAAACCGATCAAGACCGGAGTAAATTAGTTTAACTAAAGTTTAACTCAAGTTCAATTGAACATATAAAGGGAGGTTTACGAATGGAGTATAAGCTCAAGTATAAATGTTACCCGGTTCCTCTTAGATTTATTTAAAATTAGCAAGACAAGAAGGAGAAGGAAACAAGTGCTCCCCGGAAGTCTTGTCTGAAACCTGCGCCCCATACCGATTCTTTTTTTTGGCTTTTCGAGCTCGACCTTCGAGTTGTCATGGTGACAGTGACACGCTCATTTGTGAGTCGCCGCATAAATTCAAGGGCCCAGGCCGCCTGAATCGAGAACGTCTAATGGGAAGGGCGGGATCGCGAATCGCGATCTTAATTAGGCTGCCGGTTGTGTTTATTTTTGGATCAGCAGCTGTTTTCTTTTGTGTTTCGAGCAGATCGAACGCTCTCGGAATTCAAAACAATTCCAACTTTCTCCTTCACTTTTCCAACTCCGTGTGTGTGTGTTTTTTTTTTGATTCGGAAAGCAAAGAGACAAAACGAAAGCAAAGATGCGTTTCTCCACTATCGCAGCTGTCGCTGCCGCTGCCCAGTCCGTCCAGGCTATTGGTGAGGTAAGTCCCCTTTTCTCATCTATCATTACTCCTTCAGATTCATGTACTAACCAATCGTAAAACAGTTGGCCATCAACTTGGGTGTCCAGAACGCCGAGGGTTGCAAGACCGCCGACGAGTTCAAGAAGGAGTTGGAGATCCTCTCCGACTACACCAGCAAAGTCAGAGTGTACGCTGCCTCTGACTGTAACACCTTGGAGATCCTCGGTCCTGTTGTTGAAGAAGCCGGATTCACCATGTTCCAGGGTATCTGGCCAACTGATGACGCCCACTTCGAGGCTGAGAAAGAGGCCTTGCAGGCCTACTTGCCTAAGATCAAGAAGTCCACCATCGCTGCTATTACCGTGGGATCTGAGGCGTTGTACCGTGCCGACATGACGGCCTCTGAGTTGGCCGATGCCATTACCTCTATCAAGGACTTGATTGCCGACATCAGTGACTCCGAAGGTAACTCCTACGAGGGCACCCCAGTCGGGTTTGTCGACTCCTGGAACATCATCGTTGACGGAGGCTCACTCCCAGCCATCCAGGCCGCTGACTTTGTCTTTGCCAACGCCTTCTCCTACTGGCAGGGCCAGGTGATGAGCAATGCCTCGTACTCGTTCTTTGACGACATCATGCAGGCCTTGCAAGTGATTCAGACCGCTAAGGGTGAGACTGACATCACCTTCTGGGTTGGTGAGACCGGTTGGCCAACCGATGGTACTGCTTTTGAGGATTCTGACCCATCCGTGACCAATGCCGAGACCTTCTGGCAGGACGCTATCTGCGCCATGAGAGGCTGGGGTGTCAACGTCATTGCCTTCGAGGCCTTTGACGAGTCCTGGAAGCCTGATACCTCTGGTACCTCCGACGTTGAGAAGTACTGGGGTATCTGGGACGCCAGCTACAACTTGAAGTACGACTTGACCTGTGACTTCACCAGTAACTAATTCCAGTGAAAGCCATACTACCAATACCCCACTATTTACTTCTCACTTCTCAGTACGCTTCAAGGGTGGGATGCCAACCGCTTTCAATAAGGTGATCACACACACTCACATTCACACACTCACATTCACACACTCACACTCACATTTCCCTTTTTGCATATATCATTGACATCCTATGCGCTGGGGTCTTCCACTCTTGAGCCTTTCATTCTCTCTTCTACAGAACATATGTCCACAGATGTATGTTATTTATACACACATGCACTTTAGTATATTGTAGCCTGTATCTATTCTAAACCTTGCCAAAGTTATCCATTGCGGCAAATATGTCGTCGTCGTCAATCTCTTTTCTCGCTGGCTTCTGCTCTTCTGAAGTTATAGAAATGATCCAGGAGAGGACTCTATTAACAAAATCCTTGGAGTTTGGCACGAAATGGCCGCCTTGATGTTTTATCATAGTTCTCTCATCCTCTTGAGAGGCATCCCATAGTTGAATGCTTCTAGATTCTTCCACCACTGTGTCTAATTCTCCAATGACGTGTAAGGACGGTAGACTGATCTTATCCTTGAAATCATCCTGATATCTCTCACTAACGATCTTGAATCCAGAGAAAAACACTGCGAATTTAAGCGAGGGTAATAGCTTATGGTACTGAGCTGCAATGTACCCTGACAAACCAGCGCCCTGGGAGAACCCAATTATACCCTCGATATCCTGTCCCTCACATGCTTTCAGAGCCTCTGTGAGCGCATCCTCAATGCAGTAGTCCTTTGTTCCGAATGGCCACCATCCATACAAGTCGACTGAAGCCTGTGCCTCTGGTTGATGGAGTAAATCACCAGTCAAGAGTACTGGGCCGTTGACATAGATGGTTTCATACCCAGCCTTTGCAAGTGCCTTGCGCAGACCACCGGTCTTTCCGGAGAATATTTGTGCGGACTGGCCGTAGCCGTGTATCATAAGTACTTTTTTAGTCATATTTTGGTCTATTTTCTATAGTGTAATTGGAAGCTGGCAAGGATGGATATAAGGATCTAAATGAAGATTAGGTTATAGGCGCGAAGAAATCTCAAGGACTTTCGTATAGCAAAGGACAATATATAGAAAGGAATTGATCCATTTGAGGATTTTTGTGTAAACCCCATATCATATCGTACCATCCTATCACTGCTGCATGTGACTCTTCTCTAAACTTTCCATGTCACATTATCAGAATTATGTGCCCTCCCCCCTGATCTTCTACAAAACCAAGTCATATAGTGCGACGGCGCCGGTGCCGGCCCGGTATCGGATCGGATTTAAGCGGATACTGCGGATTTTATGAGGGGTGAACAGGGAAAGGGGGGATAACTATATACCACAACCAGACTTGTGCACTGAGTCAGTTTTTGGAAGTATAAATATTGGCCAAACATCCCTCCTTTTAGTCAATTGTCTTGTGTGCATTCACTACTAAGTCTATACCAATTACAATGGCTACCTACAAAGAAAAAGACTTTGACTCAAGCAACTACCAAGATAAGAGACCAAGGTATCCTCCTTCCCTCTATAAGGCACTCTTTGAGTACCACCAGGGAAGTACTGCTCATGCATTGGACGTTGGTTCTGGGCCCGGTATTGCTTCTTTCCCATTACTCGAGTATGTGGACCACGTCTTAGCTACCGATGCCTCGGACGTTATGATCCAACCGGGAATTGAGTCCATTGACGATACTACAAAGGGTAAGATCGAATTTAAAGTGGCACCAGCAGAGGATCTTACAGAGGTATGTCCTGAAGACGGGACGATTGATGTTCTTATCAGTGCTGAGGCACTGCACTGGGTTAAACACGATGAGTTCTTCAAAGAAGCCGCTAGAGTCCTAAGATCCGGTGGTACAATGGCTTATTGGGGGTACATTGAGCCTCGGTTCGTAGACTTTCCAAAGGCCAATGAGATCTATGAGAAGTACGTGTTTGAAGACAAGAGATACATGGGCCCAGCGTGGGTGCAACCGGGGAAGGACTTTTTAAGGTATTTTTTCAACGATGTCCATGTTCCAGAGGGTACTTTCTGTGATGTCGAGAAGCATGACTACTATCCAGGTGAGACTAAAGAGCGCACAGCTTACTTCTTCGGAGATGAGAAGTACACTATGAAGAAGTTTGCCGCTTACCTCAGTTCTTGGAGTGCAGTGCACACTTGGAGAAAGACTCACCCTGATTCCCCGAAGGATCTCATTGAGATGTTCATCGATGAGCTCAAGGAGGCCTGTGGCTGGGACGATGACACGGAACTGCAAGTCGAGTGGGGCACAACATACATATTTGCCCGCAGAAGGTGATTTCTACCGGCCTCTTGGATTAGTTTATATCAACAGATGAATTACATCAATCACGACGCTGTAGTGACTGCGTGGGTGTGTCCCGTGTCAGAGCAGTGTCCCCCCCCCCCCAGATTTCAGTTTCCGCGAACGCGAAACGCGAAGGAGGAAACCGGTGGCTGAGTGGAGTGTCACATAAATTTCATCTTGAGACTGCCAATTGTTTTGTCTCCTTTGATTCGTTATTAGCTGAAGAGTTATAAGATTACAAGGATGTATCCTGGACAAGGGCGCTATACGTACAACAATCAGCAGCCACAAGGATGGAACGGGGCTCCACAGGGACAGTACCCTCCACAGGGACAGTACCCTTCACAGCAGCAGCAGTACCAATACCAATATGGGCCACCGCCAGGACAATACCAGGCACCACCAGGACCTCCACCTTCTCAGTATGGAGCTCCACCAGGCCCACCGCCACGCCAGTACGATAGACCACCACAGTACTCACAGGGAGGCAGTAAGGGGTACGACCGTCCCTCGGGCTCTACGCACACACCGCCTCCACAGCCACAGATGATGGGGAATTCTGGGATGAGTTATCAATACTCGCAGTGTACGGGCCAGCGTAAAGCCCTCCTAATCGGTATAAACTACTTTGGTACCAAGTCTGAGCTGCGTGGGTGCATCAATGACGCCAATGCGATGAAGCGTTTCCTCATTGACAGATTCGGTTACAAAGAAGAAGACATTGTGATGCTGACTGATGACCAGAGAGAAATGGTTAAGATCCCGACAAAGCAGAACATCATCAGGGCAATGCAGTGGCTCGTATCAGATGCCAGACCGAACGACTCGTTGGTGTTCCACTACTCGGGCCACGGTGGTCTGGAGAAGAACCTCACGGGTGAAGAAGAGTCTGGTTACGACTCGTGTATCTATCCAGTGGACTTCCAACAGGCCGGGTCCATCATTGACGATGTGATGCACCAGATCATGATCAGAACGTTGCCGCAGGGTGCAAGACTCACTGCGTTTTTTGACTCCTGCCACAGTGGGTCTGCATTGGATCTACCATTTGTGTACTCCACCAAAGGCGTCATCAAAGAACCAAACATGTGGAAGGACGTTGGCAAGAACGGGCTCAACGCAGTGATGTCATACGCTAATGGCAACATTGGCGGTGTAATGTCCAGTTTGTCCGGTGCGTTCAGCAGGGTCACTCAAGGTGACTACAACAGACAACAGGCCATTGCTAAGAATGCCTCCCCGGCAGACGTTGTTATGATCTCGGGTTCCAAGGATGAGCAGACAAGTGCTGATGCTACGACAAATGGCCTCTCCACTGGTGCAATGTCCTATGCCTTTATCAGTGTGATGGCATCCTCTCCACAACAGTCCTACATCTCCTTGTTGAACAACATGAGAAGTGCAATGACTGGGAAGTACTCGCAAAAGCCGCAGCTCAGTTCGTCCCATCCAATTGACGTCAACTTGAGGTTCATCATGTAAAAAATAAACATCTACTTTCATCTACCAATAGATCCTGCATGCATCAATGCTCTATTTTATTCGGGGGGTTATTGTTGACATATGTGTGTGCTTGTCATTTTTTTTTTTTGGAAACTACACTCAAAAGTGAATGGTATCAGGCCAGAACTTACTCCTCGGCTTCGACTGCAGCTGCCTCGGTCTCGGCCTTAGCAGCAGCTTCGGCCTCCTTAGCATCCTGCTTAGCCCACTCGGCCTCGAGCTTAGCGATCTTGGCCTGAGCAGCAGCGACGTTCTTCTTGGTGGTCTCCTCCTGCGAAGCGGTGAACTGCTCGAGCTTGGCCTTAAGGGACTCGATGATGTTTGGCACGTCGTCTTTGGAGGATGGAAGAGCAATGTCCAAGTCGCCCAACTGGCCAATAAGCTCCGGCTCAAGGGATAACTTGGCCTTGGAGGCCTTCTTGGACTTCTTACCGGTACCAGCGGTCTTGGAACCGGCCAAGTACACGGTTTGCTCTTTCTTGATAATAGCGTCGTCGTCAATCTGCTCAACGACTCTGCCCTTTCTCTCGGTGGCAAAAGTGGACTTGTTGAAGTCAAAAGACTTAGTTGGCTTCACGTAAGTTGGGTCAAAGAAGCCTAACAAGGTGTGGATGGTGGAGATCTCCTCCTCAAAGGCTGGCTTAGAGGCCTCGGACAACTCGGTGTCCAACTTGGTCTTGCGCTCGGCCTTTGCCTTGTCGGATCTGAGCTTCTTCTCCTCCTCAGTAACTCTCTTTTTCTCCTCGGCCATGGCTTTCTTGAAGGTCTTAAACTGCACGTCAAACTCCTCTCTGATCTTCTTGATCTCCGAGTAGATCGCATCCTTCTCCTTGTACAAGTCTCTTCTCTTGTTGAACAGTTGGTCTCTCTTGTCGTTCACAGACTTGCTCGAGAGGGAAAGCTCGTCGAGTTTCTTCTGGGTCTCCTCAAACTTGGCCGAAACCTCTCTGGAGTTCAAAGCCGAGAGCTCCTTCTTCAGCTCGGAGATTTTGGTCTTGTCTGTGTCGATGCTCTTCTGCTGGGCATCCAAACCGACAAAGTCCTTACGCAACTTACGCAAGTTGGAAATCTCCTTGATGGTACGCTTCTCGTCCACAAGAGCCAACTCACCAGAGGCAATCTCATTCTCGGATCTCTTGATCTTGGCGTCGATGTCGTCGACAGACTTGAAGCTGTACTTCGAGGTGATGCTCTGGATGTCGGTGATCTTTCTCTTCAAGGAGGAGTCGATCTCCTTGACCTTGGCGTTGATGATGTTACGTTTGTTCTTGAAGTCGGCCTGTGTCTTCTTGAGCTCTCCGAGCTCGGCAATGAGGACCTTTCTCTCCTCCGAGACCTTTGGGTCGGTCGTGGCCTTCTTCAACTGAGCAGACAGCTCGTTGATGAGGGAATCCTTCTGCTTCAACTCGGCGTCGAGCTTGCCCAAGACCTCATTACGGGCCTTGGTGTCTGGAGACTTGATGAAGCGTCTCTGGACGCGGAACTCGTCTCTCTCTCTTGGCTCGCGGTCGTCAGACTGGAAGGACATGGTATCTGGAAGGGGGTGGTTAGTATGAGCCCAGTTGGGAAAATTGTGTGGTGACGGTGTGAAATTTTTGAAAATCTGTGGCATGATATGGTTGTGCTGATCCAATAGATACTGGTTCAAGTGACGAAACACAGATCAGGCGCTCCCTCAACTTCGGATCATTCCAAGATCAGTTGGAGAAGCCATCTCTTCAGTCCTCAAGGTGAGAGATCTTATATGCCACGCCTACGAAATTGAACCCTGTGAACACCGCCAGGTCAATCACACTCAGCAGATCTTATGGTCTCATTTCCACCAACTCAAAACCCCCAAACTTACGCGACGTATGTGGTGGTTTCCCTGGAAAATCAGCACCAAACTACTGAAACAGAACGTTCAAATTGTCGACGAATTTCCACTTCCCACTTCCAGCTCGCCCAGTTTCCGCCAGCTGCCCGGAATCGCCACATCACGCGCGAAATCCAGCGCCTTATTTATCATACGTGTTCGCGGAGTTCCATCGTATAGGACAAATTTAGTGGTTCTCTTATGT
Organism: Petasospora taoyuanica; assembly: GCA_030567055.1. Taxonomy (NCBI): domain Eukaryota; kingdom Fungi; phylum Ascomycota; class Saccharomycetes; order Phaffomycetales; family Wickerhamomycetaceae; genus Petasospora; species Petasospora taoyuanica. Next base: position 961,032 of record JAKUBZ010000001.1, read on the forward strand.
ACGCTGGGGGAGCACCCCCAATAGTCAGACCTGTGCGTATATTTGAGTACCCTTGGGGAACGAGAGAGTGAGAGAGAGAGAGAGAGCGCGACTTCGAGCTTAAGGGTATTATATTCGGATCTTAACACTTCAATTTCTCCCGAGATTGAACAAGTAAACGCCGTTCTTGGGGCATTTCAGATCCTTTGTGTGTTATCTGGATCTTATTTTCTTGACTTTCTGGTTCTCTTGGTGTCTTTTTTTTTTGTACCCCTTGCGTACTCCCTCGTCCGGACGCGTCTTGTTGAGATTACACTATTTTTGATCACGCTATAAAGAGACACATCTTCAAAGGGATTATCCACTGCCTGACTCTCTTATCTTTCTGCTGATCTATTCAACTTCAGGACTTGCCATTATCTTACATCACAAAGGCCCAAGATGTCCTCCACTACAACCACAATTTCCGCCACGATCCAGGCTCAGGGTCAGTCATATGCCCAGCTCGTCGCCAGCATGTCTGGCGAAGACATTATCACTCAGTTCCCAGAGGTGATCCCTATCTCCAACACATCCGGTGCTCCAACGAGTGCGGGCTCCACTGATAAGGCCGACGAGATTTTCCAGGGCCACGACGAGGAGCAGATCAGACTGATGGAGGAGTTGTGTATCGTGTTGGATAACAACGATAAGCCTGTCGGTGCTGGTACCAAGAAGCTCTGCCACATCATGGACAACATTGAGAAGGGCTTGCTCCACAGAGCATTCTCGGTGTTCTTGTTCAACGATGAGGGTAAGCTCTTGCTTCAACAGAGAGCATCCGAGAAGATCACATTTGCCGACATGTGGACCAACACATGCTGCTCGCACCCATTGGCTGTGAGTGCTGAGATGGGTCACGGTGACTTGCTATCATCGATCCAAGGTGCCAGAGTTGCCGCTCAGAGAAAGCTCGACCAGGAGCTGGGCATTAAGGCCAAGTACGTCCCATTGGATGACTTCAAGTTCTTGACAAGAATCCACTACAAGGCGCCAAGCAACGGCATCTGGGGTGAGCACGAGATTGACTACATCTTCATCATCAAGGCGAACCCTGTGGTCGAGCCTAACCCTAACGAGGTGAGAGACCTCAAATACGTCAGCGCTGATGAGCTGAAGGATATGTTCCAGGACGACAGTTTGGTGTTCACGCCCTGGTTCAAGCTCATCTGCGAGAACTACCTGTTCAAGTGGTGGGACCAACTTGACAGTCTCGATGTTTTCAAGAGTGAAGAAATTGACCGTTTGGTCTGATTTCCTTTTTTGATCTGTATCACTCACCTTTTTCTTAATATCTGTCAGACTCTCCTGTACACTCATTTTGTATTCTCAGTCTCATATATATATATATATACATGCTTAGAATGGCAAAAGTTCTCGGTTTGTGTAGGGTTTGGTTAAATAAATCCATGTACAAAAATTCCCAGTCACTGCCCCGAGTCACCCTTGGGGGAACCGAGTCAGGAGCCCCCCACCAAACACCTGGACATCCGCGCATGCGATCCTTCACCCCATCAGCTTATTCACCAAACTTTCCATTGCCTTTTATTGGTTTATTACGTGGTGAAGCTGCTCTGAAATAAATAAGAGCGGCCAAACGTCATTTTGGTGCCGTGAAGACCTTCAACTACATAAGACAACAAGATGCTTACACATAGAGTGCTCAGAGCCTCCGTGGTTGCCGGCTCACCACGCGTTCTCAAACAATGTACGAGATCATTGGCATCTCTGTCAGAGCAGGACACAGAACAACCCGTAAAGAAGACAAGAAGACGCAGAACAGTGTTTTCAGATGCCCTGAATAAGGGCCCTTCCTTTGACGACTTTGTCTCAGGTAAGGCTGCCCAGGTCATTGTGGACCCAATCGAGGCCGCTAGACGTGACACTGAGGCAATCGCCAGACTTCCAAGTTGGCTGAAAGTTCCGATCCCCAAGGGTAAATCGTTCCACAAGCTCAAAGAGGATGTCAGAGAACTGAAGCTCTCCACCGTGTGCGAGGAGGCTAAGTGCCCAAACATTGGTGAGTGCTGGGGAGGAAAGAAGAACGAAGCCACAGCTACCATTATGCTGCTTGGTGACACATGTACGAGAGGATGCAGATTCTGCTCTGTGAAGACGAACAGATCACCCGCTGCGCCAGACCCACACGAGCCTGAGAATACCGCAGAGGCCATTTCTAGATGGGGGCTTGGCTACGTCGTGCTAACAACGGTGGACAGAGACGACCTCATCGATGGTGGCTCGAACCACTTGGCTGAGACCGTACGCAGAATCAAGCAGAAGGCGCCACAGATCCTCGTCGAGGTGCTCAGTGGTGATTTCAGAGGTGACCTGGAGATGGTGAAGATTCTCGCCAAGTCCGGACTTGATGTCTATGCACACAATGTGGAGACTGTCGAGGAGCTCACACCACACGTGAGAGACAGAAGAGCCACTTTCCGCCAGTCACTGGCAGTGCTGAACACTGCCAAGGAGACAAACCCGGGCCTCATCACGAAGACCTCGATGATGCTTGGGCTGGGTGAGACGGACGAGCAGGTGCTGCATGCAATGAAGGAGCTGAGAAAAGTGAACTGTGACGTGGTGACGTTCGGCCAGTACATGAGACCTACGAAGCGCCACATGAAGGTCGCCGAGTACATCAAGCCAGAGAAGTTCGACTTCTGGAAGGACAAGGCCCTCGAGATGGGCTTCCTCTACTGTGCCTCTGGCCCACTTGTAAGATCCTCTTATAAGGCCGGTGAGTCCTTCATCGAGAACGTGCTGAAGAAGAGAAAAGCCACGCCTGGCGTGGCTCCCACTCTGGAAACTGTTGCCGAAGCCTCTCCTGTGGCCCAGTGATATTTCTCTCTTTTCATCGTTCTTTGATGAAGGCTCATGACCTCTTATGATTCTGTTGCATATACGCCTCCATATATAGACTTTGGGCAATCTTACGAATACCATAATAGCTTACAAGGGAAACAATGACCCACTTCCATGTCATGTACAAAAAAAGAATCATATTAAAAAGAGGGTAAACGTAAGAACTGAATCGTTAAAAGGTTGGAATGTTCAAGTCAAGAGCCTCTCTCTCGTGGTTGGCCACAGGAAGGCCATTCTCAAATACACACTTGAAGTCAACGAGGAAAGGGACTATCACGTCACCTGCGATGTTCAGTGTAGGAGAGAACACAATGCACAGGTTGCGCAAGTTCATCTTGTTAGAGTCCTTGTTCTTGATCACTTCGTTTAGGAACTTGAACAACACGTACAGAATAGCATGGTTCTCTTTAGGAAGCTTCTGGGCCATACGAGCGAACTCCATGGATAACTGTGATGGGTCACGGATCTGTTCGCATGCTCCCTTGAACTGTGGATAGAGTTCCTTGGTCAATATGTTACTTGGCAGCTCTCTCAACCAAAGCTTTAACAGGCCAGCAATAGTGTTAATATCCGGTCTTGGTTCCATCCCGTTGAAGTCAACATCATGAGACTTGTCAAAAGTTGAGCGTAATTGCCTGATCATGGCAGAAGATCCACTGAGTCTGAAAATACCCTCTTCATAGACAGCAGACTTCTCAAAAAGGTAAGAAATACATCGGTAAACAATACTTGGAACACTAGCGCCAAACAAGTCATGTGCGGACAAGGCAACAACACTAGAGATTTCATTCTGGAAAACAGTTGTGGCATTAGCATTCACAGCACCCAGGTTCATCTCCTGTAAGCTCTTCTCAATATTGGAGTTCATCATGGACGCAGCAGCATCATGGTGCTTATATTGGTCGAACTCCTCATGTGACTGCTTCTTTGAAAATGGGAAGAAGCTTCTTTTCTTGTTCTTCTTAGCTTCCTTGTCCTGCTCATCAAAGTCAATACTAGCCGCAGAGCTAATGGTGTTCTTGGTGGGCGAGTCATGTATGCTTGGTGTAGATGGTGTGCAGTCTTTCCTTGGTGTCTCCATGCTGGATCCAATCATCGAGTATTCCATAGAGTACACAGACTTTGCACTTCCATCGTCCAAGAGTTGAACAAGGACATTAACCCAGAGGTCCCTCTCAATATCAGTCTCTGCGCAGAAAATGTGTTTGGAGAATGCACTGGTCTTCAAGCCCTTCTTCGGTTCCATCACGGCAAATGCATGTCTAAATGAGGACTTGTCATCTGACACCTTCAAGTCATCCGGTTGTCTTCCAATTTGCGACCCAGCGAGCTTGATAACTTCCACTATTGCACCATTTGGCCCCTCCAGGATGTTCATGAATGGACCATCAATCTGGCAATATCTTGCCTTCCAATTATTACCACCAAGTGCCTTGACACGCCTCAACAACCAACCTTCCTTCATCACATCCATGTTAGACTCATCAAGTAGGTTGATAACGTCAAGAGACATGAAACGGGCAACCTTATAAGCAGCATCATGTGGAATGTTTGGAATGGAGAAAAGAGTAGCAAAGTAGTCCTTGATTCTCGTTCTTCTGGCATCGACTCTCGCTGGGATGTTGGTCAAGAACAGCTGCTTCTCTGGAACAGGTGGCAAGGAGAATGAGTTGATCATAGGTCTGATCTCGGCATCAAGCATGAGGATCTGTGAAAGCGACTTTCTGAATCTCCACATCTCTTTGTTCGTCTTTCTGTCTAGAATGGCAACGCTGACGAATGGATCATCGGTCTTTTTCGTCGGGTTACCATGGATAGTGCTGATGATCTCTGGCTTTACAGTGGATAGATGAGCAGGGTCAACAAACAACGGCACATCAGTCGGATAAGTGCGTGGTGGGAGATCTGGATGTCTCAAGTCCTGTGGTGACTGTGGAGCTCTGGATGACACTGGAGAGTTCAAAGATGTGTAGTCGTTGTATGCCTGCTGATGGAAGTCCGCTGTGAATGGGTCGTACAAATTGGACTTGGACAACGGCATAGTGTCTGCAACTGGTGAACGGATTGAAATTGATGCTGTGCTTGAGCCCTGCACGGATGGAGTCTCCATAAGAGCAGTTCTCGGGTTTGTCTTGTGGATTGGACTTACAGGTTGCATCGCTTTGTACTCTGCTGGTGATCCTGAAGAGCTGATATGTGGCGTCAGGCTCGAGCTCTGGTCAGGATAAGGCGTTGTCAGCGACGAGATATGACTGGAAACTGGAGAAAGAGTGTCCCTGGATTTGTATAGGGACGGCGATGTGATTCTGCCCACGTATGTCGTGGGCTGCAATTTGACTTCAAGGGTCTGCGGAGCAATCTCATCTGTTCCAGTGTGGAAGTTGAAGTCCTCTTCCCCGTCCGAACCTGACGTCTTCAGTGCTTCAATGGTAGCGTTCCAATCTACATTCGACTTTGGCTCCACAGGCGACAGATTGTCACCGACAGTGGAGCTCCTCACACGATGATCATTCTCTTCATGCCTGTGTGAAATACTCAAAACTTCAGAGGTTGGACTTCCTGGCATCGGCGCCTGGTGAACGTCCCCGTCGCCATGTTCAATAGGCGTCACAATTTCGTCATTCATGTAGGCGTTGAAGTCAATGTCATTATCACCCGAAGTGTGCTTCTGCAAAATCGTGCTCGAAGACACCTCGGCGTCAAAAGAGTCATCTCTGTCGTCATCCTCGTGTAGTCTGATCTGTGGTGCTCTCTGTTGCTTCGCTGGGCTCCGCATTGGGCTTGTCCTGAGCCTATCAACTGATCTCGGCGGCAGATGTAGCACCTCCGCAGATTTGACACGAGAAGTCTCCAGCCTTACTGAGCGTATTACTGTGTCCTTCAGGGTGTTTGGCTCCGTGAACTCGGGCACGTCGATGCTGTTTTCCCGCAACAGCTTCTCCAGCGCCTGGACGTGTGATCTGAGTGCCGTCACCACGGTTGCCTGGTCAGTGACTCTCTTCTCGAGCTCGCCGTTCCTCATCAGCAGCTGCTCCATCCTGTTGTTGGACTTCACAGGCGACGGAAGCCTCTCTGTTGACGCTATATAGAAGTTGTTGTTGTTGTTGTTGTTGCTGTTGTTGTTGTTGTTATGATTCAAATCGTCGTTGTGCTCGAAAGAAAACTCGGAGATACCTGACTGTAAGGACGCTCTCTTCGAAAGCTCTGTAATTCTGTCCACCGAGGCATCCTTAAGAAGAGCCTCTGTCGGCATCATGTCAGTCATTGTGCCAATTGATGCGTAGTTGTGTGATAATTTAGCCTTCCCGCCGATTCCTCTTCAGCACAAGCGCGTCAATGGGTGGTGGCCCTTTGCAAAGGCGGCAAGTTGTTCAATGGAGTACAAAGCACTCAATCCGGCGCCTTTGGTGGTATAAGAACCCGAAATACGGTGATTGATGAGGCAGAGGTGTTTTTGTTGATAGCGGCCTTTTTCTTCTCTAGGTGTGTTTAGAAATATGAAACTCTGTCGAGCTTTTTCAAATAATCCGAAGGACGCGTTCATGAGAAAGAGGCCGGCCTGCATGCAAATCAACTCCTCTTATAATTGATAGGGGATGTCCAGCCTTCTAGAATGGCTAAAAAAAATGGCATATATATGTGTGTATAACCTTACAAAATGGGTATCAGTGCTCGTTGCTCTCGGCATCCTTATACTGCTCCCACAGCTTGATAATCTCGTTCTTCTCCATGTTCTCCTTCTCAAGACGAGCTGTCAACCCCTCAATCTCGCGTCTCAACTTCTCAATCTCAGACTCGGCCTTAACGACTTTACTCTGCCACTTGCTCTCATAGCCCCTCTTCAACACCTGGACTTTCTGTTCATGCTTCTTACTGTATTGAATGTAAAGATCCTCTGCTAATTGCTGGAGCTTCTTATCAGTCTCTCTCTCGAGCTCCATCTTCTCTTCTTCGATTCTCTTTGCCAGAGCATCTGACTCCTGAGTCTTCGACTTGTGCTCCTGAAGTTTAGCCTTCAAGTTGGAGATTCTGGTATCATAGTCGCCAGACTCGTCCTTCATTGTCTGATACTCGTACTTCAACAAGTCGTGCTCTCTCTGTAACCTGTCCTTCTCCTCTTTGACCTTGTAGAGTTCGTTGGACTTGTTGCTGGCAATGCTTTGAACATTACTCATCTCAGCATGGAAAGCCTCGAGCTCAGTGAGGTACTCGCCTTCTTGTCTCTGGATCTCAAGGTCCAACTTGCGAATTACTAACTCCTTCTCCTCAAGTGAATGTGTACGTTGGTGCAAAGAGTTGCTCAAATCAGTGATATGGGAGTTCTTCTCTTGAACAACAGTTCTCAGCCCTTCAACCTCTTCATGGGATGCCTTCAACTCGATGTTGAGCTCGTCAACCTCAGCCTTCCGAATAGTCAAGAGTTCGTTGGACTCACTCAAGTCGATCTGAGTCTGGGCCAAAAGCAGGGACTGTGCTTCAAGCTCGTTCTTCAAAACAACTTGAGAGGATTTCAACGTAGAAACAGCGGCCTGTAGGCCAGAATTGATAGCAGCTTTAAGGTTGAGTTCTCTCTTTGTCTCGGTAAGTAGGATGGTAGCCTTGCCCACACTCTCTGCAGCGGCTAATCTCTCGACCTCCATCTTCTGGTCCAAATATGCAATCTGGGCCTGAAGTGCATCAATCTCAGTGACTAGCGATTGATGTCTCAACTCGGCATCTCTGATTTGCTGCTCCTCGGCCATAAACTTCGTCATGGCGCTCTCGGTTTCCTTCTTGTTGGCATCAAGGGATTTCTGAAGATCTGAGATATGTGCGAGCAGCCCGTTCTTCTCAATCGATAAAACTTCAACATTGGTCTTCAAGTCAGCAATCTGGAGGTCGAGCTCTTGGGTCTTCTGGATTGCGGACTCAGTATTCTGTGTCTCTTGATGAAGAGAGACAGAAAGTGACTGGGCCTGTCTCTCGTAGACTAAGACTCTAGCGTTCAAAACATCAATGGCCCTGCTCTTGCTCTCAACTTCAGACTTAAGCTCTGAGATCTCTGTGTTCTTCTGTTGAATAGCAGAGTTGAGCTCCTGCACCTTCAACTTAAATTTGCCAATGACAAACTTGTTTCTCTGAAGTCTCTCATCCTGCCTCTTCACAGTATCATCAATAGATGCGATGTCAGTTCTGAAAATATCGTGCTCAGTCTTCAATAAGTCATTCTCTTGTGAGATCTGCTTCTTCTGCAATATCAACGACTCGAGCTCATCTTCAAGTTTGAATATCTTGTTCTTGTGCTCGTTGACCTCATCGTTGAGCTCCACAATGGTCACAGATTTGGTCTTCAAGTGGCCTTCAAGTTTCTCCACCTCCTTCTTGAAGTCAGACTGAATCTCATGAACTTGAGCAATGGTGAAGAATGGCTTTTTGTTTGGAGAAGCCGCACGAACGTGCTTCTCCGGGCTCATAGATGGCTCATAATCCTCAATTGGACCCAAGTCACCAAAAAGGTCATGATTGAGAACGTTTTGTTGCAGTGGGCTGTCAGTAGCAAAACTGTCATCAAACGCTGGAGACTCTGTAGTGTCGAGAAGAAGAGCAGACTCGTTGATAACTCTGCTGGCCTGTTCGGCATGTAGACTAGCAGCCACAGCCTTTGTGATACGAGATGGAGTGTAGATCTGGGAGCTCTCTGCCTTGTCAATCTGGATTTCGTCCTCCTGTGTTGGGATGATGGTACTGGTGGAAGCCTCAGCCTCAGCCTTCCCAGCGGTGAAGGGTTCGATTCGAGATAGCTCCTCGTTGCTGCTGCTCGAAGCATGGTATTCCTCTTCTTGCTCTGGTTGATTCAGTTCGTCTGGAATCTCCAAAGAGTCCAAGGCGGTATCAAAGAGATCGTCGAGCTTCTGTATCTTGATGGGTGGGGACCCGGCCTCAGAGCCAATCAGGGACGAGCGACGCTTTTGGCCGTGAACCTCAGGACTGTTGTCAAAGACAGACATGTCAACAGCAGAGAAGTTGATTGGGGACATGACCTTGGCCATCATTGGAGAGTTGTTTTCCTTGCCGCCTCTCAAGGACTCCAACTCAGAGGCCAGAGATCTCTTGATGTGGATGAGACTTTTACCACCAACGTCAACAGGGCGAGAGTTCAGAATATTTGGTCTTGGAGCTGTCAAGGGAACTCTCATGGGACTGAAATTGAAGGCAATTCCCGTCTTATTGGCGTTGTCGTAGTGGTAGCTCTTACGACGATTCTCCTTCTTTGCGGTCAGGCCGTGAGGAATCTTCATGATCACATCTTGGTCATCCTGAGCGATCTCAAAAGAAGGAGCAGCCTTTAGTGGTGTAAACACTTCGGACGCCTCTGTCAGTTCTTTGAGATCCATTATGGCAAAAGCGCTGTCCTTGTGTATAATTTGGCAGTAAGCGCTGGTGTTGTGAGGAAAAAGGTGGGAGAGTGATGTTGTGTTTTTGGATCGAAAGCAGGCTCATGCAAATGTAAACAAACAATTGATAGTGCTCGCGCGTTGCCAGGACAACAAAGACATCTGATTGTCGGCTATAGCAGCGAGATCGTAATATCTTGGCAGAAAGGAGGCCCTTAATTATTCTAAGCGTATTGTATAGCCAATATTAAGTCCATCTGGATACTGTGATTGAGAGTTTAATGAGTATATGATGCACTAAACTTGTAAAAGCAGTGCAGTCACGTGATTTATGCTGCCTTAACCGCTTACTAGTGGGAAAACGTATAAAAAGTCGCACCCGCCTACTCTTATACCAACAATCATCCTCTAGAATAGCGCCAAAACAAATAAAAAATTTCCGCTCAAAGGACTATTGAAACGAGTGTCATCGTCATTTTCATCTGCGTTTATTCCATTTGTGGTGAATTTCCGTTTCTTTCCGATCTCTTTGTTGAAGTTCTCGGATTCCTTTTATTTCGCACTCCCCACCCAACGCCTCAGTGGCGCTTGAATTCTTAACCCAAGCTCCCAACGCACATCACACAACTTATACACAATGTCTGCAGGAGATGCATCCGTGCTGTACGAGCAGGTGATCAACGACGTTATCGGTGACTCGAGACAGGATTTTGAAGATAATGGTATCGATGAACAGACATTGCAAGATCTGAGGGCACTATGGCAGGAGAACCTAGCCAAAGCCGCCGTTGCAGACCTCACATTTGCTCCTCTGGATCCCAACTCACACAAGCTGTCAGACGGCTCAGTGAAGACAGAGAACGGTGCCACTTTTGAGTTTGAGGTGAAAGATGAGAATGGGGAACTAGCAAAGTCGCTGGAAAAGCAGAAGGAGAGTGAACGTAAAAAAGAGAGATCACTCAAGTCTCTTGACTCCGATGACATCAACTCAGACCTCGACGACTCTGACGACGACGACCAGGGCTTCGATGAGGATGCAGACGATGCAGACGGGATGATCATGCTGTGTCTCTATGAAAAAGTGCTTAGAGTGAAGAACAAGTGGAAATGCAACCTCAAGGACGGCGTGGCAAACATCAACGGCAGAGACTATGCCTTCGGGAAGGCTACTGGTGAGTCTGAGTGGTGAGCACCGCCTGATGTAAAACTTGTAATAAACCGACTGCTAATGAAGTCTTTGTAGTATCAGCGAACAATCGGAAATCCGAATGCGTCAAGATAAGATGTGCTCGGCTCGTATGGGCGCGCCTTTGCGTACCGGCACGGTTTCTCCAGTGAAGTCGCGCGTTGGGGCGTCAAAACGTAAACAAGCCTATCGCAAAACAAAACAATTCCTGCGCACTCCAGCGGCTAGGCAAAGAAGCTCCTTACACCTACTCCAAAGTTGTGCAAAGTTTTACTATCTTCCTAGTGCACGGTTTATTCATCGAGTCAATCTTCAATATGGCCGCCTCAGAGACCGACACGCTATCACAGATCTTGTCTGGGCTCGAGATTAGAGACGCCAGCGTCTATAGCAACAAATCGGAATCAGGCAGTCAGAAGGGCGAAGAGACCGTCGACACGGACTCGCTCGATGAGTTCAAGAAATCGTTCCTGGATTTCTTGGGAAGACATCCACAGGTTGCGTCTGCCGCCAAGTTCGTCGACAACAAGGACAAGACTCTTGTGCTCTTGTCACCGCTCTCCTCAAGACACGCCTTTGGGAGGCCATGGGTCTCCAAGACATATCTGTCCACGATTGTCGAGAGACCACAGAGACTTTTGGCCACATCTCTGGGTATTGCCGCCTCGTTTACGATGTATCCTGCTGAGTACGTTTTGATGACCTCGACCAAGAGGTCCCCTTTGACAAGCCCACATGTGCTTAAGATCCACGGCAATAACTGGCCCGCTGACATCGAGAAAATATGTTTGGAAAGTGAAGAGAAACTTTCCAATGGTCTGGTAGAGGTCCCTGAAGGATGGAACAGTGGCGATATCTACTTGACCAAGGCTTCGCTCGATGCCCTCACTGGTGTAATTGGTGCTGTGGAGACCGCAGTCGACGCTGTATTCAAGAACGACGGTGAAACCCCAAGAAGAGCATTTGTAGCCATCCGTCCACCAGGTCACCACAGCCACCCATGTGTCCCTTCAGGTTTCTGCCTCATTAACAACGCACAGATTGCTGTGGAGTATGCTGCAAAAACACAGGGTGTTACACATGCTGTTATCTTGGACTTTGATTTGCACCACGGTGACGGTACGCAGGACATATGCTGGAGTAAGGCTGGGTTTGAGCCAGACTTTGGTGAAATTGCTGCTGGTTATGTGGATGGTGACAGTGACCCTGATGAACATACAAAGAAAGAAGCCAATGACCCAAAAGTGGGCTACTTCTCTTTGCATGATATCAACTCTTTCCCTACAGAATTGGGATATGCCATCCCTACCAACATTAAGAACGCGTCGACGTGTATTATGGCCCACGATTTGAACATCTGGAATGTCCATCTCCAGCCTTATGTCACCGAAGAGGACTTTTTCAGAGACTACCGTGAGAGATACTCTGTATTACTGCAAAAAGCTGATGAGTTCCTCACTATAGCTAAGGCTGAGTATGATGCCCTGATATCTCGCCACAAGCTCAATACATCCAAGAATGGACACAAGTCGCATACGCAGTCCCCATCACCTCCGCTGCCATTTAAGGCAATGATTGTTATCAGCGCTGGATTTGATGCTTCCGAGTACGAAGTGCAGACAATGCAGCGCCACGGTGTACACGTTCCTACTTCTTTCTACTCCAAGTTCACCGCTGATACGGTGAAATTGGCACATAAGCACGCTGATGGTGTTCTTCTTTCGTTGTTAGAAGGCGGCTATTCTGACGGTGCACTCACATCAGGTGTCTTCTCACACTTGGTTGGTATGCAAAGTCAAAACTGGGATCATAGTTGGGGTAACTCGGATGTTATAAAGGAGTTGATCAAGGGATGCAGACCTAAATGGACACCACTGAAGAATCCATCGAGTGAGGTCAAGCATTGGGCCAATGAGGTGTGTAAGCTTGGAAGATTGATGTTACCATGCTCGATTATCCAGCCGCCTTCTGCTACACCATCATCCTCGACTGTTGGTGTGAAAAGTTCACTTAACATTCCTGACCATTATGTCCCTACAGTGACACGAAGAACAAGATCTCACAAGCTACCGGCCAAGAAGATGGTTACTGATGATGGTGATATGTCATTGGACGAAATCCCAGAGCCTAAACCTGCCGGGAAGAACGATGGTGATATGTCTTTGGATGAACATGATATTCTCGCCTCTGATATCAATGGTATCAAGATTGAAGATCCTGTGAGTGTATCCACACCTTCACCATTGGTCAAGAAAGAGAACTTACAGGAGCTCACTGGACAGTTTAGGCACAAATTGGTAAATGTCGATGGTGAATGGCGCCTGCGCAAGTAATGTATGGATCTTTTACGAACTATTTTCATCTCTTACTGTGTTATTAAATAAATTACATGAATTACGGGAATAGTGGTTGTTCATAAGTAGCATTAGTATATGGAGAATGGAGAATGGAAAGCGGGGCTCACTCAACGATATTGAGGTCCACGCAGTGTCCATTATCAATAAAGTTTGTCTTGTAATCGTCAAACAGGCATTTTAGTGCCTCCATGTAGAGCCCATGGTAATGATCGACTTCGTGCTTGCTTGGATTCACAATCTTTGGTACATGTATAGGTGCACCAGTGACAATGGTAACTTCTTCTCTGTATGGCAACAGTCCAAAATCGTAGTTGAAAACGCCTCTAGCGTGGAAGAACGGAATGGTGAACCCGAAATTCCTCTTAAGCCAATACTGGAGATTCCGACCAAAGGAATTGTCGCTTGGCTCGAGGATGTTATAGAGGTTGTTCTCTCCAAAGCAGTAGCACGGCACCAGTGCGGTGTTCCCTGTCTCGAGTGCCAATTTGACAAATCCCTTTCTCTTTGCAAGCACTATGTCATTATACCCTGGTTTGGCCATGAGCGACTCCTGCGCACCACCAACAACGATGGCAAGTGAAAAATCGTCGTTGAGGATCTTCAATCCATTGTTTCTTGCAGCTGAAGTGATCCCGAGAGCCAGTAAGTACTCCCGATAGATGGGGACGTAGAACTGGTTCAGGAGCGTCATCAGGCAGACTTTCACGCCAGGGAACAGCTTACTCAAGCCTGCACCCTCAGTACCAAACGCACCAAATCCACTAAGCGACACCACGCCATGTGGGTGCAGTCCGAAGATGTACTTTGGCCCTGTTCTGACCTCCTTTTTGTATGGAGCCCGCTTGATCTTCCAGAACCGTGATAGAATAGGGATGTGGTAGTAGTCGTCCGCCACAACAACGTGTGTAAAGGTCGGCTCGAGGTTCGCCGTCTTAAATATCTTGATCGGGAAGAAACCGCAGAACTGCTTCCACAAGTCCAGTGATCTGAACCAGGGCGAGTATCTCCTGGTAGCGCCGCCATTGGACGGAGTGTGGTCGAACAGCAGGTACACGATGTACGGGATGATAATGAACCAGAACAGCGGCACCGCCAGCAGGATGAAGAACAGAGAGACGAATGCCGGGATTGACACAGTGTGCCAGAGTACCGCTGCCGTCTGGAGCCTTCTGTGCACAGGCGTTGCCAGTGGGGCAAACTTGATCCCCTTGGCCATGGGACCTTTCTGGGGAGAGCCACCACGTTTCTTTGGTGAGCGTTGTGTGTGGTCCGGCACTATCTCTTGGCTCATTGTCATGCCTTTGGTGGGGCTCTAACGTAGCCAGTAAGTGGAATAAATGGAGCGAGTCGGCAACTTCCTTTATATATATCCGTTGCTTTCCCCCCAGACAACAGTGATGTCAAACGTTAGGCAGATACGCACAATGCGATGACGAAGGGGATATTAATGAGGGCGTGCTGAGAACTTCCTGTTGCTCTCGATGATACAGAGAAAGTTACCTCTTGCTCAATTAATCTCGGTCCTCTCTTCAATTTGCTGCTTGACCATTTATTTATATATTAAGTTGTGCCCTTAGAGCGACGCGCTATACTTTCCAAGCAGCAAATTCTGTCTGACAGTTGACCCCGCCCTTATAGTTAAATGCAGCAGCATTTGCAATTGTTCTCTGCTGTATATATATATATATATATATATATATATATATTCTCGAGTTATCGAGAGTGGGTCTGATTCGAGTTTTATATATATATGGTCTTTCTCTAATATCTCTCCATATCACACGTTCGATATAGCTATTGTCTCATATCTGAACCGACTCCAGAGAGCACATTGTAGCCTATCTGGGGAAAATCCAAACGCGTACACCCGAACACCTCCTTAATGCATCCTTACACTACGGGTACTAATTAAATAAGCTAAAGTGCACATAAGCCAGTCTACACGGAATATTATCGCAATATATATGGTCAGAAGTAATACTGGAATCTAGCAGAATGTCCATCTAGTCATGATCTTGACGAAAAAACTGGCCTGTAATTACTAGCTTGAATTGAAGATAAAAAGAGAGGGTCTTCTAACCAACTTGAAGAAACAATCTTTGACGGGTATAGACACACAAATTTTTTACTAATGAATTTGGAAGCTTTACTACCATGACAGCATATAATCCTATAATTATTCTACATTGTAGAAATCCTTAAAAGGATACCTTCAATATCACCAAATTTATACTAAGTTGATTAACAGTTTATATAGCAGTAGTGGGGGGACCAAGCAAGCACAGAGAGGGAAACAGTGGAAAATCAGATGTCAAGCAATTGCCTCGCTGGCGCAATCGGTAGCGCTTACGACTCTTAATCGTACGGTTGTGGGTTCGAGCCCCACGTGGGGCACTTCGCTTTCTTTTTGCCACTTTCGTTTCTTCAACAACGTGGCCGTACCATGTTCATGTGATCCATATGTATAACTGGTTCGTTAACAAACTTGTTCAAGTCCCTCACCGCCACCCTTGGGCATGCGGTGGATGATGGTTCGTTGAATTCCCACACTGCGCGGCGCGCGCTGAAGGATCTATTGAAATTTGAAAATATAAACAATTACACGTATTGTACAAACCCCTGGTTGAATTCATGTTCCCTTAGATCCAAATCGCCATCAGCGAGGACCAAAGTACTGCTCATAGTCCGTAGATCATGAACATGGTACGGCCACGTTGTTGAAGAAATAAAAGTGGCAAAAAGAAAGCGAAGTGCCCCACGTGGGGCTCGAACCCACAACCGTACGATTAAGAGTCGTAAGCGCTACCGATTGCGCCAGCGAGGCAATTGCTTGACATCTGATTTTCCACTGTTTCCCTCCCTGTGCCTGCTTGGTCCCGCCACTACTTTCATACTTTCCAAAGAAAAAGAATCCATTATTGTTCGTCTTAATGTGACATATAAACTACAATCTGACTCAGATATGATATTCAGTACTATTGGTGTCTGATAGACAGACTCTTGATGGAAGAGTTAACTCTTTAAATGCACAAATTCACACTAGCGCTAAATGAGATCTCCGGAGTTCCGTCAGTCGCATGAAAATATCCCCGTCGATTTAAGTCATAGTAATAAGTTATACCCCCGACGCTGCAGATTTGTTCACACTCATTGTACCGACCTTCTGTTTTAAATAACACACCATAATACGAATATAAAGTGATGGAAGAGGGAATGAGTTCAAGTGTCCCGAAGGTGTTCACTGTTCCCCTGGCCGTAAATGCCGCTAAGAGTAATACCAACGAAATCGATCAGACAATTTCAACACAAACAACGATACAACAGGGCTATACGGATGACAACAAGACAATGACGCTGCGAAACCCCTCGAAAAACCTCTGGAGAGTTCTCACGAATTGCATTTGGTTCATCATGTGTGGTATGAACGATGGTGTGCTGGGTGCACTGTTGCCACACATTGAGTCTCACTATGCCATTTCATACGCTACTGTCTCCCTCATTTGGCTAGGTAATGCCCTGGGCTTCATACTCATTGCATTTGTTGCACATCTGATTGACAACAAGATCGGATTGCACAAGATGTTGACACTGAGTTGTGCGCTATTTACCGTGCAGTTTGCCATTGTGTCATCAGGTACCAAATTCCCAGTGATTGTCGTGGGGTTCTTCTTTGGTGGGCTTGCTGCTGCTATTGGCCTTTCACAGCTGAACATCTTCCTCACACGGCTTCACAATGGCGCTAAATACCTCGGATTGTGTCATGGTATGTATGGCTTGGGGGCGTGCTTGTCTCCCATTATTGCAACGTCGATGGTCAACGCTGGGATCCCATGGAACTTCTTCTACTTCATCACACTTGGCCTAGCGGTGGTCTCTGGCGTGGCACTGACAATTTCATACTACGGTGTCATGGAGGACCTCCGGAGACTCGACCAGAGCACCCAACAGATAACACGATTCACACAGGAGATTGAGCTGGACCAACTGGGTGAGCTACCCACTGAAGAGGCGGAAAACAAGCACGACTTCAAGGCCACTCTGAAAGACTACAGAAGCTGGGCCATCTGTGTCTTTATCTTCTTCTACCAGGGCGCCGAGGTATCAATGGGTGGCTGGGTTGTGACCTTCTTGTTGAACTATAGAGGGGGAAATGAGAATGCCATGGGTTACGTCTCCTCTGGATATTGGGCCGGCATCTCCATTGGCAGATTTTTCCTTACACATAGGCTTATGGATGCCTTTGGATGTCGCCGTTCACTCATTGTCTTATCGTTTGTGATGGTGTCATTGGACCTACTGGTATGGCTTATCCCTAATACCATTGCCTCTGCAGTGTGTGTTTCCCTAGTGGGTGTCTCCATTGGCCCTGTTTACACAATGGCCATTTCATTAGCAACGAGGATCCTTCCTAGGAAGATCAGATTCTGTGCACTCACTTTGGTGACTGCATTTGGTTCATCCGGTGGATCTGCTGTGCCATTTACTGTAGGAATGGCATCGAGATTCGTGGGTACGTATGTGCTTCACCCGGTGTTCATTACGTGTATTGGCAGCATGATGGTCTCATGGTTGATTCTACCCAATATTGAAAGGAGGGGAGCTATTACAACGTTTTGGGAGCGAGTATGGTAAAAATAGTCTATTAAAAAATGCTGTACTAAAAGATGCAATGAACGAAGGGAAGAAAGGATCATTATAGCATAGGAATCAACACCAGGTCTTGACCCATCTGTAGTA
Source organism: Petasospora taoyuanica (assembly GCA_030567055.1). NCBI lineage: Eukaryota > Fungi > Ascomycota > Saccharomycetes > Phaffomycetales > Wickerhamomycetaceae > Petasospora > Petasospora taoyuanica. The sequence goes on from JAKUBZ010000001.1 coordinate 978,569, forward strand.
GAAAGGTTTAGTAGAGAGTCTTAGCTTCTCCTGTGCAACCTCCTCCTTCAACTGCTCGAGGTCCACGTGCTTTCTACCAGTGTCAATGTCCATGTCTTTAGATCTGATGAAGAAAGACCAGTTGGACTTCCATACCTTGTGCGACACGTAGAAAGCGAGGAAGATGCACAAGGAGAGCCACACCTCGAAGAAGTTCTTCACATCCGCAGAGCTTCCAGGGAACAGTGCGACCCAGAACTGGGACACAAGCACGAGACAATTGAGACCAAAGCCGTAATACGAACCCCAGACACCAAACTCTGCCACATACGAGAGCTCTGAAGTATCTCTTCCCTGAGTCTGCAGAGCCCTTCTGAATCTGATGTGAGACATACAGATGGACATCCAGGCAAAGATTGTGGAGAGACCAGACAATGCGGCGAGCCAGAGGAACACTTCGGCCTGTTTGTCAGAAGCAGCGATGAAAGAGATGACACCGACGAACAGAGTGGCCAAAATGGCGTACAGAGGACGACCTTTTCTGTCGACAAAGGACAGGAACTGCGGTGCTTGGCCCATGTCAGCCAGCGAGGCGAGGATTCTTGATGCTGCGTACACTGAAGAGTTTGCCACGGACAAGATAGCGATGAGAATGACAGCGTTCATCACCGATGGGAGGCCACGGATACCGGCGTTCTGGATAGAGATGACAAATGGAGACACAGAGGCGTAGGAGTCACCAGTGAGCAGTCTTGGCTCGTCGTATGGCACCAAACAGCCAATGAGTGTAAGGATGGACAAATAAGTACAAGTCACGAGCCAGAAGACTCTCTTTGATGCGCTTGGGATGGTCTTTCTTGGGTTCTTTGTCTCTGCGGCAGCCATACCAATCAGCTCAATACCACCAAAGGAGAAAGCAGCGGTAACAAAGACAGAGCATACACCTTTAAACCCATGGGAGAAGGCACCTGGGCTGTACCAGTAGTGAGCACCGAGGTATCCACCTTGAGGCCCACCGCCACAGATCAACACAATGCCGAGGATAAAGAACGCAGCGGCGGCGAGGATCTTCATGCCCGAGAGCACAACCTCAGACTCGGAGTAGAACTTCACGTCAAGCAAGTTCAACGTGACGATGAAGACATAAAACACAGCAACCCACACGTCAGCGTTGATGGTGGTGTTCCAGTATCTGATGGTGATGGCAGCGGCAACGAGCTCCAAAGGCAGCATGATGAACCAGTTGAAGAAGTAGTTCCAACCGAGAGCAAACCCGATGGATGGGTCGATGAAACGAGTACAGTAAGTGGTAAATCCACCAGAAACTGGGAAGGCGACACAAAGCTCACCGAGGGCAATCGATGTCACCAAGACCATACTACCGACAATGGCCCATCCGATCACTAAGGCAGCTGGGCCACCAGTGTGGAGGGCACTACCGGAGTTGACAAACAAACCGGTACCAATGGACCCTCCAATGGCGATCATGACCAAGTGACGAAGCGTGAGATCCTTCTTGAGTTCTGTATTCGACGAGTTGAGGGCTCCTCTCTCCAAGTCAGTGAGCTCCTGGGAGCTCTCGTCAAAGACGGTCTTCTCATTGGACTCTGGGGCTCTGAAAGAGTCAACAAAGCGAGTCCATTGGTTATTGGACTGTGGTGCTGTGCTAGATGGCGAAATCAAATCGTCTGACTTGGACGGTTGTGTACTGTGATCAGACATCTTGATTAGCTTTGTCCCCCCATCCTCATTCTGAAGAAGAAAACAGGGAGATGAAGCTTTTTTTTTATATTTGGTCGACTCTGTTGAATCATCGCAGTGCGCATCTGCATTGCATGCATATTAAAAAAAAGACGGAGCCTGAAGCATACCAAGACTCGAGTTTATAGCTCGCAAATTACTCTGAGGCTGGGGCACCGCCGGAACAGGACTTAAGTCTTGACCTCTCCTTAAGTACATAGCTTAGATCTAGTTTGCATTTATATATGGGGGTACTGTTCAGCTATAGGGCTTAGGCCTCACAGATCTCTCTTAGACTCTACTATAAACGTCTTAACCTCTAGCAGGTAGATTCGTTTAACCTCCACCAGAGGAAAAGCCACACATTTTTTTTTTGTCAAGCTAAGCGAACAGATCGCCAATCTGAGCCACAAGAGAGAGCAGATCCAAGACACAAAAGAACTTACAATTTATTTGACCCCACACATCAAGCTATATATGAAGAAGATATTTACGGCTGTCAGATCTGTCAACCCCATTGAAAGTCTACAGCTTGCATGGGTATATAAGGGGTTCATCGATTTATGGTGCATATGCTTACAAATTTATACACACGCCTTCAGGGGAAATCCATCCATACCCGCACCTAACAATAGCTTAAGTGATATACCAAGCATCGATGGCTGTCGCAGACATGGACTCTGCAATAATATTCATAAAAGCAAAAAAAAAAAAAAAAAAAATTCAACAAGTCATATGTCAATTCTAGGAAAAAGAAAAGAGAAATGCCGTAGATCGTAGACGCAGGTTGCAAAAAAGTTAAACAGCGGCACACGACCCAGATTGGAAATTTTAAGTTGCTTTTTCTTTTTAGCATTACCCGGTAGGGGCCACTCAATAGCCTATGTACTACTTTTATATAAAAAAAAAAGTAAACAGAGTGCCCCACGTGGGGCTCGAACCCACAACCGTACGATTAAGAGTCGTAAGCGCTACCGATTGCGCCAGCGAGGCAATTGCTTGAACGGCCGGATCTCACTGTTTTTGCCCCAAAGTCGGAACTCACAGAATGGTACCTTTTTTTTTTTTTTTTTGCCCTATCAGTAAAAAGTCATGTATTTACTACAATCACACTTTAACATGCATACTGTATTATCAGATGTTTTCGTTCTCAAGTAAAGTGTCAATCAGCTGGATGACGTCGTCACTTGAGCTTGATGAGCTTGGAGCGTCATATGAGGGATTTTCCAATTTGTCGTTAATGGCCTTATCCAACATCGATCTCAACTCTCTAATTAGCACAGCGTTCTTACACCAAGTCTTAATAGGCAACCACGAGTCAAGAACAACACCAGGAGAGCGCCTTCCGATGGAAATACCCGAAAGATCATACGAGAATGGGCCACCGAATAACAACGTAGAAAGCGTAGTAGTTGGCGTTATGTCTCTCAAGAACAATCTCGAAGTGATGGTAGATGAATTGTAGACAACAAAGGAGTCTCTAATGGTCTTCACTTTGGAGGATACAGCCGCTGGAGTAAGATCGACCTTACGCTGCTGTAACTTTTCGAATTCGATTAAGCCATCCTCTCTTTCACTCTTCAAATCGGATAACTCTTGGATCTGGGACACAGTGAGCTCCTTTTTACCAGCCAAGATCGACGATGGGTGGATGAAAGCACGAGTGGCAGGGAGCTCAGAAACACTGTGATCAGTTGATTCATTCTTCGTCAGAGATGAGATGTAGGCCTCGTTACGAATCCAATACTTGATAGATCTCGCGTCTGGATCAACTTGTACAGCGCCAGCGGATGTACTCAAATACTTCGGATCTGGGAGCTGAACTCTAGCGACCTGTGGGTAGAAAGCACCAGTGAGAATGGCCCTCATTACGTTGAAGTTGGTACCGTTTCGGTTGAGGTATTCGTCGCCGGACTTATACTTGAATGGCAAGAAACCAATGTCCTCAAGAATGGACTGGTACTGTAAAATAGAGTCCTTGATCTCCGTAAGCTTCATATAAGAGAGGCAGTTCTCAGTCTGATACTTCTTTCGCACACCACCGGATGGAAGCTCAAAACACTTCTTCACAATCAGTACCGTAGATAACACATCACCGACTTCTCTGTTCTGGGCGAGAATTGATTGGATCTTGTCTCTGTTCTCCTGTGTATAGATGAATGGAGAACCAGCACCTAAGATCGAAGCAACAAGAATACCCAAATCAGTACATCCAAAGATGAGGGAGTAGATAAGAAGCTTCCCGTGCTTTGGATCAATGATAGGAAGCAACGAAGTGTATCTTCCGAGCTCCGTGAGTTCATCAAATTCATCTATGAAACCAGCACATTTCAAGATCTCCTCAGACTTCAAGAGAGACTCTTCTGGCGGAGGGTCCATACCACTGTTGAGGAATCCAATAACGTCTTTAATACCCATAGTCTTCACCACGAGATAAAGAGAGTCCAGATTGATACGTTTCATCTCAGGAACAGGATGGTCAGGCATTCTCTCATCGTGTGTCTCTTTTGTGAAAAGCTTGTACGATACACCGTTGGAAACTCTACCAGCACGACCTCTTCTCTGTTTGGCCTCTGCTTTAGATTCAAACTGTTCAACCAATTTGGTCACATTGTCAATGTGGTTGTACTGAACAGCCTTCACACGACCAGAGTCAATTGTAACAACACAGTCATCAATGGTGATGGAAGTCTCAGCAATGTTGGTGGAGACGATGATCTTTCTTTTTCCAGGATACGTGGCAAAGACACGGTGTTGATCCTGAGGACTCAGAGCGGAGTGAAGTGGAAGAAAAATAGCTTGACCAGTGAATGCCTTTGCAATAGTCTTGATACACGATGTAATCTCTGCGACACCAGATAAGAAGATCAAGATAGAACCGGAATTTCCTTCACTGCTCAAGTCTCCATCCACCTTGATCACCAGTTGTGCAATCAAATCGTAGTTAACACCACCATTACTGAAGAAGTAGGCATCTGGTCTGGCAAGGGTCATCTCACCGTTAAGCATGAATTCGAATTGTGTCTTCTCCAAGACATGATCCAAGTAGTAGTCCTTGATAGGAAAAGTTCTACCCTTGATATGAGCAGTGTCAAGTCCCTTGAAGTAAGACTTGAACACCGAGGTATCCACGGTGGCAGACATGAGAACAACCTTCAACTTCTTGAATTTGTCCAAAAGCTTCTTGATCATAATAATAATGAGATCTGTGTCCATTGATCTTTCGTGGACTTCATCAATGACCAAGATCGTATCATTCAAGAAGTCAGCGCCACTTTGGAGGAATTTTACAAGAATACCTGTGGTGAGGAACTTAATTCTTGTGTTCTTGTTAGACTTGTTCGAGCCCCTGATGATGAAACCGACTTCTTCACCACACCTCGTAGCACGCTCTTCAGCGACTCTCTCTGCAAGACCGATAGCTGAGATTCTTCTTGGCTGTGTACAGAGAATCTGAGTCTTGTAATCTCCCTTCTTATAGAGATCATCCAAGATAAATTGAACCAACTGTGTAGACTTACCAGAACCTGTCTCACCAGTGATCAAACTGACTCTATGCGTGTTGACTATGTTCATCAAATTTTCTTGTTCACCCCATGCTGGAAGCTTCACTCTCTGTTTCATCATCTTTTTAAGCTCGTCACCTCTCTGCCTTCTCTCGTAATCAGCCTTAATAGCGGCGGCATCTGGATTAGATTTGAAGAAACGGCGAGTCTTCTTGTTGGTATCTTCCGAATCGAAGTCAAGATTGCTAAGTTTCTCATCGATGTCTGATTGTTCTAGGAGTAAACCTGGGTCTTCAATGATAGCACCACTGTTAGCCTCGAGCCAATCGACAAGAGAAAACATGTAGCAGCCACCGACAAGATTCTGTGAGGCGAAATGAGCCAGCTTGGATAGCATTCTCAGCTTGACATAATTCGGCAATTTCATGTTCTTGTCAGGAGTTGAGATCAAGAGACCAGAAAGTTGGTATGGATAAGCCTGTGGTCTAAATATGGTTAATGAGAGGAATGGACTGAATTTGAAGCAAATGACTCCGTCACTCAGTACGTCAATCTTTTCATTACCATAGATGGAGACCAAACTCTCAATCTCTTGCCCCCAAAGATCCAAGCATTCACTTGTATCAGCATCTGGGTCGTTCACATGGTTACCAAACTTGCAAGTAAGATTGATAATGGTCCTTGTCAAGTCGATGCGGTTCTCATTCAACGCCAAGAGGGCAGCGGAACGAGAGATACCAAACTCCATCAATCTTCTAATCATGATCTCATTCTTATCAGCAACGACCAGTGTGTCAATGGAACTTGGATCAGAGAAGTAGTCCGGCAAGTCATCATCAGGGACGTTGAACAGGAGGAATGACAACGGGTCTTGGTATCGTAACGCCTCATCGACATGTGATCTTCTGAACCCGATGGCCAGGAGAAGGTCTTGGTCCGATGTGTTGTCTCTACCTGGTGGTGCTCGTTTCCATGGAACGTGCTTCTGAATAGCATCTTGGATGAGCTCTCTCTGTCTCATAGAGAATCTGAATGATAATGCTTGGTTCCATACCTTCTGTGGGAATGAGACGTTCTTGGCCACTTTATGCAATGGCCTTTTTGGTTGAGGATTTGGAGATGAATGCTTGATCGATGACTTTGGTAATGCAGATATTGGAGATGGAGATGCTGTTGGTGGCTTTGTAACGGACTTGATAACCATTGGTGCCCTTTTAATCTTTGCCTCTGAGTTAAGACGTGCTTCTTCCTCTTTTTGCCTTGCCTGTTGCAACTTCCTCTCTTCCAGCACAACTTTGAATGGATCATTGGCATACTTCCTGTAGTGATTCTTCGGGTTCTCCTTCTGCATGTTCTTTCTCTCATCTTCTAACTGGGCCCAAGTGTCCTTAAACTCCCTCGGAAGCACCATGTGTAAACTTTTGTTGAAGCATACTCTGTGCAATGCCACTGTGGCCGCATAGTAACGAGCCTCAATGGCAGTCTCTTTGCCCTCAAGCTTATGTGGACACCTCACCTCGATCTTCTCGTTCGTTTTTGGGTCAGTCCATGCTAATATCGCCGTGGCGACCATCCCAGAATTAACCTTGTGCATGTCATACTCGACTCTTTCCCACTTGGATCTCTGCGCGTGCTCGTGTAGTAGCGATATGGGCGTCTTACCACTCGAAGGTCTCTTCATTGGGTTTACTGGCTTGTCGTCAACTGCACCATTCAGTCCGTTCTGTTGCTTACCGCCCAGCCCTTTGCCTGATGATGGTGGTGGTTCACCGGCCTTGCCCTTTTTGCCCTTTGCCGGTGGCGCTGAAGCCGGTGGCTCTTTCACCTTCGACGGTTTCTTCGCCATATTTGGTATACTGAATCCACTGGTGGTGGGTTTGAAGCCGCAAAGCCACTTTTATTAAATCCGTTGTATGAGGTTATAAAGTTCTTTTCAGACAAGTGAATGTCCACCAACGCATCGGCGATGATACGTTTGTCTTTCCCAGCGCGCACGCCATAGTTAAGGGTCAGCTGCAGCCTTAACGTTGGGCATGCAGGGAATGGTAGAGATAAACTCCTACGAAACAGCACTACGAGAGGCCCAAAAGACGTCTGTTCATTATAATTATGAAATGATATCTTCTTATCCGAGCCCATTGCCTGTGCCTCCATAATAGAGAGAGAAGTAGATCCAAAATCCGATGCCCATGGCCAAAGATCAAGCCTTTAGCAGCTCTTCAATGGTCTCTTCTAGGGCGCTTGGTTTTGTCAGCGAGGAGTATCTCTCGATGACGTTGCCCCGTTTATCGACGAGGAACTTTTCAAAGTTCCACTTGATGGCCTTGAATCCGAGAAGACCCGGCTTGGCCTCTTTGATGTAGTGATACACAGGGTCCGTATTTGAGCCATTGACGTCAATTTTCTTGAGCACTGGGAACGTCACGCCGTAGTTCTGTTTGCAGAAGGACTGGATATCCTCATCTGAGCCCGGCTCCTGGCGGCCAAAGTTATTGCATGGGAACCCCAACACGATGAACCCATTGTCCTCGTATCTCTTTTGAAGCTCTTCTAGTTCTGTGTACTGTGGCGTGAACCCACATTTCGAGGCGACGTTGACGATCAGCACGACCTTGCCCTCGAGCTGTGTGAATGGGTAAGCGTTGCCCTGTGCATCCAATGGACTGAGTTCGTAAAACTGCGAATTAAGAGAGGAAGCCATTATTACGACGTGTGATGTGATATATGTGTCTTAGTTGTGCGACTTTAGAGGATAAGCGGTGGCGTCTCTCACTATGTGGTAAAAACGGGGTAACTAACTCAATATCAAAAATGTAGGTAGTATCCAATTTTTCAAGCTGTGCAGATAAAAACGGGCAGCTGATTGTAGAAGGGGGGCAGTTTCGTTTGTTTATATACAAAATATGCAAACTGTTTCCTCTTCCAAGTCTTCCACGGCTGCAAAATAAAACCGCGCGCAGCACAGCACGATCGATTATAGTGCGGTCGCATGAGTTAGTGTGTAGGATTAATGCCTGTGAGGAGGTCAGACTGTTGGACCAACCATTGCGGACTTTGATCTTTGGTGCTTGGTGCTGCGAGAGAGTCAAGTTCGGTGGTACCACCACTACGTCATGGGCAGGGGGGCAAGACAAAGAGCACAGCAACAAAGACCCTCGAAACCCAACTCCGCTTATAAAATCTTGCCTTGACGCACGTCCTGCTATGCACTAGAGGCGTTTCATTCACCGCCTTGCTGTGATGCGTTTCCACTAGGAATATACATTTGAATAGGAAACTGGGATCTAGCTATGAAATGCCCATTGGCTCCATATTTTACAATAGAAAGTCGACACATCAGCTGGCCCACCAGTTCTGCGAAACCACGAGACACCAAAGCGGAGAATTTTTGCCTCTGCACGGAAGGCCCCCCCCCAAGTGATGTTGACGCAATGTGATTTCTGCCCA